>JBAIZL010000001.1:398773225-398805725 GCA_036971475.1 Prosapia bicincta
ACACACACACACACACACACACACACACACACACACACACACACACACACACACACACACACACACACACACACACACACACACACACACACACACACACACACACACACACACACACACACACACACACACACACACACACACACACACACACACACACACACACACACACACACACACACACACACACACACACACAACTATAACCTATAAATAATTTGCCTTATTTGATATATGGAAGAAACCTCTTTTCACCTCTACACATTTATTAAAGAAACCAACCGCAAGCAGTATTCCTTCACCATTTCTCAAAGAGTAGCCATTTGCCTATGGCCCCGTTAGAGAGTCGGGTTATCCCATTGACATTAGAAATATACTTAGTACTCTCTAATCAATTGAGCGCCTCGTAATCAATCGCTCTTCAATGTTTGCCACCCATCTTCAGATAACGGTAACTTACCTTTTATTTTTAAATGATTGTGAAAATTGCACATACGGTTGATAAGGTTACTGAGTGCGTTGTAATAATAATTTTTTAAAATTAGTTCTACAATTGTACAAGAAATATACGCTAGTACACAACTTCTTACAAGACAATTTTTATAATCAGTTTATGCTTTCAGCACCCATGTTGCCATCATCAGTGACTAATCTACATTCGGTTACTAATCATCTGTTAAAGTTACTCTACTGATGATGGTAATGTAGTGGCCGAAACGTGTTCTGACTAAAGAATTGTATTGGTGCACCAGTGAATATTTCTTGTATACCTAACCTCACAAACGTAGCTGTATCTTATACATTTGTAACCATGAATTAATCTTTATGGGTTTTTCGTAAAAAACGTCGCAGCAAATTTGGAAATATTTAGTGAGTTAATTGTAATTATAAATAAATAAAACGTTTTTAATCACAAAAACATTTTTACCTATGTCCAGTTGTAAGTTTCGATTGCAAAGCAATCATCTTCAGAATGAAGTAGAGTCTTTTACGTACATCAGGAGATAAATAAAACGTTTTTTTGTGGTTTAAGAGTATTTATTTGTTTATAATTAAAAATCACACCATAGTTTTTCCAAGTTATTATTAGTGAGTAAATTTTCTAAGGAAATCCAAAATAATACTTTCTGCCAAGATATCTTCTAGCGCTGTTTAAAATTGCAGATCAAGTTGCTCAAAGCGAGACGCCCTTTTACAAAACCTAGCTTTCTACAAATAAATCAAAAACAATTTGACTAAATCTAATCTTGTTTAAACAAAATACTCCGGAACGTCCATTTGTCAGAAAACAGCTGGGAACATTTGGCTTATTTTTATTACGGCCGCCATCTTGTCTATTTAATTATGCTACAATTCTTGAGAGCAAGTTTGTTTGTACTGCTCTGGCGCGAGGCCATTGACGTACCAGGTGTACCGTTTCACGGGTGCCGTATTTATACGGGCGAGAGTCTTTGGGCGCCGGCCCATTCTGATAACAGTTCGACATTGTTGTCGGATGATGAATCTCTCTTTCGGTCTTTGTGGGCGGCGACGGCGGAACTGTGCAATCGGAATTTGAGAAATGAGTCACGCGAAAAGGTTTTACTGTAGAAGTACAAATCAATATGTAGGGTATTGATTCAAAATACAATTGTAGGGAGAATAGTCATAATATTTGTAAAGTCGATCCTTTCCACGCGACCTATGATCTATTTCACTCACATTATCTCTGTTCGAACCCTATCTAAATGCCACCCATATTTTCTAATTAAATACCTTCACGTGAGTAATGTGGACAACGCTCGCTGTGACTCAGGTCGGTGACTCTTGAGTCACGTGAGCTATCATTGTCCAGCATAGGGTAGCTTAGGTTCCTCTACCTATGATTCACCATCTATTAGTCTCTAAAGCATCGTATCCAAGTCAACCTTATTGTCGTCTTCCTCTTTTAACAAAAATATTTGGATACCATCTTTGGAAAGTCTCTAAAACAAAAGGAAAGCCAAAGCTAAACAAGGGCAAACAACTAAAAAACTAAATTCGACTTAATTTTCTAATATCGTTCATTTATAGAACAGTGCAAAGCTCCAAAAAGCCGCAGTAAATTGGCAAAAGCTATTGATTAATTGCGTGGAGATAATTGCGAGCATTGGTATTGTTAGGGGACTCATGGTGTTGATAATTAACCGGAAGTTGTGATATCTATTGATTACTATGCAGAAGGTAGGAACATTAAATAGTGATTGTTATGAAGGTAGCTATACTAGCTATTGGTTTTTACGTGGGAGCATTAGCTAGGATGACGTGGGATACCTATACTGGGTATTGATTACTAGTCAACGAGGCATTGGAAATAGCTATTGAATTATAGGCGGAGGTTGCAACAGTAGTTGTTTATTAGTAGGCCTACGTAAATTAAACGTAATAACTATTGGGTTTTAAGTGGGAATAACGACACTAGCTATTGATTAGTAGACCTACGATAAGGTGGGAATAGCAGCTATTGATTACTACGGGTGTAGCAATACGAGCTATTGACGTTTACTTGGAAATAGCGACACTAGCTATTGATTAGTAGACCTACGATAAGGTGGGAATAGCAGCTATTGATTACTACGGGTGTAGCAATACGAGCTATTGACGTTTACTTGGAAATAGCGACACTAGCTATTGATTAGTAGACCTACGATAAGGTGGGAATAGTAGCTATTGATTACTACGGGTGTAGCAATACGAGCTATTGACGTTTACTTGGAAATAGCGACACTAGCTATTGATTAGTAGACCTACGATAAGGTGGGAATAGTAGCTATTGATTACTACGGGTGTAGCAATACGAGCTATTGACGTTTACTTGGAAATAGCGACACTAGCTATTGATTAGTAGACCTACGATAAGGTGGGAATAGTAGCTATTGATTACTACGGGTGTAGCAATACGAGCTATTGACGTTTACTTGGAAATAGCGACACTAGCTATTGATTAGTAGACCTACGATAAGGTGGGAATAGTAGCTATTGATTACTACGGGTGTAGCAATACGAGCTATTGACGTTTACTTGGAAATAGCGACACTAGCTATTGATTAGTAGACCTACGATAAGGTGGGAATAGCAGCTATTGATTACTACGGGTGTAGCAATACGAGCTATTGACGTTTACTTGGAAATAGCGACACTAGCTATTGATTAGTAGACCTACGATAAGGTGAGAATAGTAGCAATTGATTACTACGGATGTAGCAATACGAGCTATTGATGTGTAGGCCTACGTGGAAATAGCCACACTAGCTATTGATTAGTAAACCTACGATAAGGTGGGAATAGTAGCTATTGATTACTACGGATGTAGCAATACGAGCTATTGATGTGTAGGCCTACGTGGAAATAGCCACACTAGCTATTGATTAGTAAACCTACGATAAGGTGGGAATAATAGCTATTGATTACTACGGATGTAGCAATACGAGCTATTGATGTGTAGGCCTACGTGGAAATAGCCACACTAGCTATTGATTAGTAAACCTACGATAAGGTGGGAATAGTAGCTATTGATTACTACGGATGTAGCAATACGAGCTATTGATGTGTAGGCCTACGTGGAAATAGCCACACTAGCTATTGATTAGTAAACCTACGATAAGGTGGGAATAGTAGCTATTGATTACTACGGGTGTAGCAATACGAGCTATTGACGTTTACGTGGAAATAGCGACACTAGCTATTGATTAGTAGACCTACGATAAGGTGGGAATAGTAGCTATTGATTACTACGGGTGTAGCAATACGAGCTATTGACATTTACGTGGAAATAGCCGCATTAGCTATTGATTAGTAGGCCTACGATAAGGTGGGAATAGTAGCTATTGATTACTACGGGTGTAGCAATACGAGCTATTGACATTTACGTGGAAATAGCCGCATTAGCTATTGATTAGTAGGCCTACGATAAGGTGGGAATAGTAGCTATTGATTACTACGGATGTAGCAATACGAGCTATTGACGTTTACGTGGAAATAGCGACATTAGCTATTGATTAGTAGGCCTACGATAAGGTGGGAATAGTAGCTATTGATTACTACGGGTGTAGCAATACGAGCTATTGACATTTACGTGGAAATAGCGACATTAGCTATTGATTAGTAGGCCTACGATAAGGTGGGAATAGTAGCTATTGATAACTACGGATGTAGCAATACGAGCTATTGACGTTTACGTGGAAATAGCGACATTAGCTATTGATTAGTAGGCCTACGATAAGGTGGGAATAGTAGCTATTGATTACTACGGGTGTAGCAATACGAGCTATTGACATTTACGTGGAAATAGCGACATTAGCTATTGATTAGTAGGCCTACGATAAGGTGGGAATAGTAGCTATTGATTACTACGGATGTAGCAATACGAGCTATTGACATTTACGTGGAAATAGCGACATTAGCTATTGATTAGTAGGCCTACGATAAGGTGGGAATAGTAGCTATTGATTACTACGGATGTAGCAATACGAGCTATTGACGTTTACGTGGAAATAGCGACATTAGCTATTGATTAGTAGGCCTACGATAAGGTGGGAATAGTAGCTATTGATTACTACGGATGTAGCAATACGAGCTATTGACGTTTACGTGGAAATAGCGACATTAGCTATTGATTAGTAGGCCTACGATAAGGTGGGAATAGTAGCTATTGATTACTACGGATGTAGCAATACGAGCTATTGACGTTTACGTGGAAATAGCGACATTAGCTATTGATTAGTAGGTCTACGATAAGGTGGGAATAGTAGCTATTGATTACTACGGATGTAGCAATACGAGCTGTTGACGTTTACGTGGAAATAGCGACACTAGCTATTGATTAGTAGACCTACAATAAGGTGGGAATAGTAGCTATTGATTACTACGGATGTAGCAATACGAGCTATTGACGTTTACAGCTGTTGATTGCTGTGGATGGTAGCAGTAGGAGCTATAGTAGTAGCTATAGTTTACGTTCTTCAGTTGTGTTGCAATTGTCTGACGTTTCAGTGAAATATGTTTTATTAATTTGTAATTATTGATTTGCTTTGGAGTCGAAGGATTTTATATATTCACACCTTCTTTAGTGTTATAAATTATTATTATTTATTTAGTAAAATTGTTAGTTTTTAGGGTGATACAAACATGAGAGAAATATTTACACATATTTTAAGCAATACTTTGTCTTTTATAGCGATAAGTAAAGCACATTTGTTTTGTTTAAATATTTCTGTATTTCAGTAACAAATACGTTTGAAATCCTATGTTGGTCTTTATTTTATTTGGTCAAAACATTTTTATTGATTTTAACATAGAATTTAAAAGGTTATGGTGCTTTTAACGAATCTCTGAACAAAAAATTACAATTTGTTTAATCAATAACTATAAAGTTACAATCACACACGTGTTACAAACCATAAAGGGTCATCTTCTTTTGGTAATAATTTGACGTTTTGAGCTTCTTATTTCTATGCCCGAAGAGGACCATTGGTGCTTAACCCTCATGTGATTGAAAATTTGTAATTAATAATTTTATATATATATATATTGTAAAGAAATTGGATTTAGTTTCGTTAAAAGCAATCTAACCTTAGAAATTATTGCAAGAAGTTACTAAGATATATTCTACAGATAAAAAGACCAAACATTTGCACCAAAAATTTCCTATATCACTGCTAACAAAGCGCTACAGAAGCGCAAACTGGAAAAACACTTTTGACTTTGAAATATTTACGATGTTTGTATAACGCTCACTTTGGGCGTCTCGAGGTTTACAAGTCACAAGAATCGTATTTATTGCACACCCTGTGAACAAGCGGCAAACATTTCGGCTGCATTTTGTTTATGCATTCACTTGTTGTTTATGATGAGATTCCCTCAGAAACAATGTTTCCGAGAAGGCGGTGAATTGATTGTTTTTTGTCTGTATGGGAAAATCGGGTTGACGGGTACTACTGGGCTGCCACATAACTAAACATCCCTTGTGTTAGAACATTGAATTCTAAACGCAAGCTATAAACTTCCAGTATTTACTTTCTCTATTAAAAAAGTTGTTTCTTCTTTTAATTTGATGAATTAATAAACCAATTAAAATTATATAATCTCTTTGCGTAAAAAATATATTTTAGTTTGTGTACGCTTCAAAAACTGAAAAAGGTTTGCAGCGATTGAG
This sequence comes from Prosapia bicincta, assembly GCA_036971475.1. Lineage (NCBI taxonomy): Eukaryota > Metazoa > Arthropoda > Insecta > Hemiptera > Cercopidae > Prosapia > Prosapia bicincta. The sequence continues at coordinate 398,779,398 of JBAIZL010000001.1, forward strand.
CTCAAATTTTGATAAGTCAGTCAATCCTGTTCCAAAATTTTTTTCATATATTTTTCGCGACAGTAACATACTCGTGACAGCTTTTTTTAATGGTCAGCTGTGAAGCAGGAACTGAGCCATCTGCCGCAAGTGAGGGGAACAATCGGCACACCAGCTAACGACAACCCCACAGTCACATGTGAAACCATATCTGTTCGCAATTACATTGTTTATTAACAAAACCAAACATATCTACATGTATCATATTCAAATATTATACGTTCTGAATTAAATATTCAATTTAATCGAGGTACTTTCGTGTGATCATGTCGTGATTGAGCTGCACAGTTCGCTAAACCGTAAATATAGGTTATTTGGAAATGCCAGCACCCACCCGAGCTGCGACTGCTACATATGATGTGGCTATGCGCCATGAACAGTTACAATACTGGTGATCTCGAGTCATATGTCCAATCAAATATTCGCAAACTAACGCGTGTATATATATGGGCATTTATGATCGCATAATACAAATGATACACGAATGAGTTGGGGGGGGGGGAGTTTTTGCATGCTTCAGGAGAAACCGAGAAAACATTTTTCATAGGATTGATTGTGGCAACGGTACGAACAAAATATTACATAGCTTTAGCTGTGTATTGCCTTAGCCCCTAAAGTATCCAAAATTAACGTCTACGAAACGCATCCTTCGTTTTGCTCTTCATTTCTCATCCACGGAATCACAACGCGCAATAGGAAAGCGTTGCAGAGTACTGCTAGTTATTTGTAAAGGTGATGAACGAGAAATACTGTAAGCTTGAAAGATTAAAGAAAAGAGGAAGTCCGCTCAATCTGTGATTATTCCTCAGCGCAGTATCGGGATAGTTTGTTGTCATGGAAGAGGTTTACATCTGTGCCTTAGTCATACCGGCTAATCTCCTTAATACTAGACAACGTTTTCACAACACCAAACTATAACAATCTGTGGTAAGAAGTGTTCTTTACGCAAGCCTTACCAAGTTGAGCGGATGTATAGTATTGGGTACTCTGGCCTGCTCGTCCTCCTCATCGTCGTCCAGACACAGCACAGCCCTCAGGTGGGCGATATAGGAAGTAGCCAGTCTTAAAGTGTCCAACTTGGATAGCTTTGTATCCGGCGGCACCCACGGCAGTGTAGTCTTCAGCCGACAGAATGCTCTGCTCAACACCCGCATCCTAGCACGTTCTCTAGCGTTGGCGGCGTTCCTTTGTTGAGGTTTCTCTCTGCCGTCGTCGTCATCGAATTCCTCTTCGCTCAGGCTTATCTTCTGTCTGACTGCGTTGCGGCGCCGAGGCATTGTCTGGAAGCAAAAAATACGAAATTTAAAGTGACGTTTGGGTTTTCGCGAGATTCACTAGATACCTGTTGACGTTTGAAGATTAAGGGTGATCAGCCTGTTGGTCTATTATCATCTAGAATATGGGTTCCCAAAATGGGGGAGGCGCCTCCCTTGAGGGGCGTGAAGGCAAGTCAGGAGGGCGCGAGGCCAGTATGAAAATAGTAAGATAAATTCTCATTTAGTTAAAATTTAAGTACACAATAAATTAAAATTTAAAACTAAATTTACACCTCAGATTTTGTTAAAAAAAAAGGTTGGGAACCCGTGATCTAGAAGGATATGAAAAGATTGTGAATAGAGTATGTATTAAGATAAGGGATGTACCGACTCCTTAAATTTTCGATTCCGAATCTGTATTCCGTGGTAAAATTTGTCTTCCGACTCTTGATTATTAAGTCGATTCTCTATTCTTGTAAGTTATATAGGGCTAAATGATATTCTCTATTAATAATTTAGTCAACATCTTGGTCATGCGGAGAAGCCTTTTAAAAGTTCCGTTTTAATGTAATAGGCTGCACAAAGCGTTTGTTCTTGATTTATGAATGGGAATTTCTGAGAGCATGACAAACATATTGGATAAAAGTGACAAACTAAAGGACCAGAAATGCTTCCGATCGACTTTTTGGTTGCGTCACAAACAATAATAATATTTTCTTCATTTAAAATGGCAATTGCTTTAATCGTTTAATTCCTTCAAAGCAACTAATACATAAATAACACATTGTTGATAATTAATTATATTTCTAATAAATTACACCGCACACGTATTTTAACAGTTAAAAACAACAATCGGAATCGGCACTTTAATCAATGGAGAATCGAGTACCGACGATTGCTCGGTATTATTAGAATCGACGATCCTTGGAATCGAGAATTGGAATCGGCCCATCGCTAATTAAAATAGACATAAACTCCCTTAATACAAAATAAAGGGAGGGCATGGTTTTACTGTGCAGTATTGCGTACCTGAAGTTAACCTATTCTCTAACGGGGTCATAATAGCTTTTACAAATTACACTCCCTTCTAGGTAAAAGAAAGAGAAATAAAATTAGGAGGTACTAAGGAAAGGCCGTAATAATCTCCTGGTACTGAAGATAGGGGAAAGTATAGCATTGCGAAGGGAGGCTCGCTTACCTGAAGTCGATCTGTTCTCCGTGATGAAGAGAGGTGTCTACCGCCTATCCGGGAAAATCTCTCGAGCGAAGTATAAGAATGTATTCTCGAGTCAGGCTATTTTAATTCGCAATAGTTGAGTAATTCGAGTCAAAGTTGAGAAAAACCGTTAAAGTAAAGCCTGAAGGAATATTAACTAATTTTTGTTTTGTTTTAAAGTAAATTGAAAATATACCTTGGTTTTATGTAAGCCTGGTTCATTTCACCCGAATACTAATCTAGGCTCTGGAAAATAAAACTCTAGAGTCATTGGAACTCTAAAGTTTACAGTAGGTGCTATTCTTGCGTGAATAGATATCTAGCGCCAATGAACTCTAGCGCCAATTTAACTCTAGTCATTGGAACTTTAACGTTAATGGAATTCTAGCGTCAATTAAGCTCTAGCGTTGATGAAATTCTAAAGGCGTTGAAACTCTAACATTAATGGAACTCTAGTTTGAATAGAACTCTAGCATCGATGAAATTCTAAAGGCGTTGAAACTCTAAGATTAATGGAACTCTAGTTTGAATAGAACTCTAGCATCGATGAAATTCTAAAGGCGTTGAAACTCTAACATTAATGGAACTCTAGTTTGAATAGAACTCTAGCATCGATGAAATTCTAAAGGCGTTGAAACTCTAACATTAATGGAACTCTAGTTTGAATAGAACTCTAGCATCGATGAAATTCTAAAGGCGTTGAAACTCTAACATTAATGGAACTCTAGTTTGAATAGAACTCTAGCATCGATGAAATTCTAAAGGCGTTGAAACTCTAACATTAATGGAACTCTAGTTTGAATAGAACTCTAGCATCGATGAAATTCTAAAGGCGTTGAAACTCTAACATTAATGGAACTCTAGTTTGAATAGAACTCTAGCATCGATGAAATTCTAAAGGCGTTGAAACTCTAACATTAATGGAACTCTAGTTTGAATAGAACTCTAGCGTCGATGAAACTTTAGAGTCGTTGGAACGTAAACGTTATCTATAACGAAATGCGGGTGGCGTTTTATCTTCGGATCCACTCCCATCATTTTCCAGTCGTTGCTGCTTCCCAGGTTTGAGGTTGTCTTCACCATCTAGGTGATGGTTCATGTTATAAATCAGCACGAAAGTGAATAACCCGAAGGGGGTCTTTTTAGGAAAGATCACAACCTGTTTTGCGAGTTTGTCAGCATACTCCGTGTCGTCAATATCACTATTTCCAGGGTTCGAATGCAGACATCTATAGCTAGATCTAGGAGTAGTGCTAACATCGCCTTTTTGAGGTTGGGCAACACTGAGGTGTTGATAAAGAAAGACCTCCTTCATATCTTTGATAAGGCATAATTTACTAGCAATATTAAGACGTCAAAAAGAAGTTTAAACGAACATGATAAAGTGAAGAATTAAAATACAAAGGGGATAAGTAATAGCATAAGTCCGTAGGCTATATAGGGTATTAATGAAAGGGAATGCGTAATCATCTGATACTTGAGATTTGCAAGACGGTTCGAGTGTCTCGGAAGAGTTAGTATAGTTTGCAATATGTTTCGTGTAATAGCTCTGTAAAGGCGCCAAATGTTAAACATTGGACGAAGAGTGGTCTAAGAGATGCTGAGACCCTAAGGAAAATTCTAGATGCAATTGAAAAAAAAGGAAAATGTCATAAAATGAGGTAGACTTTAGGATAATGTGGGGAAAATAACAGTTTCGTAATATTAGATCATCCTTTAATGGTCACAATGTGGTTGAGTAATGGCAGTTTCTCCCTTCCTCAACGTTACCTCCGAGCTACGATATTAATCATTCCATTTTCTTACCCCCGATTTTCCACATCCTCATTCCAAAACTATGATTTCCATTATTGCTTTACCTTAATCCACAACCGTGCTTTCAATCCTCTTACATCCCTAACACATGCTATGTTTTCATTCCTTCCACAACACCCTAATCACAAACTTATGATTTTAATATATATTCCTACCCCAAACTGCGTTTTCATTCCTTCCACATTTATATCCCAAAACATATTTTAAATACTTTTTTGTTCTTAATTTTCCTATTTTATTACTTCAATCCTTAATATCCTTATCACAAAACTAAGTTTTCTACACCCCTAACTCAAGCTATATTTCCAGTGCTTCCGAAGCCCAAACAATTTTTTCATTTCTTCCGCAGTTTCCCCCCAAAATATTTGTCCAATCCTCATGTTTTCAATTCCTCCACATCTTTAACGGAATCACAGAGTAACAGGTACATCCATGACTCACGGGGCGTAGTTTTCCTTCATGAGACGAATCTCACGAATTTACGATTTTTATTCCACCCCCAAATTCCAGCTGGGAATGTTATCCCCGTCTTAAGCTAATTATCCCTACATCTTGTCCCTTCAATACCAGTTAATGTACTTCAGCCTTGAAATTAGGGATGGCCGGATACAGATTCTCCATTGATTAAAGACCCGATTCCGATTCTTGTTTTTTAACTGTTAAAATACGTGTAGGGTTTAATTTATTGGCTACATAATTAATTATCAATTATGCCTTATTTACGTATTAGTTGCTTTGAATTAATTAAACGATTAAAGGAAATACAGATTTGACATCATGCAAATATTATTATTATTATTTATTACGCAACAACGAAGAATCTCGGAAACATTTCTGGTCCTTTTGTTTGCCTCGCTCTGCTGTCTCACTCTCACTCATGCAAGTTCGACTCTCTCCCTCTCCTTCCCTGTCTCTTACCGCCAACACTTCATAAATGTCAAAACAAAACACAAAGAAAAAGTAGTTCCAAAATCTCCAGTTTCAAACTGAAATGGCCATTACTGAAGTTATATTGTAACTGTGAACTGAAGTTCAATGTGTAATTCTAAATAAATTATGACTTTTATCCAATTTATTCGTCATGCTTTCATAAATTCCTATTCATAAATCTTGAATGGTTTGTGTAGCTTATTACATTAAAACAGAACTTCTGAAATGGTCCCCCATATGGCCAATATTTTAACTAAATTCATTATTAGAGAATATCATGTAGGCAAATATAACTTTAAAAAATCGAGAATTGGAAGAAAATTTTAAAATTGAAATCGAATTTGGAATCGAAAGTTTTAGGTACCTACTTGAATCGATATTTACTTACAACGAACGAGTGTTGAAAGTTGCCATGTGATTATAATATTTGTTACCATCTCTAGGAATACAGATCATAAAGGCATAAAAGAGGTTGCAGGAGTTTTTATATACATAACCTCATATTTCCTATTATTAAGCAGAGAAACAGCCTATTTCATAGTGCCTCTAAAACTACCTGTTGTTCGTCCAAAATAGATTTAGAAAATTTATAAGCCAAAACCAAGTGGATGAAGATCTCCGGATTAAGAAGTTGAAAAGACTTCAAAGCTGTGTAAGGCAGTGAGAACTGAGTTGGTTTATTACTGCCAACTAGTCACGTGTTTACGGGATTTTACCATTTTAAAATATTCCTTCATTTCCTTCTATTAGTTCCCACTCTCCTTATAAATATATTGTTAAAATTTTCAATCGTTAATAAAACACTTTTTATTCATCCACTCAAGTTCAAATACATTTTTTATACTTCTAGTGAAGGACACTTGATGTTAATACAGTTTTTTCAAATATTAAATCATTAATAAATTTAATCAGGAAATAATTTTAGTTTTGTATAGGAAAAACATTTCACAAAAGGGACAAGGTATGCAATATAGTTGTTCGTCCCATTTGGCTTACATTCAGTGATAACATATGATTTCTTAAAAAAACTGATTTTATGTTATAGTTTATGTGGTAAAACAGATGTTTTAACCCATAACGTATGTTACTTTACTTATATTAATTGTAATTATATAATAAAAAGTAACTAAAACAACATTTTTCTATGTTGATCTAAGTAGGAATTGACTTTAAAAGTTTTGTTTTTTATTATTTGTTTATTTTAAATAAGAGACCCAATACGTGTGTGTAGGACATGAATGTAAAAAAAAGAACTTAAGGACTTCTTACCTGTAACCGACGAATTATTATTTTTTTTTTGGATTTCCGAGTAGAGGGACATTTATCTTCAACTTAGTGGAGGGCAGGTCTACACTGCTGTCCAGGTAAACAACCCTGCTAACAATAATTTCCCGTTTTCTCTCTTGAGGATCATTACACCCATTCCCTTATCTTACCCTGTCTTCTGCCTTTCCTTGACCACTTTTTGTACAAGGAAGGTAATTGGAAGACACTTCTTTATGACCCCATAAAGAGTAGGCATAAATTTACTTAACGTGCTCATAATCCTCCCTATAGCCTCCCGCAGGGGTTATACTCCTTGTATTACCTCTATTCACAACCTTTCCAGTTCTTCGTCATACTATATAGTCACACTTGATAATCGCTCAACAGGGCCAAACCCGCCCAACCCTAGCGGTGGCCTAATCTCATGCAACGACGGACAGGGTGGAACAGCGCAAGTGGTTAAGGAATTAGTAACCGGATTATTTCTGGCCTCCCGAGACTATGGTCGAGCTGCGGAAGGTAGACCCTAGGTAAACTATGCACGGTTGATTGTCCCTTTCAGCGTAGGCCTACTAACCGGCTTTTAGCCTACTGTGAGCAAGATAGTATTATTAGATTGTAAATGGTAAGGTCAGCAAGGATTTTTATTTCACACATTATTAACAAGTTTACTATTAGCCGACGGTTTAAGTTACTTATAACAACAAGAAGGAATTTGGTCTTAAATTTCATGTTACATTTCCGTTAAGAATTATTTTGGAAATTACCTGCAATTATAACAACTCTCCATACGTTATTACGTGAAAAACATAACCAGCCTGACCTTACCTAACTTGGTAAGTAAGGTAACGTTTTCATGCAAGGAAGGACCGCTTTACTTTTCAAGTATTTTTACGTTCATTGTAAATTATAACTTTTACTTCACATTTTTACTTTTACTTTACGTTTTTGCCATACGATACGATTTGTAAATTGCGTAGTTCGACACTACTCTCGACCTCACCACCTGCGTACTTCAACCAATTACTTAGATACTTCTTGTATTCTGACAATGACTTTGCGCAGTTCGACTGCACCGCGCGACCACATTCCCTAGTAAACCCACCCAGAACGATTCGGGACAGACCTTTTTAATCTGGCCATGATTTTTCAGAATTAAATTTTCAACAAGATTTTTGGAGTGTAACTTAGAGTAAGTGTAATTTTTTGTAAGATGTTTTTACTAGCTTTAGGAAGTAAATGTATCAGATTTGCTACGCGTCACGCGACGCTTAAACTCCCACCACGGAGTACATTAAACGCGTATCTACACCTTCAGGCACACAGAACTGTCTCCATTTGTGCTTAATACATTATATAATGATAAAATAGTATATTCTGGCAGTAGAAATTTATAACCTATAGTTTACTAGAAACCATAGAAACTAGCCTATGTTTTACTAGGCTAGTTAATAAAATTTGAATGTTAAGTTTATAAATATGAAACCTTTTAAACATTTATTAGGTTGTTATAAGACTAAGTTACGTTTCGCATTGTTTATTCTTATTTCAGTGCCTTCTTTATACGTTTACAGCGTACACGTATATTAACATGTATAAACTTTCTAAGCTTTATAGTTTTTAAGATTTACCTTGTTTACTAGAAATATTTGTTTTGAAACAAGTAATAATTCTAAACAGTTGAAAATGTGATCTAATAGAATAAGCATATTCCACTAACAATTAAAATCTAAAGATTATTTGACTAATTCATTATACAGGGTGCAGCATAACTTCCTTTTTTTAAATGCTCGCCATTCAGTTAGTTGATGTCATAGCGGAGCGCTAGTGTATTTACGATTACTATAGTTATCTAATATACTGGCTTTAAGTATTTAAGTTGTGTGAATAAAAAATATTTTTTGCAGTAAGAAACGATTTAAACAATTTCAGACATTCATTAAATAATAAACTGCAAGAATAAAAGACGGGGCAGACAAACTTGTACCGTGCGAAAATTATATATATATATATACATACACACACACATATATATATATATATATATATATATATATATATATATATATATATATATATATATATATATATTAAATATGGTGATATGTTTTCTTGTAATAGAGTTAATAAATTAAAAATATTTCGAAAACAAGAATACTTTTAATGAATATGTTTATTCAAAGTATTCTTGAATTTGAAATATTATATATATATATATATATATATATATATATATATATATATATATATATATCGTAATATGTTTTCTTGTGTATTAATAAAAAACTAAGTCAAAATACAAATACAAGAATTATAATTGAATTTACAATTCAAAGTTTTTCGTTGGCTAACAGTACAAACATCATCAACATCGGATGATGTTGGTACTGTTAGCCAACGAAAAGCTTTGAATTGTAAATTCAATTATAATTTTTGTATTTGTATTTTGACTTAGTTTTCTCTCTCTCTCTCTCTCTCTCTCTCTCTCTCTCTATATATATATATATATATATATATATATATATATATATGTATATATATATATATAAACCAGATTAAAGTTAATTCCTACTGAAGTTAGTAGAAGCAAATAAATATTATTTAAGATACTTCTTAAAAATAATTGCAATTAATATAAATATATATATATATATATACATATGATAGAACCTCAATATTAAGTAGAAAAATAGAAAGCAAAATTAATAATTAAAATAATTAAATACAATTTATTCAATGAAGTAATATTTGAAAAACATGTACTAACATCTATTGTCATCCACTATAAGTTCAAACAAATGTATTTAAACTGGAGTGGATGAATAAAAAGTCTTTTATTAACGATTGAAAATTTGAAAAATTTACACATATATATAAGGAGAGTGTGAACTAATAGTATGAATTGAAACATATGTAATAAAATTACTAACTCAAAATAAATAAAAATAATAAACAATAGAATAAAAGGATAGCGCCCTTCCTAACAAAAAAAAAATATAAAAACACAAATGACTAATTTTCTCAAAAAGCACATAATTTAACTGTATAAACTGACACTGGTTAATACAAAGAACATAAGTTTTGATATTAAAGTATTGGCATATATAAATGTAGCTAGGTAATTGATAGTAAATTGCACAGTGCACGCAATTTAAAAAAATTGGCAATAGACGGGTCTACTAAAATAAATACTTATTTGGAGATTGTAGTTACATTCCTGGATAATGTAGTTAGTAAAGGTTTTAGTAGAATCTAGGTAATATCAAGCAGAAGAAGGTGAAAAAACCTTTATTAGACTTTAAACAATTTACTGAATACAAGTTTTATTTGACACATTCAATTACAATAGACTTTTAAAAATGTCAGACGCGCCTCAGGAAGTTTTAATTAATAAAAAATGGCAATAAATATATGTAACTCAATATCATTATGTGGCATTAATTGTAGAAAGTTTTATTGAAACATAAAATAATATATTTATTAACTGATGAGCAACATAGATTAAGAACTTTTTAACTTAATAGCGTACAATAAATAGAGTAACACAACCTACGTGATAAAACAGATGTACTACAACGTACATATAACATATATACAGCTGTTTTATGAAATCACTTACATTAAGCTAAAACAATTGTGTAAAATACATGTATACAACTAGTATAGAGATGTGTTGGAGTGTACGATTTCAGCGTGAAGCCAAGTAGGAAGGGTTTCCCTTACAATTTTGTTCACGTATACCAAAGAAGCTTAGAATTAACTTAAACAAGTATTATAAATTGTTTAAAAAAAGTCAAGTCCTACTTTAATCAACAAAGAAAGATTTTATTTGAGTTGCTTTTTATTTTATAATTACAATTAATGTAAATATGTATATATATATATATATATATATATATAGGCCTTTAAACACACACACAGACATATAGACCTATATATAGTTAACAAGATTTTATGTTTTTTAAGTTTTCTTCATACATTGGAGCTCTCCGCTGATTGGCAGTATCAGCATTATCAAAATTTTCTAAGTACCTTATGGTTCTACTAATCAGCTAAAAGCTTCAATGTATGAAGAAAACTTTAATACAAATTCTTGTTTATGAAAGTATTATTTATCTATATATGTATATATATATGTCTCAATAATAATATTAAGTGGCAAAATAGAAAGCGAATATCCTTGCAATATTCCATTTTCCTTTCTATGTATGGTGTTGGACTATAATTTGGATTTTTTACTATTTATAAGCTTAGTTTTTTTTCGTCGTTTGCATTGTGTTGTCATTTCTTTTCGCTTTCCTTTCGCATTTATCTTTTTTGCGCAAGGTTTGATACCGTTAATTCAGTTTGTTTGTTTATTTTATTCTTTTCATTTATTTTAAATCATAAAGAGAGTTATCTATGATATTGTGTGGTAATCATGGTAACAATTTAAGGTTGTGAAATAGTGGTTTCGACGACAATCAGATGGGGGCAAACTAAATTCAAATAGACTACATCTTTGAGAAGTACATTTCTAGCTATGGGAAATTGGCTCAGTGCCAAAGTGCTAGGCTTCGAACATAGACATACTAAGTTCACATCGAACATAGACCTCCCAAATTTTTATAATTTAATTATTGAATAATAATTTAATATTTAAATTTTTTCAAATTTAAATATTTGAAAAACTGTATTAACATCAATTGCCATTCGATATAGGTTAAAAGAAGTGGGTTTGAACTTTATTGGATGCATAAAAACGTTTTTTGTTAAAGGTTGAATAATTTTAGAAGATATTCGCATATATATATAAAACAACATAAGTTATTCAAATACAAGAATATTTATTAATTTATATCCAAAGCTTTTCGTTGGTAAACAGTACCAACATCATCAGGAATGAATAATAAATAATGCAAGATATAGGCCTAAAACATATGTTAAATTAGAAATAGAATTGTTCCTAAATTTATACAAATTGCCAATATTTATCCCATATACCAAATTGCCAAATCTAACATATACAGTAGAGTCTCGAAAATTCGAGTCCCCATATTTCGAGCTTCCGTTAAATTCAAAGTAATAGCCTAAAAGTGTATTTTAGCCTATTTTATCTATTTGACGGAAAATGAGGAGTCGGTTTTTCAAGAAATATTTATAGTCATACGGTATGCAAAGGAATGAGTTAAGCTTCCAATATATGTTCATATAGAGTTCTATAAAGTTGTTTACTGCATTTTATAATTACTTATAATATTGGCGTACATTAAAACTCCTATTTTTTCTAATGCAGAGGAACATATCTCCGTGTAATCTGAGGGGGCTCGGTCCTATCTACCGTGAATTATCGAGACTCTACTATATATATGTTGTGTGTGTAATATATATATATATATATATATATATATATATATATATATATATATATACATATATGTATATATATATATATATATATATATATATATATATATATATATATACATATATGTATATGTGTATTTAATATATAGGCCTATATATATATATATATATATATATATATATATATATATATATATATATATACATATATATATATATATATATATATATATATATATATATATATATATATATATATATATATATAAATTATTTGTTGTTTCGTGACGCGCAGTTAACAGTTATTAAATTAATCACTGATTTAAATGTAAAAAGGTTTCTATTGTAACGTAAATCTGGCTTGAACGCATTTCAATTTCTTCCGGAATCAGTTTTAGGATCGAGTCGCGACCCATCTTAAACCTTTCCACGACCCAACGGTTTGGAACCGCTGATTTAGAGGATATGTTTAAAATGCAAATTCGTACGTGTATATAGGCCTAAACTGTTGTTTTGGTTAAAAATACGACAGAGCGGGATGTTTAGGCGTAATAATTACAATTACAATGTTAAATTTAAAATTGCAATAAATTTAAACAGTTATAGCTACGGTAAAATAGGCATAAAATGTCTTTGTTTTTATACGTTGTGATGGTTAAACAACTAGGTTTATTTAATATTATACTACTTACTTTAAATGGTTGAAAATACTGCTAAGGAAATTGTCAACTAAGAGGAATGTAAACCATTCAGAAATCCTAACTAAACATTTAGAGCCAACCGTATTCCTTTCTTATACTATACCAGTGCAAGAATCATTTTAACCATCTATAATATTTTACTAAGGAATAATTAATAAATAGCAATTAAAAACTAAACAAGCTGTAATAATCCAAGTATTCGACTAAATAATAATAAATACGAATTTTTCTTGTAATAGTATTAAAACATAACAGCAGTAGGGCCTATTTCCGTCCACACATTCTTTTTCTAATTTTGCATTTAGTATTCTATTGTAGAAAATATTTTCAAATTAGTCTTAATTTCATAAAATCGCTTGGAACTGTTTCAGTTATCTGTTACCACTTATTCAAGTGTTATTTTATATGAACCATTTTGTTGTAAAAAACAAGTTTAAACTTTGGTAAAAAATAGTCTAATAAATTTAAAAGTAAATTTTATAAATTATAAATTATAAATAAGTAAACTTATGCAGGGGTAAGTTATAATGAGGAGGGGTATGTTTGTTATAAATTTTACAGAGCTAATTTTTAAAATACACTGTATAAATATGCTACAATAATTATAAAATTTAAGTATTTAAAGTTGTAGCCTACAGAGATAGGCTATATTAAGTAAAGGTTTATTTTCACTATCCAGCAAATAATTTCTTAAAGTAAATGTTAAATATATTCTGCTAGCAATAAAACTATAAAGATAATGTTTTCCTAATGATTCATTGAAATTAACTTTAATGTAATAAATTGTAAAATTAAAATATTTGAAGTTTAAATAACAAATAAATTAAAATTTTTTATTATTCAACTAATAATTTTTTAAGTAGCTTATAGGTTAACTTCATTCGGGTTACAATAAAACTACATAGGAAATGTTTTTTCTTGGAGACTTGTAGGCTTATGTTTTAAATTTAATTTAACTAAATCCTATTCTTCGTTAGGTAAACAAAAATACTTTTTATTTTATCGTATTGGGTTTCTATTAATATTTCTGATAGATTGATTGTTAAACATAGTTATATTTATTTTATCGTATTGGGTTTCTATTAATATTTCTGATAGATTGATTGTTAAACATAGTTATATTTATTTTATCGTATTGGGTTTCTATTAATATTTCTGATAGATTGATTGTTAAACATAGTTATATTTATTTTATCGTATTGGGTTTCTATTAATATTTCTGATAGATTGATTGTTAAACATAGTTATATTTATTTTGTCGTATTGGGTTTCTATTAATATTTCTGATAGATTGATTGTTAAACATAGTTATATTTATTTTATCGTATTGGGTTTCTATTAATATTTCTGATAGATTGATTGTTAAACATAGTTATATTTATTTTATCGTATTGGGTTTCTATTAATATTTCTGATAGATTGATTGTTAAACATAGTTATATTTATTTTATCGTATTGGGTTTCTATTAATATTTCTGATAGATTGATTGTTAAACATAGTTATATTTATTTTATCGTATTGGGTTTCTATTAATATTTCTGATAGATTGATTGTTAAACATAGTTATATTTATTTTATCGTATTGGGTTTCTATTAATATTTCTGATAGATTGATTGTTAAACATAGTTATATTTATTTTATCGTATTGGGTTTCTATTAATATTTCTGATAGATTGATTGTTAAACATAGTTATATTTATTTTATCGTATTGGGTTTCTATTAATATTTCTGATAGATTGATTGTTAAACATAGTTATATTTATTTTATCGTATTGGGTTTCTATTAATATTTCTGATAGATTGATTGTTAGACATAGTTATATTTATTTTATCGTATTGGGTTTCTATTAATATTTCTGATAGATTGATTGTTAAACATAGTTATATTTATTTTAAATTATATTTTTTCATTTACATGAAAAAGTAGGGGTTGAGATTTTAGGTTTAATGGGTTTTATGATTTATTTTGGCTATTTATATAAAATAATTTATGTTTATGGATTATCGATTAATAAATGTAAAACCTGAAGTAGTTTTGAAAAATCTTTGAGGGAAAGTTTTAACGGGACTGAAAAAGCTGCAATCCCCTTTGGTTTGTACCAGATTATTTAGCTTATGGGGTTTTCCCTCGCTTACCTTTTATTTGTAAACGACTTTCTAAGTAATTTATAATTTCTATTACGAAGCACCACAATCAACTTGAATCCCACTAGCGTGCAAAATTTGAACTATTTGAAGAATTAAACACTGAGCACTCCGGTTTTATATTTTGACATTCAACACTGCATTCTAAAAAAATCGTAAACAAAAATAAATTAACAAAAAATTGTACATTTTAAGCCGTGAAGCCGCTGATAAACTGATGCTAAGAAGATGTTTAGCAAGGATCTGGATGGTTTGAAGTGTTAATAGTGTATAAGGAGGGGCACATTTGGGGCTGTACTGTAAACAGAAAGGCGGGGCTACGCCCCCATTGGTTCTGAGTGAATGACATATACTAAAGATAAATCTCCGGTACTTGGAAATGTTAAAATACTGTCTATATTTCTTTCTTCAGGGGTGAACATTTTCAGCTTACTGAAAAATTAGTAATACTTCAAAATGATTAGACTTCGATTTTGATTTATTACTAACAAGTAATATAATAAAAAATAATAAAATAAATTAAAGTAAATTGCTACTTAGGTCAAGAAAGAAAAGTTTTATTACAGTTACTTTCTATTAAACTATTACAAGTAATATAAACCTATGCGTTAAAAAAGCTTTTCTACCGCATAATCTATAACATAAAATCAGCTGTTCTATTTAATCCTATGTTTCGCCAAATAGGACGAAATAACTATATTGCATACCTTTCCCCTTTTGTGAAAAGTTTTTCTCCCATATAAAACAAAGAATAATTAATTATTAGATTTAATTAATGGCATATTAGTTTGAAAAAAGTGCATTAGCATCAAGTGTCATTCATTACATGTTTAAAAAAATGTATTTGAGCTTCAGTGGACGAATAAAAAGTATTTTTATTAACGATTGAAAATTTGCGCAAGATGTATGTAGGGGTATTGAATAGGGTAAGTACTGAATAGATTTGTTTTTCACTTGTAGTATTTGACTTCTTATACCTGAAAAAAGTTGATTAACAGTAATACTGCAAAAAAATAATAAATTTAATATTTCAGTAACTTCATGCAGAAAACTATATTTTACCGACACAAGAAAGAAACTTAGAATTGACTAAATTTATATTGTTCAAAATATTGAATATTGTAGATAACGTGTAGGAAATTAATTTTTTGGGGTTCGTCGAAAAACCAATGCACTGACTACTTTTTATTTTTTTAAATAAAATTCGTTTTCAATATCCTACATAACTTCAATCGAAACATTAAGTTGAAAAAATAATGTCAAAAGCAAAAAAAAAATGTGACAATTTCATGACGTTTCAAACGAGCCAGGAAGCTATAAATATGGTCAGAATAATTACAAATTTAGAGCTGAGGTGGTGTATTAGTTTCTTAAACAATAAGGTTACTATCATCCCGTTTTAGGAGAAAACTATCGTGAAGTCTTAGGTTATTAATTGAATTTCCTTGAGGGATTTTGTAATTTAGACTTTATGAAATTTGTTATAAACTGGCTGATTTAATGTTTTTTGCCGATTAAAGGCTATGAGAATATTTATAATTTGGAGGGGGGGTGGTTATTCCGAGAGCTCCTTCGCTGTTCTCCTAGTAGGCCTACACAATATAAAATATGAAGGTACGTAATATTCCCCTAGCTCAATGTATTTTATTATTTTACTTACTTATTTCATTTATATCTAATTTAAATTATAAAAAGGCAAGACCTATTTAAATGTAATATAATACTGTAAACCGTAGAGCGTAACGCTCTGAACAATACTTCTATAAATGTGTTTCTTTGTTTCTCTCGTGCCTTTTGTCAGAGAAGTGAGTTTAAGGAGTTTAAGTGAGTTCTGCATTTGTTTATTCTTTCCTTGATACCATCCTCACTGCCGCCTTTCTTATTAAAGATCGCCCCCTAGATATATGCCCTTTTGTATCCCCTTGATTTCGCTGTTTTCCAAGTTAAGGTCGCAAATCTTGCCTTTGCCTACTACCAGATATTCACTGCTTCATTTTTAAGCCTGCTGCATCATATTCCTCCTGCAGTTTACTTATCGTAAAGCACGTAACTAAAATCTTGTTCGTCTTCCTCTATCACGGAAGAATACGTTTTTAACACACATGCGTTAATACTATAGTTTTAATGCTGTCGTATGTATGTGCGTGTACGCGCAAGCGCGCGCGTTTGCGCGTGTAAACAGGTCATCTTATTATTTTATTATTAACTAATTTAAATTTCAAGAAGACAAGACCTGATTATAATTAATATAATAATATAAAATTATTGTTGAAATATTATTAATATCCTACAAACTATATGCGCCTAAAAATAGTTATATAAATATACGATACGTAAATAAATAAATATTTCTTGAACAATCAACAAATTCATTAAAAGAACTAAAAGAAATTAAATGCTTTTGAAGTGTAGGCTACCCAAGGACAGTCGCCTATTGTAAAATAACCGTTCATTTTATAATAAATAGACAACGCTTAAATCTGTTAATTTCTTGGAACTCGTTCATTAGCGCAGAAACATAGCAACACTACGATTCCCATTCGTGCGGTTCTACAGTCCTGCGGTAGTCCAAAGTAATCTCAAGGGTAACAATTTGACAATTGTCAAAATTACGTGTGTAGCGACACGGCGTATATGCAACACGCAACACTTTACTAATTTTTGTTCGTTGTACAAAGACTATTATTAAAAAAAAATAATAATTAAAAAACCTTAAAAATAACTTTAAAGACTTAATTTATTACTACGGCTCCTTCTACAAAATTGTCCCCCCCCCAATTCCAAATACCCAGTGCATTAATGTCATTGCCATTTATTCCCCTTACGTCTGCCAAATCTCTGCCAATTCTTGTCCCTAAGGTAACCAGCTACATCGCTCTAATATAAGAATAAAATCAGGTGATAGGCAAAATCAGGTAAAAAAAGGAAATTCTTACTTAGATCAACAAAAAAAAAATATTTGAATTACTTTCGATTAAACAATTACAATTATTATAAATAAAGTATCATAACCTATGCGTTAAACCAGCTGCTGTACCACATAGCCTATAACATTAAATCAGCTGTTTTATGAAATCGTATGTTATTACTTATTTTTAGCCAAGTAGGACAAAAAGACTATAAATTATTGCATACCTTGCCCCTTTTGTGAAATGTTTTTCTCATATATTAAAACTGAAATTATTTCAATAAATTAATATTTGAAAAAACTGTATTAACATCATGTGTCATCCAGTATGGGGAAAAATGTATTTGACTTGAGTGGATGAATAAAAAGTATTTTATGAATATCAATATATTTATGAAAACGTATTTTATGAATACACACACACACTCACACACACACACACACACACACACACACACACACACACACACACACACACACACACACACACACACCACACACACACACACACACTCACACACACACACACACTCACACACACACACACTCACACACACACACACACACACTCACACACACACACACACACACACACACACACACACACACACACACACACACACACACACACACACACACACACACACACACACACACACACACTCACACACACACACACACACACACACACACACACACACACACATATGTGTGTGTGTGTGTGTTTGAGAGAGAGAGAGAGAGAGAGAGAGAGAGAGAGAGAGAGAGAGAGAGAGAGAGAGAGAGAGAGATTGTGCTTGTGTGTGTGTGCGTGAGTGCAAAAGAGAGAGAGAGAGAGAGAGAGAAAGAAGGAAAGAGAGAAAACAAGAGAGACAGTTTAACAATTAAATACTGATTTGTACCATTGAAATTACAACACTTTTCTATCCCAACCATTAAACTCAATAAGCGTGTAACAGATCGCCAACTGCTGCAACAGTATTATATTTAGCGGAGAAGCTCCTAAATACAGAACTATTTCGATTGGCACATTCCTGCCTCTTGGCTCCGCCATACTGTCTCCGGTACGTTTCTCTGACGTCACAGCATGGTCCCGGAAGTGTGGAGACGCTAACACGGCCCACCTGGAGGAAGATCCCCGGATTACCAAAGCGTTATTTATTTTGCCCGGCTTTGGAACGGAAGCTCTTACGCTACGCAATCAGGGTTGACCCTTGAACTTGGTGCTAACACCAATAAACGGGACAATGTGGTACGCGTCCTTAACCCAACCTGACCTAACAAAAAACGGATTTAAATTTTAGTTCTGGAGGAGGAAATTTGTACTCGTTTGGTACAGACTTTTTATCTCTTTTTTTTATGGAAATGTAAAAATAAATCTAATGAGGAGAAAAAAATAAAAATACTGTTCAATGTTTTATCAGTTTGTAAAATTTTCAGAGTCAATTTTTCAACAATAAATATTACAGAAATATGTGTCATGAAATTTATTACAAAACCTAACACGTGTAAGTGTCAAAAATAATAATTCCCTCAAAGCATAAGAGAATGAAATTTATTTAAAAAATTATAAAATATAGGTATTTTAACAAAAACGTTTTTTTTCCCGGAAACTTTAATTCTTTATTTCATAAAAGAGTTGTATAAAGAAAGTCTATAACTACATGAAGAGGTTGAAACAGAAAAATTATCTTTAATTTGATGAGTAGCAGCAAAAAACGATAACTTGAGAAGTTTACAGACGACGACATGATCTTACATCGATCGCCTTGTTGTCTTCTCAATTTATCTAATTATTATTAAAATAGATATTTTTTGTTTAAAGTTTTCTCCTGTCTATATCTATGTTTCAAATCTACGATTTTATTTTCACTAACAAAATTGGTCTGTTTCAGGATCTTATCTATTTTGTGATTAAAAACAATTTGCAAGTTAGGCAACAATTCAAGCTTGAGTCTTTGAATCAAATTTACGTGAGAACAACGTCCCCAATGATAATGTAATAGTGAAAATTGCTTACTTTTAATTTTTTCGCGTTTTTCACAGCCCTTGCCGTTTCCGCGTCCCATTCACAAGTTTTTCTCATATACTGTATAAAAATCCTTCGTCATTCGCAGTTCCAGCATATCTTCGGAACTTCTGCACTCTACTTCCTTTAAGGTCTTCCTCTTGAAGTGTATCATGGCTAGAGATAGCTGGGCTTTGGCTAAAGGTGGAACTTTGGGGAAAGTGTCATGGCTAGAGATAGCTGGGCTTCGGCTAAAGGTGGAACTTTGGGGAAAGTGTCATGGCTAGAGATAGCTGGGCTTCGGCTAAAGGTGGAACTTTGGGGAAAGTGTCATGGCTAGAGATAGCTGGGCTTTGGCTAAAGTTGGAACTTTGGGGAAAGTGTCATGGCTAGAGATAGCTGGGCTTTGGCTAAAGGTGGAGCTTTGGGTAAAGTGTCATGGCTAGAGATAGCTGGGCTTTGGCTAAAGTTGGAACTTTGGGGAAAGTGTCATGGCTAGAGACAGCTGGGCTTCGGCTAAAGGTGGAACTTTGGGGAAAGTGTCATGGCTAGAGATAGCTGGGCTTCGGCTAAAGGTGGAACTTTGGGGAAAGTGTCATGGCTAGATATAGCTGGGCTTCGGCTAAAGGTGGAACTTTGGGGAAAGTGTCATGGCTAGAGATAGCTCGGCTTTGGTTAAAGGTGGAACTTTGGGGAAAGTGTCATGGCTAGAGATAGCTCGGCTTTGGCTAAAGGTGGAACTTTGGGGAATGTGTCATGGCTAGAGATAGCTTGGCTTCGGCTAAAGGTGGAACTTTGGGGAAAGTGTCATGGCTAGAGATAGCTGGGCTTCGGCTAAAGGTGGAACTTTGGGGAAAGTGTCATGGCTAAAATGGCTTAACTTTGGCTGAAGTTAGAACAGTTTTTCTTGGGTGGAGATTGGTGGACTACGCGCGAAAACGTAACCACACTCGGGCACACGCACTTGCTCACACACGCAAACATGCGAAGGCACGAGGAAGCACACACAAACGCACACACTCGCATACACGCGCACATTTAGTCTACACACAGACACGCACACGCGCACACACACGCACACACACACACACACACACCACACGTTTATGAAACATAGTTTATCCATAAGTAAACTCAAAATTATCTGAATTTAATATTTCTAAAAAAATATGACACTAAATTAAAAGAAGTTTTTTTTTATATAATTGTAAAACAAAATTCCCATTTTCTTCGCTTTATTGCTGTACAGAATTTCACATTATAAAAATTACAAAAATACAATAAAATTTTGTATCGCGTGGTGTGATTAATGACGAAGCTATCATAAAATAAAATAATTTCTGAATAAGAATTTCTGACAGATCAGTAAATATTCGCCTGTCTTAAAAGTCATGCTGTGCGTGAGAAAGCCCTTATTAAAAGCTTTTCCAATTGCAAAACTAAAACCAAGTCCACACGTGGGCGGATAATAAATAATATCAAGTAACTTAAGAAAACAGAAGTGTAGACAAGGGTCTAAGGGTAGTTGCCACCCTTACCGCGTCGTTTAGACTAACCCAAGCGTGACGGCGGTCCACTATTCGCCCCCTTAATGTGATTTGTTAAGTTTTAGCGTTTGTTTAACATTAATCTCTTGTAATTCGTTGCAGTAAAATCTCAACCCTAAATATTAAGTCAATATAATAGTAAAAGAAACATAATAAATGGCAAGTTAATGTTCTTGTATGTAATAAATGTCGTATATATTTTTGCAAATAGCTGTTAGAGTTTCTCCCAAAATAAAAGTAAATGGTTTTGGGTGTCTTAAAATTATTTATAAAATTAGCACAATTTAGGTTATTATTCATAATTTTACGCGTCCTTGCTATCCTTCATAATCTGACAGACGGTCACGTCCTTCGTAGTTGCGAAGGTACCCGTCTTCGCATCGCCCACTCTTTGTTAACCTAAGGTCGATGCAATGTAAGGATCCCCCACTCTGTCAATTCTGTGGATGTACCATCATAGTCAAGCATATTCGGCTTGAGTGTGATGAGTTGACCGAGCTTTATGATCTTCGTGGGAATCCAAATCTGGAGTATAAGGACGATGCCGCGGCTATTGACAGTGGCATCGTCTTCTTACATCACATTAATTCATTCAATAGAATTGCATATTTAGTTTAGTTTTAGTTAGTTTATTATTTTAAGAAATCTAGGTTAAGTGGTTAGACCTTTAGTTTGTAGCAGTAGTTTGGTTTTTGGTGTTGGCATTATTTAGATATTTGGTTTTACATTAGGACGATAGTAACCAAAACTGGTTTGTCGCGGTACAAACATATCCCTGAGCTAGACACTCTGTACCACAGTTATGTCAAGTGTCTACAAAGTTGACCAAAAACGTTTATTAGGGCTTGAGAAATGTTGGACAAGTTAAATAAATTTTATCTTAGTTTATAATGGCTTTTTACACTATTTAAAGATAGTGATTCTAAAACCAATCAAACATTCAATACATTATGAAACATTCTGTACTTTTTGAAACATTGTGTAAATTTTGAAATATTTTGTACATTTTGAAACCTTCTGTACAATTCGAAGCTTTTAAAGCATTCTTTACATTTTGAAACATTCTGTACATTTTGGAACATTCTGTACATTTTGAAATATTCTGTATATTTTAAAACCTTCTGTCCATTTTGAAACATTCTGTATATTTTGAAACCTTCTGTACATTTGGAACCATTCTGTACCTTTTGAAACACTGTAGATTTTGAGAATTCTGTACATTTTGAAACATTCTGTATATTTTGAAATCTTCTGTAGATTTGGAAGCACTCTGTATTTTTTGAAACAATCTAAATTTTGAAACCTTCTGTATATTTTGAAACCTTCTGTAGATTTGGAAGCACTCTGCACCTTTTGAAACACTGTATATTTTGAACAACCTGTACATTTTGATACATTCTATAGATTTTGAAACACCTGTACCTTTTGAAACATTTTGTACATTTTGAAACATTTTGTACATTTTGAAACATTCTGCACATTTAGAAACATTCTGTACATTTTGAAATTTACATTTCTAAACATTTATATTTTTTCTGATTTCAGATAACAACTAAATGTTATCACTTTAAAAATTAGAAACGATAGACTACAATAATAGGGCTTTAATAAATAAACTACGCGCAAAGGAAAAATAAAATTCTTAATAAAAATATCAGAACCCTACGGCACAGCTCTGTCAACGCGTCTACGCGGTCGCCTTGTTAGCGGACATGTTTTAACGAGCGCCGATTAAGCCCGGCATTCCAGTAGGGGGCACGTGTCCCCGCTTAGGATATATGAGCGCGCACGTCAACGAATGCGATAAATTTTGTAATCCGAGCCCCAGACTTTTAAATTTGCTCAGATTTGTTTTCACCTAAAGTAATTTGTTTCCACCGTTTTCGGACGTTTGCTGAAACCAATTCGCTCCTTTGTCGCACGCCTAATTTGGCGGCGAAATCATAACTAATGTCTGGGACGGGTGCGGGCTAATTTAACAGCCTTGGGTCAACCCTTGGTCATGCAATGGGTGGAGGACCTGATCCTTGGGACAGATGAGATAGCAGTACATTACTGTTACAGGAAGCATTTAATGCAATGTAGAATGGACATGAAATTAGTGCCTTTAGGGCCACATCGTACCGTAAAATATTCGAATAATAACCTATCGATAAAAGTAATTAACGTACGTA
Source organism: Prosapia bicincta (assembly GCA_036971475.1). Taxonomy (NCBI): domain Eukaryota; kingdom Metazoa; phylum Arthropoda; class Insecta; order Hemiptera; family Cercopidae; genus Prosapia; species Prosapia bicincta. The sequence continues at coordinate 398,802,752 of JBAIZL010000001.1, forward strand.
AAGTAAATTAACCTTAAAAATATTACGACAGTAGAAGTTAATGAGAACAGGGGTAGCAGAATACATACTCTTCGACCACACAAGAGTGGAAAGAAGAATAGAAAGTAGAATCCTCTTTTAGTAGATAGTAGGATTATTTCATTAAAAAATATACTTACCACACAAGTGTTGACTATCCCAAGATAGTGTGAGTGAACCTAAGAGATGTTTTCTGACAGCTGACGTATATCTATGACAAGCTGAAGAAGAAGAGAGAAAACAATGCAGAAAGGAAAGTAAGAGGACGAGGAGAAAAACAAGAAAATAAATCAAGAAACAAAAAATAAGAAAATAGACAATTCTGATTAAAAATAAGTTAAAAGGAGAGCCAAAGAAATAAAGAATAATAAAAAATAAATATAACAGTAAAAGAAGTAAAAAGTAAAAACCAGAGAGAAAACAAGAAAAAGAATGATAATAAAAATAGAACAAGGAAGATAAAAAAAGAAAGAAGAATGTGCAAACAGCTGCAAAAAATATAAATACACAATAAAAGAAAAACGAAAACGAAAAATAATTTAAAAAAAAAAAATTTATTATTTTTATTCCAGAGTATATAAATAAGAGATTAAGTATTGATTTGGTTTTAATGTAATATATAAATTAAAAAAAAAAAAATTAAATAAACTCTATTTAATTGTTTGGTTCCCCAGATTCAAAGGCGTCTTTTTCGTCGAAGTAGTTTTTCATATTCCAGACTTCCTCTAAATATGCATCTGAAATTATATTCAACTTATTAGTTTCTTCAAACTAAATGTAAATTTACCATCCTTAAATTACAACTTGAGTTAAATTGGAAATGAGTTTATTGTTTTATTATGAAACTTTAATCTGTGCTCGAATTATGATGATTAACTAATTAAATACGATACGTCAAAAAAGCAATAGATTTTAACGCTGGGTCTACAGTGTTAACGTGCCCTGTAAAGGCTGTTAGGGTAAAGCCACATATTTCCATAGAAAAAATAATTTTATGAATTACAGGTAATTAATAAATAAAGTAGAAACATCGGTAAGCAATTTGTCGCACAATATTTGCGAAATATTAATATTTCTGGGATATTGTGGGACGTTAACTTGATGAGTTAACCTAACTTGATGAGGCTTATAATACACCAAGCTCGTGTAATTATACAGATCCTTACGTTATTCGAGAGGCTTTACTGTTGGTTGATTATCAAGAAGGTACAGGTTCGATTCCCTTGGAGAGCGTACGGTTTATGTTATATGATTTCAGTATTAAAACTCATAACACAGCATACATTTGAGTACATTCTTCCGCCTTTCCTAACATCAAAATATTGATTTTCGTTGACGCATTTCGGATTAACTCCATTATCAAAACTTCAAACTGTACTGCAAAGTCCAATAAATTTTGATAATATAGTTGATCCGAAAAGCGTCAACGAAGAATAATGTTTTGATGTTAGTAAAGGCGGAAGAATTTACTCAAAAGTATTCCAATATTCCTAATAAAAACAAGTAACATAAAAAAAATAAGTCAATTCATACTTGGGTTAACAAAGACAAAATTTATTTTAGTTAATTTTTATTAAATAACTACGGTTAATATAAACAAAGTAACATAATCTATGCGTTAAAACAGCTGTTCCACAACATAACCTGTAATATAAAATCAACTGTTTTATGAAATATGTTGCCACTTATTTAAAGCCAATTGGGGCGAAATAACTATATTGCATGCCTCGCCTCTTTTGAGAAATGTTTTTACCAAAATAAAACTAAAATTAATGAATGAATTAATATTTGAAAAAAAACTGTAATACCACTAGAAATTTAAAAAAATTATTTGAACTTGTTTCATGAATAAAAAGTATTTTATTAACGATTGAAAATTTGATCAAAATATAGGGAGAGTGTGAAGTAATAGTAAACTGAACAAAGACAAGAATAGGAGCCGAATTCTAAAACGCAAGAAAAGTCTTTGTAAGACAAAAATTAATAGAACTAAATTTAGTTAAAACAATTACAAAGAAAAATATTGTGGTTGAGTAGCCTAGTGATTAGAGCACTTGACTGTTAACCTAGTAGTTTTGGGTTCGAACCTTGTTAGTGGTAAAGAATTTGTGTGTGCTTTTTCTACTTCCAGATCGGTTCAGCCTGTGTTTAATGAGTACTTATGGTAATAATGGTTGTTGGAAGCGCCCTTGGATACCATATGGCCCAAGTAAAGCATCTCTACAATGTCTTTCTTATGCCATATTATTGGTAACTCAGCACGCAATAGGGAGCTATCGTGCAAATGTTATTAGGCCTCGATTTAATCAAATTACGTATTTTACTTATCTTTTTAAAATTGTACTGTAGTGTGTGTTTATATTGTTTTAAACTAACAGAAAATTTGTAGTGCGCTTTAAAACAGGTGACAAATTAAAAAAATCATTGGTTGAAAATCTATTCGATTTAACAATGGTTGAGCTTGTACTTGCCTCTCACATTGGGTAACCAGCATGGCGGTATGTTATAGTAATACGTCTAATATTTTAAAAGTAGAGATGTCTTAAAGTAAATAGTAAATTATTTTTAAAAAAACGAAAATAAATATTTCCAAAAATACCCAAAACGTATAGGCAATTCCTGTAAGTATATACTAAGGGAGGGGTTTTTATATTATTAAGGTTTTTTGAATAAAGTATATATTTTCAAATTATTCTTACCGTTTAATTGATCACATGAAGGCAGCAATCCGCCATAATCCTCGGGTAAGTTTTCTCTTGGAATGATTTGATAGAGCGAGCCGAGACTTGAAATCTTGTGGAATCTCATCTGCAAGGAATAGATACATTGTGAGTGGCTGTACAAGTTACAACTATGGCTAAGCGACGCTAGCCAGCGGTCCATGATAACTCCTCACTGACGGTCCTTACGATAATCGTGTTTTTCTTTAAGCCACAGTGGAGCGCTATTTTCCTCC
>JBAIZL010000001.1:398808225-398818225 GCA_036971475.1 Prosapia bicincta
CGATAGCATTCATTGTGATTGAAAACATGACTTTTGAATTTATGTCTTTACTAATGAATCAGCAACTACTTTGTAATGGGTATTATCTATGAATCGATAGCATTCATTGTGATTGAAAACATGACTTTTGAATTTATGTCTTTACTAATGAATCAGCAACTACTTTGTAATGGGTATTATCTATGAATCGATAGCATTCATTGTGATTGAAAACATGACCTTTGAATTTATGACACTACTAATGAATCAGCAACTACTTTGTAATGGGTATTATCTATGAATCGATAGCATTCATTGTGATTGAAAACATGACTTTTGAATTTATGTCTTTACTAATGAATCAGCAACTACTTTGTAATGGGTATTATCTACGAATCGGTAGCATTCATTGTGATTGAAAACATGACTTTTGAATTTATGACACTACTAATGAATCAGCAACTACTTTGTAATGGGTATTATCTATGAATCGATAGCATTCATTGTGATTGAAAACATGACTTTTGAATTTATGACACTACTAATGAATCAGCAACTACTTTGTAATGGGTATTATCTATGAATCGATAGCATTCATTGTGATTGAAAACATGACTTTTGAATTTATGACACTACTAATGAATCAGCAACTACTTTGTAATGGGTATTATCTATGAATCGATAGCATTCATTGTATTGAAAACATGACCTTTGAATTTATGACACTACTAATGAATCAGCAACTACTTTGTAATGGGTATTATCTATGAATCGATAGCATTCATTGTGATTGAAAACATGACCTTTGAATTTATGACACTACTAATGAATCAGCAACTACTTTGTAATGGGTATTATCTATGAATCGATAGCATTCATTGTGATTGAAAACATGACTTTTGAATTTATGACACTACTAATGAATCAGCAACTACTTTGTAATGGGTATTATCTATGAATCGATAGCATTCATTGTATTGAAAACATGACCTTTGAATTTATGACACTACTAATGAATCAGCAACTACTTTGTAATGGGTATTATCTATGAATCGATAGCATTCATTGTGATTGAAAACATGACCTTTGAATTTATGACACTACTAATGAATCAGCAACTACTTTGTAATGGGTATTATCTATGAATCGATAGCATTCATTGTGATTGAAAACATGACTTTTGAATTTATGACACTACTAATGAATCAGCAACTACTTTGTAATGGGTATTATCTATGAATCGATAGCATTCATTGTATTGAAAACATGACCTTTGAATTTATGACACTACTAATGAATCAGCAACTACTTTGTAATGGGTATTATCTATGAATCGATAGCATTCATTGTGATTGAAAACATGACTTTTGAATTTATGACACTACTAATGAATCAGCAACTACTTTGTAATGGGTATTATCTATGAATCGATAGCATTCATTGTGATTGAAAACATGACCTTTGAATTTATGACACTACTAATGAATCAGCAACTACTTTGTAATGGGTATTATCTATGAATCGATAGCATTCATTGTGATTGAAAACATGACCTTTGAATTTATGACACTACTAATGAATCAGCAACTACTTTGTAATGGGTATTATCTATGAATCGATAGCATTCATTGTGATTGAAAACATGACCTTTGAATTTATGACACTACTAATGAATCAGCAACTACTTTGTAATGGGTATTATCTATGAATCGATAGCATTCATTGTGATTGAAAACATGACTTTTGAATTTATGACACTACTAATGAATCAGCAACTACTTTGTAGTGGGTATTATCTATGAATCGATAGCATTCATTGTGATTGAAAACATGACCTTTGAATTTATGACACTACTAATGAATCAGCAACTACTTTGTAATGGGTATTATCTATGAATCGATAGCATTCATTGTGATTGAAAACATGACCTTTGAATTTATGACACTACTAATGAATCAGCAACTACTTTGTAATGGGTATTATCTATGAATCGATAGCATTCATTGTGATTGAAAACATGACCTTTGAATTTATGACACTACTAATGAATCAGCAACTACTTTGTAATGGGTATTATCTATGAATCGATAGCATTGATTGTGATTGATAATATGACTTTTGAATTTATGTCTTTACTAATGAATCAGCAACTACTTTGTAATGGGTATTATCTACGAATCGGTAGCAATCATTGTGATTGTTAACATGACTTTTGAATTTATGTCTTTACTAATGAATCAGCAACTACTTTGTAATGGGTATTATCTACGAATCGGTAGCAATCATTGTGATTGTTAACATGACTTTTGAATTTATGACACTACTAATGAATCAGCAACTACTTTGTAGTGGGTATTATCTATGAATCGATAGCATTCATTGTGATTGAAAACATGACCTTTGAATTTATGACACTACTAATGAATCAGCAACTACTTTGTAATGGGTATTATCTATGAATCGATAGCATTGATTGTGATTGTTAACATGCCTTTTGAATTTATGTCTTTACTAATGAATCAGCAACTACTTTGTAATGGGTATTATCTATGAATCGATAGCATTCATTGTGATTGAAAATATGACTTTTGAATTTATGTCTTTACTAATGAATCAGCAACTACTTTGTAATGGGTATTATCTACGAATCGATAGCATTCATTGTGATTGAAAATATGACTTTTGAATTTATGTCTTTACTAATGAATCAGCAACTACTTTGTAATGGGTATTATCTATGAATCGATAGCATTGATTGTGATTGATAATATGACTTTTGAATTTATGTCTTTACTAATGAATCAGCAACTACTTTGTAATGGGTATTATCTATGAATCGATAGCATTGATTGTGATTGAAAACATGACTTTTGAATTTATGTCTTTACTAAGGAATCAGCAACTACTTTGTAATGGGTATTATCTATGAATTGGTAGCATTTATTGTGATTGTTAACATGACTTTTGAATTTATGTCTTTACTAATGAATCAGCAACTACTTTGTAATGGGTATTATCTATGAATCGATAGCATTGATTGTGATTGAAAACATGACTTTTGAATTTATGTCTTTACTAATGAATCAGCAACTACTTTGTAATGGGTATTATCTATGAATCGATAGCATTGATTGTGATTGTTAACATGACTTTTGAATTTATGTCTTTACTAATGAATCAGCAACTACTTTGTAATGGGTATTATCTACGAATCGGTAGCATTGATTGTGATTGTTAACATGACTTTTGAATTTATGTCTTTACTAATGAATCAGCAACTACTTTGTAATGGGTATTATCTATGAATCGGTAGCATTGATTGTGATTGTTAACATGACTTTTGAATTTATGTCTTTACTAATGAATCAGCAACTACTTTGTAATGGGTATTATCTATGAATCGGTAGCATTGATTGTGATTGTTAACATGACTTTTGAATTTATGTCTTTACTAATGAATCAGCAACTACTTTGTAATCTATATTATTTTTAAATCGTTAGCATAGCATTGATTGTGGTACGGTAAGATTACTTGCAAGTATCGCATGACGGCTCTAAGGTGGCCCCACTTGGCCCACAGCATGTGCTTCACGGAGGCCTTGTCGAAGTCCGCCACTATGGTGAGCCCTGGGAAAGTGCCTGCCTTGTGTTGTATCACCTCAGCGGCCAGGCTCAGCAGCTGGATGTCCAGAGTGAAGCTGTGCAGCGTCGCGTCTTCGCTCAGCAAGCGGTATACTATGATGTGGTGGCCGTCCTTTGTGCTTCCGATCGGGAAACATTGTCTGCAACAATGCATTAAACAAGTTGGAATAAAATTGTTTTTACAGTAAACAATTACAAAATAACGTCTCTCCCCCTCTCTCTCTTTCTCTATCCCTCTCTCTCTCTCTCTCTCTCTCTCTCTCTATATATATATATATATATATATATAGATATTATAAAATATGTTTTCTTGTATAATAATCAAAACAACTGAGCATATACAGATACAAGAATGTTTTTATTAATTTTTATTATTTAAAAGTTTCGTTGAAACAAGTTCCGGCATCACCAGAAGTGAATAATGGAATTGCTTTATTCATTTCCGATAATGTTGGAACTGTTTACTAACGAAAAGCTTTGAATAATAAACATTAATAAATAATTCTTGTATTTGCATATCCTCAGTTGTTTTGATATATATATAGGTTTTGCAACACTGTTTTCTTGTGTTCAAACAAGAATCTTACTTGGTATTTATGCGAGTTAACTTTCAAAGATTGGTTGTATCTCCATCATCGGGCATCACTGACCGGGAGTTGTAGTAGACTGCCTACTGTATGGTCAGTGATGCCCGGTGATGGAGATACTACCAATCTTTGAAAGTTAACTCGCATAAATACCAAGTAAGATTCTTGTTTAAGTACATATATTGAAAGTGATATATATATATATATATATATATATATATATAAATATAAATATATATATATATATATATATATATATATATATATATATATATATATATATATATATTGAATAAAAAAACGTTGCTCACGTTCCTAAGCAGTCCATTCACAGGGCTGCCTCAAAATGTGCAGCTCTGCTCATGAGAAATAATGCTTTGAATTAATTTTGAATCCTGGCCTAGTCTCATCTTCTAGCCCTCCATGAATATCTTCACGTTTTTCTCTTACCTATTTACTAGGTAAAATATTTAGGACGTAAACTGTTCTTTACCTTAAAACTCAAAATAGTTGTAACAAACTGAGATAATAATCGGAAATATAAACTTCCTAAACAGTCCAAGTTAGTTTTAACTTTTACAACTATAATAAAATTAAAATTACAAAGGTATTTGATTTCAGGGTGAGCGCGTAGTGCTACTTTGTCAGTATACTTCTCTCAGGAGTGAATCTGGTTGTCAATTAAACTGGTTGTCAATCATAGCTTGAATACGAAGTCGACATCACAAATTCTCCGTATGGCCAAAATACTTTTATAATTTTAATTCTACTCTAGTTGTTTGGTAAATAAGATATTACACTACACTCGAAATGTAATCCTTCAACGGTTGTACAGTGACGTCACGGTTTGTAAACAGCTCTGGCGTAGCTCTGCGCAGTTTGAAATACGTTTCTATACATTTTTGAGTGCTCTGGATGTCAAAGAAACAGCTGTGGTGGAATTGTAGGAGTTCGTAGTCTGAAACGGAAACAAAATTATTTCGTGTTAAATCTGGTGTACACAGTTAAAATGTCATAGATGAGAAAAATGTTCTTAGAAATAAATGTTAATTCCAAGTGGCTCAAGTTATACATTTCGACTTAACAAATTAATAGCTTTACAGGAATTCACAATTGCAAACACATTATGATACATATTGCCACGGCTTTCATAATAACTGTACTACTATAAAACAGTCACATGTAGTATTCTGATGATGATGATGATATTTGTAATCGAAACGCGTATTATAAGCTGTATTCATCAGCTGTATTCACAAGCGAGCTCGAAAATTGTTTAGAAGTAACTACCTCTTGTAACTAACAAGGTTGTTGCATTTTACTTTTAGATTAGCAATAAATAATAATAACGCTTGTTTGGTAGTGAGTAGACCTCTTACCCAGGCTGAGGGCAAGTATATGTAATGCCCTTGCCCAAACATTAGAGAAATGTCTTCATTCCCAGCCATAAACTGGATCTTTATGCCCTCTCATCGGTCCTGTCTAATACAATTTATCCTTCTGTATTTATCTTACAAAGGGGGTGTAACGGGATAACTATAAACCCCGATAAAGAGTAGGTCTTCTTCATGAACGTAGCTTTGCGCACGTGATGCCAAAATATCTCCCCTAAATGAGTCATGATAGGTTTTTAGTTCTGCGCATGCGCTGTCGATGTATTCCTAACCTACGTATTCCTAACCTACAATCATAACCTAACAGCACGGTAGTGTTTTAGTAGTTATAATTTAGTAAGTACTATAAGTATTTACAGGTAGGTAAAAGTACTAATTTTAGTAAGTAAGGGAGTACAAAATAAATTATATGTGATCCCGTTTTTGCATTGTAATTTTCTGTAAATCTGATGTTAAGTGTTAGAAATGTTTTTAGGAATGACCTTATCGTTTTATCCTGCCTTGGGTCAAGGCTCTTCTCGTGTGCCGTTGACAGTATCTCCCCTATATAGTCTACCAGAGAGCGTAGACTTCTATACTTTAATCCTACCTATGTTTACAAGCATTTCTCTCCCTTCGTACTTCCTCATTTCACTAAAACCTCAAAAAATTCTAAACTTAAAATAATTTACATTAATTAAGCATTGTTGTTTTTAATAAGATTCTAATGTAACATAGATTAATTAAATTAATTTACAATTAATTGCTTTTCTTGTGCCTGAGGGTTTTCTTATAAATTGCACTGTTGGTATCAACTTGACAAGAAACCACTACTTACTGATATTTTCCAGCAGACACGTTTACACTAGATCAGTGCATTGTTCAATGCTGTGAATCATGGACAAGACTGTTGTTCAGGGTGTTGAGATATACGAACACCACAACACGTTCTGAACGACAAAACACACAATCAAATACTGTGTTTGAACACATAATAAAAAACAACTCTATAAACAATAACACACCACAGAACACCAAATCACACCGGAGCAACAGTCTTGTTCTTGACTCACAGCACTGAACAATGCACTGATCTAGTGCTAAACGGGTCTTCTGAAAAATATCAGTAAGTAGTGGATTTTTGCCAAATGTTACCAAAAGTGTAATTTACAATTCGTGTTATTTTAAACAATCGTATGAAATATGGTGTGAATAAAAATGCGGTTCATAACCGAGTGAGGAATATTGGTTTTAAATCAGCAACGCCTCAGCGGCTAGTTCGTTGTCCTTATCATGCCGGAAACCAAACAACAATGTTTTTAAACTGGTTTTACTTACAACGAGTACACTCAAACCCAATAAATAACTTTTTTCATATATCTTTAGAATAAATGAACCAATACAATAATCCACCAATGTAGGGAGAATCACATTAGCAGTGAGTAATAACATTAAAAAAAAAAATAAAATTAACATAGAAAACATGCACACAAAATGATTAAATAGTCCAAAAACAAAACCAAACTAGAAAATTAAAAATTATAAAAACATAACTAATCACCAAACCTATGTTCAACCCCTTGTTTCAGCCTATATATATATATATATATATATATATATATATATATATATATATATATATATATATATATATATATATAGGCTCTTCTCCTCTTCTACTGTTGTTGGGTTCACCTCGTCAATGCTGGATGAGATTCTAGTGAAACGTCGGACCTGCGAATTTTATGGACTGCAGAAGGAACGGATGTATATCAGATAGTAACTATTCATCATCATCATATATATATATATATATATATGTATATATATATATATATATATATATATATATATATAAATATATATATATATATATATATATATATATATATATATATATATATATATATATATATATATATATATATATTTATAGATTATGCAACACTGTTTTCTTGTATACACTTAGCACTTTCACTTATGTACTTAAACAAGAATCTTACTTGGTATTTATGCGAGTACTTTCAAAGACTGGTTAGTGTCTCCATCCTCGGGCATACTGAACAGTGTTTTGGACTGCGAGCTGCGTGGAATTTGCTGCGTGGAACTTAACGGTACACCAAGGTCAACGGCAAATTCCACGCAGCTCGCAGTTCAAAACACTGTTCAGTATGCCCGAGGATGGAGACACTAACCAGTCTTTGAAAGTACTCGCATAAATACCAAGTAAGATTCTTGTTTAAGTACATAAGTGAAAGTGATATATATATATATATATATATATATATATATATATATATATATATATATATATATATATATATATATATATATATATTATATCAGTGGTTTATAGGTGTAATATACGTTTTAGATGGTAATACCATTTGTTGTAAATTATTATGTACCATTTCTGAATAATTCTACTTCACCCAATTGGACTCATTATCCGGTATTATAAAATTTTCAAAATCAAATTTTAGCCTCGAATTTTTGGCATGCTGTAAGAAAACTTAAGATTAACCGTGTTTATCGCTATTGCTATTGGTGAACATGTTAACGTATACGCTCCACAACCCGTCTCTTTGTCTTGCTCACACTATGTACGTCATAATCCAAGTAGGTAACCTTTTACACAGCGTTGTGCATACCTATGATACCTGCTCTGCCTTGTTTAATACGGTTATATAGATTAACCGAAATATTAGGCACATCTTTTAATCTTGCTACTGTTTTTATAACGTATACATTTCTCTAAATCTCACTATATTAGTATTGGTTTTAGACTAATTCTAGGATGTATAAAAAGAATGTATAGCTATTGTAAAAGAGTGAACTCTTTGCCTGTTTGTACTTTAAAAGCTTTGAAATCTGCTTTGAAACCTGATAAGGGTAACGATGTAGTTGCCGAAATGCTGCTGATTTTTAGATAAACGTTGTTGACTAGGTTGTCTACCGCATTTTCGTTCATACCAAATTAAACTTTAGTCCACCTTCTGGAATAAAAATTGCATAGTTATAACTAAGTACCAAAGTGAAAATTTGACTCACTGACCTTTCAGAGGGGGGAGGGCTCTCGTTGCGCACCATTCTTGCAAGCATTGTATGTCCTCTAATCTTGCTTCAGGGTTCTTGTCGAATTCATTTCTCAATCTGTCTAAAATCAGTACTTGCAGTTATTAGTGATTCTGAAAGGACAAATTGTGTTCTGTTTCACCTTCTTACTTTAAATTACATCTACACACACACACACACACACACACACACACACACACACACACACACACACACACACACACACACACACACACACACACACACACACACACACACACACACACACACACACACACACACACACACACACATACACACACACACACACACACACACACACACACACACACACACACACACACACACACACACACACACACATACACACACACACACACACACACACACACACACACACACACACACACACACACACACACACACACACACACACACACACACACACACACACACACACACAAACACACACACACACACACACACACACACACACACACACACACACACACACACACACACACACACACACACACACACACACACACACACACACACACACACACACACACACACACACAAACAAAATTTACTTTACTTATAAGTAAGAAAGCCGTTTTAATCTAATAATAACCTTAAAGTGGGTTATATTAGAAGAAAAATATAAATAACCTGGCGCTAAAATCCACGAGAATAGACATGGCTATTATAGAACAAAATTCCATATTACATGTTTAACTTATTCCAAATATAAAAAGCATTTAACAATTAGAATAAAAACTAACAATGAAAAATAAAACTGCATTTGTATTACCATAGTTTCGTAAAATCACTTTTGCTTTAAACTATTTTTGACGAGCATCAAAACAATGAAGCTGAAGTGCTTTTTGAAAGTTTGTAAGTTATCCTTAACGTATTTATTTAATTTTGGTATTATTTCACCTACTCAATGCTTCTGTACACTTAGATTGAATAAAAACAAACAACTAACTTTTTATAATCCTAAGTAATGCTTTCTCAGCACATGATGGGCCACCATGGACAGAACTTTACTTGTGCCTGACCTTTTATAAAACGTAACAAATTGACATCACTTGGTCTTACCTAACACCCTATATAGGCCTATTTCAACCGTTTCTAGTTAGAAATGACCCATTTCCCCCAATTAGTGTAGCCTAATCTAGTAGATATTACTATATCCAACCTTAGAATTTCCTTCTTCAAAAGCATATTCAACTTAAGCCCTCATATCCCTGAAACATACCTTGGATGTCTCCTTATTGCTATCTTGCTATTATTAAAGCAAGAAAATTTAAAAACATAGATATTCCCCGGTAAATATC
>JBAIZL010000001.1:398838225-398848225 GCA_036971475.1 Prosapia bicincta
CAAGTGGACTTCGATAATCTGGACACAAGCCAGTCTTATAAATTATACAATAAAAAGATAGAGAATTTAAAAGGCAAGTTTCGTTCCGTTTTAATATGATAAGTAGAATTGTTGTCGTATTTTATTAGAATGTTTACAAGCCAGCTCATTGACCTTGCCAGGTAGTTTGGAATGTAGAATCCACGCAATAGTTAGCCGCTACGGAAGGTTTATCGGAAAATAAACAAATTAAACTCGATAAACTGTACTTCCACAGCTGACACAATAATACGTAATAGTTAAGATATAAATGGAATATGTTTAAAAAATAGTATTGTAAGATTAGTTAGGTTTTTAATTGCAAGTCATTGTTTTTAAAGCCATAACTAGTATAAAATGAAATTGACGTGGTAAATATATAAAGGAAATGACAGCCATCAGTGTGGTGAATGATGTGTAATTTGACAAAATAAAAGTTAGTGTAAACAAAAGTGACTAATAAATTGCTAATTGACTTGTGTTTGAAGTGTTTCAGGGTGAAAACTTCTCAAGAAACAAGAGAATAATAATAAGAAAATTTTGTAATAGAATAAGATAGTTTAAGTAATAATAAGATAAGGAATTGGTAAAAAACATTTTAACAAAGTAAAACATTTTTAACCTCTCAAACGGGGAAATTGCAACGGGGTGAAAGACCGTCGCAAGTGGGAAATAAGTAATTTCCTGTTTTTTAGAAATAAAGCTGTTTTTAAAATAATCAAGTAGGGAATTATACAATTATTAAAGAGGGAAAAATTAAATAAAACAGTAAATAGAATAGTTAAGCCACATTAAAGAATGTTATAAAATAAAGTTGTAATAACTAACTAAATTTGAACATCGAGAGTGAAGCGAAAAAATTCTAAGTGCCTAAAAAAGCTATTTTTCGAACCAAACCACGTAGAACTTTCATCGACATTTCAAAAGAACCACAATAACCTAGAATGAACATTAAAGAAAACAGAATTCAAAAAACTTAAGAAACAAAAAAGTTACAGCCGTTTAAATAAAATAGACATTTTTCAGTGTTCTAAAATTAATTATCAAACTATGCAAGCTAAAACAGATTCGTTGCCCGACTTGCCTGTACAAGGAATAAATCGAGCGATAGCAAACTTGCAGGCGGGGTGCGGTAGGTTAAATTCACCGCTATATATACTTGGTCTCTAAGCCTTTAGAGACAGTCTGTAAAAATTTTCTTACACGAGGTGCCGCGGGACGCTATGCTGGACCGCGAGTAGAAACCGTCAGCAGGCCAGATGGACGATAACCTCAGCGCTTTCGACATCCAGGACCACCAAGGATGAAGGCTCCAGACTCAGCCTCCAGGACGCTCGAATAGAGGGAAACCACCACCGACGAACCAGGGATGGCGACTTCCGGTGTCCAAGGACCAGGGAATCCAGACGAGGGACCCCAAGGACCGGCAAGAACATCTTTGGCAAGTCATTTTCTTTATTCGAAATCAGTCACGTCAAATTTAGTTAGTTAATTTTATTAAATTCAAACAAATTTGCAAGCTTAAAACAATGACTTCACTCTTTATAAAATTTTAATAAATTGTATGCTAAGTAAATGAATTTATGTGCTCAGAATATTTAAAATAATGAATATTAAAATTACAAAAGGTTTTTGGCCATAAGCCGTTTATTTAAAGAAAATGAGAAATTTTCGAATATTATAAATTTAAAAATTAAAGGTCATAAGTTATGAATTTACCAATTCCATATAGGAGATAAAATATTATTATGTGTAATTTTGAAAATGATTTTATGTTAATGTAAATGTAATAAATCTATATGCAAAGTATAATTTTTTAAAGCATAAGAAACAAGAAGTAACTCAGTGAATTGTTTTGCTAATATAATTGTGTAATACTTTGAAGGATAAATTTTCTTTTTTATTTCAATAAATAGAGTTAAATATGTCATAAAAATCAAGATTATTTGCATTCCATCCTGTGTCAAATAACCAATAAAAACTGTTTAGCTTTTTCCAACTAATATAAAAATGATTATCAAATCAGTAAACAAATTTAATTAAATTTCATTAAATGGCAATAGATAAAGCCTAATGTTTTAAAGAGTTTCTCTCTACTAATTTCATGAGCTAGTCTAAAGATTAGTTGGTTTTTTGTAATAAAAGTCCAGAGATTTATCTACTGGCAGATTGTGTTTAAGAGGACACAGGAGCCTTTTAAAATAGGTATTTTTAAACACAATCATATTTTGCACGTTCCCTTGCTGTTTCTGCAGATCATCATCAGGTGGTAAGACTCTGTGTTTTTTATGTGTATTATTCTAAATGTGTTTCTTTCCAGCTGACTATTAATTTGACATGTGTGACTATACTTAGACCATACACAATAGATAAACTTATTTAGGAGGGTTTATATGTATTTTAAATAGTAGTCAGCGGGAATAGGCTTGTTGTGGGTTTGGCCCTACGAGCAGGAAACATACACTTAACTCTGGGAGTTTAGCACGGTTTTACCAGCAGGGTGATAGGCAGAGGTTTGGTTGTTTATAAATATGTTTTCTTGTCAACAATTAAATTCTAGTATTCTGCAAGAAAGGTTTTAAACAACGCAAGCAAAACGACCGCGTGGAGATGCGGTGGGACGGATGTAAGGAGGTAGAGGTGAGCTGGGGGGGACGTTGCAGAATTGGCGCCCGGACGGTAGGGGCTTTGAACAGGTTCCCTATATCAAAATTGAATAATTAAATAATAGAAATGAATCGAGATAGTTTAAATAAGTGAAGTCAAAATGTTTTGAATAATGTAATTAAAATTTTTAAATAATAAGATAAATTGAACAAATCCAAGAGCGTAAAAATAAAAATAAAATAAATGAATTTGAATAAGGATCTAGTCGAAAGAGCGGGTAGGAACCATCTGGCCTAAACCAAATCGAAAAGAAAGGAATAAGTACATAAATAAATAATTGAATATTAAATAGTAAATCAAAATGTCAAAACCCGAGATAGATAAATTGATGGCCTTTTTCAAGGCAAAGGAGGAAAAAGACAAAGAAGAGCGAGAGAAGGAGAAGGCGGAAGCAAGACAAAGAGAGAAAGAGAGAGATGAAAAAGAGAAACGATTGAGAGAGGAGGAGAAACAATTGAGAGAGAAAGAGAAGGAGGAAGCAAAACAAAGGGAGAAGGAGAGAGATGAAAAAGAAAAACGTTTGAGGGAGGAAGCAGAACAAAGGGCAAAGGAGAGAGAAGACAAAGAAAAACAATGGAGAGAGGAGGAGAAACAATTGAGAGAGAAAGAGTGGGAGGAAGCAAAACAGAGAGAGAAGGAGAGAGAAGACAGAGAAAAACAAAAGGAGAAGGAGAGAGAAGACAAAGAAAAACAAAAGGAGAAGGAGAGAGAGGACAGAGAAAAACAATGGAGGGAGGAAGAGAAAATGGAAAGACGACATTTATGGGAGGCTTTCCAGGGAAAGTTCGATGACTACCAAAAAGAAAATGAGGCTAAGACAAGTCATATATATGAAAAGTTAAGCGAACATGAAACGGAAATAGAGAAATTAAAAACTAAAACGGAAACAAAAACGGCTAAATTAAACGAGAAAGTACAGGATATCCAAGAGGACATTAAAACGGTAAAGCAACAAGTCGCAAAGGTAAAGCAAACCGCTGGAGCGGGAATAGTAACACAAGTTTGCTTACCAAGGGTAATAGACAGGAACGGGGAGGCTACGTACCGTAGGATTGAGTTCTGGGGGAATGACAAGGAAGATCCAATGACATTCCTAGGGGAAATAGAAGATCTATTTTCTGAAATAGACAATACTATGGACGAGACTGCAAAATTAAGAATTGTAGAGCGATATTTGAAAGGGGCAGCGGATGCATGGTGGAAAGCCATAAAAAACAATACAGAAACTTATTCTGAATTCAGGCAGGAATTCACGGAGCATTTCTGGAGTTATCGCCAGCAGGATAGGGTACGCAGACAGATAAATCAAGGGCGCTACCATAATAATGGACCATACTCTATGGCAGAGTATTTTATTATGATGGTAAACAGGGCGAAAAACTTAGACCCGATAATCCCAGAGAACCATCTCATCTTCATGTTAATGAAACACTTTGGGAGTAACGTTCAGCTAGCTA
This sequence comes from Prosapia bicincta, assembly GCA_036971475.1. Taxonomy (NCBI): domain Eukaryota; kingdom Metazoa; phylum Arthropoda; class Insecta; order Hemiptera; family Cercopidae; genus Prosapia; species Prosapia bicincta. The sequence continues at coordinate 398,842,368 of JBAIZL010000001.1, forward strand.
GTGTGGGGAACCCCACAAGTAACATCAAACAAGCGATAGTTTTCCTACAACAGCTAGACAGCGTTACTGACAACGGTAATGGTAATGGGATCGCTCAAAGAAGTCAACAGAGGCAGGTTGCTCCAAACCAACAACCTAACCCTAACCCAAGGTCCCATGGTGATGCCGCAAAATACCAAGAGACCAAGTATCCTAAAAACCCTCATCCTAAATCGCCTATCCCCGGACCAAGCGACCACAAGCCAAAAAACTAAATATAAGGATCTCTGGCAACAATCAGGGAGATAAGTTAACCAGGTTAGAGATCCGAAGCACAAAGAAGTCAAAAATAATTCAGAGCGAGAGACCGAAGGAAAAGCCGGTTTACCATCATAATAAGATTAGGCTAGGCGGTTTTTCCATGTCTATTAGGGACGATTTGTTAGAGGAAAGAATTGACTCGGTTGTAAAACTGGAGAATATAGACCAGTGTCCAGTGATAGAGTGCGAAATTAAAGACCATAAGTTTATTGCACAAGTTGATACAGGTGCCCAAATGTCTGTGATTAAAACAGAAAAATACATAGCCCTAAAACAAAGCGGGAATTTATTCTATGAGCTACCTATAGCTAATGTAGCGATAGTCACAGCATTAGGGTCAACCTGTAAACGAGTCAAATTACAAACGATGCTACCTCTAACATTAAACGGACACACAAAGGAATTTGTTTTCTTGATTGTGGACAATCTACGGGTTGACCTCATCTTGGGAGCAAATACTTTGTGTGCGTTAAAAGCCCGGATAAACATGGAGAGATCGTTCATGACGTATGAAATTGATGGATATCTGCTGCACCAGGAGTTTCTTGTATCGAATAATAATAAAAATAATATAAAACAAGAGATAGGATGTAATAAAATTAATAAAATAATAAACAAAAATATAACTAAAAATGTAAAATGTTCCACCGATACAAGCGGGGAACAAAAAATAGAATCAAAACAATTGTCAACGAATAAGGTTAAGAACGAGGTTACCAAAAATTTAAATAACAAATTGTGCGAAAATTCGAGGAAGAGTGAATTATTAAACTGTGAAAGAACGGAATCAAGTAAGCTAACGGGATTAAACAAAGAAAAAAATGGGTTAACCAAGCCTACAACAAACAAATTAATTAATGACGAGGGAGGATTCAACGAATTAAATAAAAATGGCTACAAGCCGAAACAAATAAAATTCCAACAAGTTAGGGAAAGACCTAATTGTCGGGAAACAAATCCGTTAGACTTAACAAGAATTCCAAAGCACTTTAATTCTAACCAATCTTGCTTGAAAACGAAGTCCAAATTGTTTGCTAAAAATAAATTTAAAAGTAAATCTCACCAGTATAAAAATTATCAAAATAAACCAAGTAAAAATAAATCAAAAATAAAAATAAAATACAGGAATTACGCACAATGGCGTAACACAAAACGCCGAAAGAAAACCAGAACGCGTAAAACGTATCTTAAACTAAATACGATTAAATTGGAAAATACAAATAATCATTGCATATTAAACAAACAAGAAATGTTGAAGTTACAAGAATTGATAAACAATTATTCAGACGTGTTTAATGAAAAACCAGGTAGATCCAATAAATATAAACATGCGCTCAAAATTAAGGAAGGCACAACTTTTGTGAACAGGAACTATCCTATTCCAATGAACTTCCGCAAACAGGTTCAGGAAGAAATCGACAAAATGCTCCGATATGACATAATTGAGAGGTCAAGGACGCCATATGTTAATCCTATGGTTGTTGTCATAAAATCAGACAATACAGTTCGACTTTGTTTAGACGCTAGGAAGTTAAACGAGATAACTGTACCCGATTATGAGAGTGCACCTAGTATAGACGACATCCTAAGAAAAGGAAGGAATAAACGGTATATTACAAAAATTGATATGACATCAAGTTTTTGGCAAGTGCCATTGACACACGATTCCAAGAAATATACCGGCTTTTTATTCGACAATAAGGTGTACAATTTTAAGGTCGTTCCATTCGGGTTACAGAATTCTCTAGCGGCCCTAGTAAGAACAGTCGATTTGACACTTGGCGTGGAGTTAAGCGACAACATATTAGCCTATGTTGACGACTTGTTATGTCTATCGGAGACATTTGAAGAACACCTCGAGCACTTGCGTATAATATTTTCCAAATTCAGGGAGGGAAATTTAACAATAAATCCCAATAAGACATTGTTCTGCCAACAGGAAGTGAAGTTTTTAGGGTACATTTTTGACCAGAAAGGGGTAAAAACTGACCCAGATAAGCTCCAAGCGATTCGCGATTTTCCTAGTCCTAAGAATAAAAAACAGTTACAATCATTCTTAGGATTTGTGAATTATTATTCGCGATTCACAAGTCAATACGCCCGAGAAACTTCACCCCTGTTGAAGCTATTAAGAAAGGGACAACCCTGGGTTTGGGATATAGAAATGCAAGATGCATTTAGGAATGTAAAAAACCTGTTTGTGGAAGCAGTTACTTTGACACATCCGGTGGAAGGTCGGGGAACGTTTTTACAAACTGATGCGAGCGATAACGCTATAGCAAGTCAGCTGTACCAGGAAGACCAACAGGGCAGGTTACAAGTAATTGGATTTGTATCGAGAACACTGAAACACGCGGAATTAGGGTATACAGTGTGTGAAAAGGAGCTTTTGGCAATAGTGCATGGCCTAAAGAAGTTTCGGCCATTGATAGTAGGGGCCCCATTAACTATCATTACAGACAACAAAGCACTAAAGTTTCTCTATTCATGCAACTATACCAATGCACGCATAACTAGGTGGATTCTCGCGATACAGGAATATCAGCCAAAAATGAGACACTGTCCAGGTAAAGAAAACGTTCCTTGCGACACCATAAGTCGGATGTATCAAAGTAATACAGGAAATAATAGCGGGCAAAAGGGATTAAATATAGTTAAAATAGGACAAATTAAGGTAGAATGCCCTACAATAATACAAAAGATGTTTAAAGAAATGAGACAAGTCCAGGAGCAAGAACCTGAACTTTCTCATATAATAAATCACATAAATCAGTTTAATTATTATAAAATATGTAACAATATATTATGTAAAATTGTAAACAATAGAACGAAGGTTGTGATGCCAAAGCAAAATATCGTTCCATTTATAGAGCATGTACACAAACAATACGCACATTTAGGTAGAAATAAAATTGTCAAAATGATAAACAAACATGTTTACATTAAAAATATACATAAACAAGTCATAGATGTCATTCGGAAATGTCGGATTTGCCAGTTTGCAAAAGTAACAAATCGATATTTGCAAGCAAGGACTAAACCCATTTTAACACAACAGCCGGGAGAGATTGTTGCTGTCGATTTTTTAGGACCTTTGCCCCGGAGCACAGGAGGTGCAAGGCACATTTTAGTGGTTGTAGATGTATTCTCGAAATTAGTAAAATTATATGCAGTTAAGCGCCCAAATACGACGAGTACAATCGCCAAACTGTCGCATTATTTTCAGACAATAGGGAAGCCTAGGCGAATACTATCAGATTTCGGATCGGCCTTTACGTCCCGACAATGGAATTTATGGATGAGCGACAACAGTGTTGAGCATACATTAATTCCGGTCAGGCATCCACAGGTAAACCATGCCGAGAGGATAAACCGAGATCTGGGCAGGATTCTTAGGACCTATTGTCATGAAGCGCAGTCATCATGGATGAGATATCTGCCATATATGGAACAGGTAATTAACATAACTCCCCATGAAGTAACTGGATATTCACCTATCCAGGTACACCATGGGGAAGTACCGATATATATATGGGAGAGATTTCTGCCAGATGATTGTAGAAATGCGGAACAAGCGACACAAAGAGAAACCTTACAAAATGTATTCGATCGTATAAGGACAGTGGGAGAAAGACGGGCTGCTATGAAAAATATAAACTGCCGAGAAACGTCGTTTCAACCGGGCGATTTAGTCCTAATCACTAGGCACAATAGATCAGATGTGTCTAAGAATGAGACAGAAAAACTGCTGTTAAGGTACCAAGGTCCTTATAAAATTAAAAGGAAAATGGGTCGAAAAACCTACCAAATTGCAAACATGGTTACAGATAAAATCCGAGGCATCTATGACATAAAAGATATTAAAAAGTTTTATGAATGAGTAAAAAATATTTTAAAACTAAATACTATTAAGAAAGGCAGTACAAATAAATAACCGCTGTACTTTTAAATAAACCAGAATTGTCTAGGTTGAAATAATTCATAATAAAGTATTCAGATGTTTGAATGAAAGACCCACCGAGTCGAACAAATGTAAACAAAGGCTCAAGGTTAAGGGCAATCACTTGTGTTTGTAAACACAGCCGCAAGGAAATATCCGGTGGACGGGCGGGGAACGAGTTTATAAAAACTTTCCTTGCAACAAAATAAGCCGGACGTACCAAAATGTATTTAAAACAGGACAAAGTCAATAGGATGTTATACGGAAATTCCAAAAATGTTTAATGGAAATGTTTACGGGATAAGAAGCAAAATCAGGAACAATAACTTGATTTGTTACCGTTAATCAAACCAACTGTGTCAATAATTATAAAATATCTTGTAATGTATTCTGTAAAATTGTATATGATGTTAAAAACATTGAGAAGTTTTATGACGGGTAAAGGGATTCTAGAATGTGACCCTTACACTTATCATAATCCTAAAAGTACAGAAATGCCAAATTAGAATATTGCTGCAATAATAGAACCAGTACGCGAGCGATAAGCTAAGTTAGGCAGGAATCAAATTGTCATAATGATTAACAAAATGATTTAATGTAAAAACAAGAATAAGCAGTAATTGAATAAGGCTAAATCTAGACTTTAAGATTAGCTACGTATTTGTAAAGGGACGAATGTTAAAATCTAAAACAAACTATTTAATAACTAAATCAACATTACAAAAGTATTATTCAGGAAGTCTTTGTGTATATTGAGCAAACATTGGCGAGCTACATTCACTGCGTAAATCAAACAAGCGGGTTAAATCAAGCAACAATCAGAGAGATAGCAGGCGAATCTTAATGACTTGTACAACAAATACGCGGACAGACTTTTGCAAAATCAAACAAGAAATTTGTGTGCATAAAATAGTGGGTCGTTAGATCAGACTATCACTGTACAATATAAAACAAGAAAACTTGTGTACTAACGATCAAGGTCGAGAATAGAAACTTTGCATTAAAATCAGAAGCAATCAGGATTTATCAAGTGGACTTCGATAATCTGGACACAAGCCAGTCTTATAAATTATACAATAAAAAGATAGAGAATTTAAAAGGCAAGTTTCGTTCCGTTTTAATATGATAAGTAGAATTGTTGTCGTATTTTATTAGAATGTTTACAAGCCAGCTCATTGACCTTGCCAGGTAGTTTGGAATGTAGAATCCACGCAATAGTTAGCCGCTACGGAAGGTTTATCGGAAAATAAACAAATTAAACTCGATAAACTGTACTTCCACAGCTGACACAATAATACGTAATAGTTAAGATATAAATGGAATATGTTTAAAAAATAGTATTGTAAGATTAGTTAGGTTTTTAATTGCAAGTCATTGTTTTTAAAGCCATAACTAGTATAAAATGAAATTGACGTGGTAAATATATAAAGGAAATGACAGCCATCAGTGTGGTGAATGATGTGTAATTTGACAAAATAAAAGTTAGTGTAAACAAAAGTGACTAATAAATTGCTAATTGACTTGTGTTTGAAGTGTTTCAGGGTGAAAACGTCTCAAGAAACAAGAGAATAATAATAAGAAAATTTTGTAATAGAATAAGATAGTTTAAGTAATAATA
>JBAIZL010000001.1:398855725-398968225 GCA_036971475.1 Prosapia bicincta
ACCATGATTCGTTCTACTTATCACAGTCAGAAACCTAATCGCATTATAGTTTATTATTATAGGCATATTACTTATAATATGCTCGTGATATCTTTCTAGTATAACATCACAGCATTGTGCAATTTTATGTCCTTTATTAAGTTAATATCAATAATCTAGCGTCCATCTATTAAAGGATAAATTGAAGCATTCTAGTTTGTAACTTTTTGTGTGCTAGATTGTATTTTGTAACAAGACCTTCTGATGATGATGACATGTTCATCGAAATGTACATAAGGGTTTAATCTTAAGTAACTTGTTTTATTTGTTATTTTTGATTATTTTTGTGGTATTGGGGTTCTTTTCAATATTTTTATTGTGATAAATTGAAAACAACAACCTTGACCTGTTTTTATTTTTAAAGCTACGTACCTACTTATCTATATCTATCTACCTACTTACATATATCTCTGCCTATCTATATATCTATCTATCTACCTATCAGCTACCTATATATTTATCTTTTTATGTATCTACTTATCTATATATCTACCTATCTGTTTGTCTATCTCTACATCTACTTATCTATATATCTACCTATCTGTTTGTCTATCTCTACATCTACTTATCTATATATCTACCTATCTGTTTGTCTATCTCTACATCTACTTATCTATATATCTACCTATCTGTTTGTCTATCTCTACATCTACTTATCTATATATCTACCTATCTGTTTGTCTATCTCTACATCTACTTATCTATATATCTACCTATCTGTTTTTCTATCTCTACATCTACTTATCTATCCCCCTACCGGGGATATCTGTAAACTACATTAAAATGAAATACATAAATTTGTTTTTACTCTGCAAATGTAAAATGGATTTAAGCACTTTTAAAGATTACACTTTTAATTTATTTTACTAAGTTAAATGATTAAGACGAATTCCGTTTTCTTTTTTTCAGAAGCCACGTTCTGGCTTCGTGGTTTGGATCCGCTTCTGGTGGAGGTAAGCACATATTTATACCACTGTTATATACACAAACTTTGAAACCATAGTTTAAGCACCCGAATAACTCTCGCAGCTTAAGTGAGCACATCAAACGCGGAATTCACTAAATTTCCCTACATTTTATTGACTAGGCTTGAATTTTACTCTCCTTCTGCAGTTACTTATATTTTACGATTCTCTCTTGTAGCCTATATTTCGTATAACCTAAACAACCTAAACACATTAAACATTCACCTGAACTTTGCAGAGGAAGTGCTTTAAACCAAAAACAGGTGGAAATTCTGCTGTCACTACAATGAATTCGTCATCTTCAGCATATTCAAGTCTTTCCCAATACGTCTACACCAGAACATGGACGGATTTACAGGATTTGTTCTTGGGTGAACTAGACTCCCCTGGGGGGGGGGGGTGTCAAATGGGTCTGGGGTAGGCCTATTCCCACCTTAAAAATAGAGAGCATTTAAACAATGGAGAGCTTGTCGACAATGATCCCGCATCCAAAAACTTACATTATAAGATATATGTTTTAAACTACTTCTTTTATTAAGTTAGGGTATGGTATTCAACCATGTGTTTCTCATAGAACACAAATCGACGACTATTAGACTTAAAGCTTTGCCGAATTTAAATGTTTTTCTAATTCTGCAAACTCATAAGTCCAAAAATAAGCCATGTTTTATTTCTGTGAGAAACATAACGTTTCATATCAAACTTCGTCTGAAACAATTTCTAAAATTTCATTGTCAACATCATGACTTGTAAGATTAAAATAAGGTTCATATTTGTCTTTGAAGTTAAAGTCATATTTAGAAAATAGCTCGCATATGATCAATATAACATCTGATATTGCCAAGTAAGTTTCTTGCCAACACTATTATTATTCTTGTAGAATTTTAATGACATGATTGTAAGCTATTGATTATAAAAAAGTAATATAATTGTCCAAAAAATTGGGGGGATGGCAATGCACCTACTCCCCCCCCCCTTAACTCCGTCCATGCTAACCAGAAGAGCGAATACAACTATAATTGAATCGTCCCCTCACTCTCTGGCCTACGGCCTTAATTCTAGCGGTTATGGCTCGTACAATACAAACTATGAGCCAAAATATGAGCTTTACTTGTGAAGGTGTAGTAATAGTGTTATATTTTATGTGGGAAAAGTGTTAAAGTTTATCGAAATTGTCACATAACCTACCTTACTATTTATTTTATAGAATTTTTTTAAATAGGAAAGAATAAATGTAATGAACATTTTAGGGTGATGAATAAATATTAAATATTGTAGCTTATTCATAGTAGGTACAATTAACTCAGCCGGCCACTTGTTTACATGTAAGGTTTAACCTTTTGCATTTACCTGTTTTTACTGAATAGGCCTACTAGTGAAATGTGCTGTTTTAATTTTTTTTAATAATCTAGGCGAACTTCTATTTTAAAACAAAAGCACTGAATTATATTGAAAATGCTGTTGAAATGTATTTTAAAATTATGTTTAATATTTTGTTACCCAGATCGCTGAAATGAATATCCACCCCGAATAAACGTTCTTCATCTCGACCAATCTTAGAAATTTCATCTTTCGACACAACCTTATCAAAATCTCTTGAAGAACAGGGTCATTTCAGGTAATAATGAACAAAATACAATTATATAATTGAAGAATTAATTGGATTACATGTTTGCCAATTATAAATAGTTTTTATTTAAATTTTTAAAGTATTATAAATTATAGTGAATTATTTTACTCTGTGTAAGTGTTTGTTATAAGCAGTGGCGGATGGTGAAATTGAGTTTTATATGTTATATTTTATAATGTAGAAGACATTATATGATGATGAGAATATTTACATTTATAAGATTTAAAGCTATTCTAAAATTATTCACTTCATTCCTTCTTTGAATAAATTTATCGTCCTGTCCTTCAAAACAGCAAATTTGCTACCACACGCTGCTTAGAGTTCAATGTTTTCTTGAAGTTATTTTTAATTAAAATCTTTGCCCAGATCCATCAATCTGTAAAGATTTTATAGGACAGGCAAAGTTAGTGTAATTTCGATGTTTTATTGAAGGTTTTTTGTAAATTATTAGAAGCAATATAATCTAATAAACTAGTAGCACCCAACAAAGACTAGACCTCTGCGCCAAATCAATGCTCTTAAATATGAGATATACTTTGGCAAAACATTTATACGCTGAACTAAGTTTCTCAAATTTATCAAAATTTGGTTGTATACTGTCAAAACACATGAGTAGAGAATACATTTGTTGCTCTGCGGGAGTAAAGCCGCGTGGATTCCTTAGCTTCTTTAACTTCCTTAGCTTCGCTTTCCTCCGCATTGTTCGTCTGTCGCTTTCTTGCTAATCTATTGGCGGTTTCTGGAGGCGAATCAACATTATTTCACTCTCTATAACTATTATCTTTCTTAAACCGGTAATGGCACTTTGAGCAGTTATTTTGTCTGTCTCTCTCCTGAAGTATGCTATAGTAAATCTCTACGAATGCAGAAAAGGACAGTCAAAAATCTTTGAAAAAAACATTATTGTGTTTTTGGTCCGATTGAATGTCTGTGAATGTTTCATATCCGACTTCAGAATTTCATTCATTTACTGAATTACGTACACTTTATGGTCTTGGTAGTCTTCTTCGCCACAGAGTTTAGACTAAACTCAGAGTCGCTGGTTTTAAAAACTCAAAGAATCCATGAATGTTGAATGAAGCTTTGTAAATTTACAACCTGCAACTCTCACTGCATTACAGCTACAACTTTGTTTATATTTTGAAAACCCAGATATTGTTCCCAAAAAACTTCCGATTCATGTTTATTTATGGACCCGTATAAAGTCTTTTATGAAGGAAAGTACGGTTGATAAATGAATCAACAAATATTTATTTTAATTACAGCAAATTGTGCAATTGATGTAACTTTGCTGTAAACAAAATAAATATTTATTTACTCGTTTATCAACCGCATTTTTCTTCATAATCCAATTACCGGTTGAATTGTTACCTCACAATTTAATAAAAATTAGGAAATAGAAGAGCACTTTGGCCAATTAATGAATGGGATTGTTGATAAAAGCAACGTATTCTAATATTACGTAAATTAAATTTGAATAATATATTTGGAGTTGTTACTAATGGAATCATAATGTCAGATTATTAGAACGAAGGCTCATCTATGGACTACCTGCAAATTTATTACCCTCCCACCCCAAGGGATGCTCCCAAATAGAAATTATTAAAAATAATCAGAAATAAGTATACATGCAATGTTAATACCTGTAACAATAGAGAAAAAAAGAAGAAATCAATTAAAATAATGAGTGAAAATGAATTTCGTATTTAAATTTCATGCCATGCATAAATGTTCGTGACACATATAGCAAATCTACAATAAATGTGTTAGAAGTCTTCACCTCATATCACTTTACATTATTACATCATTAAATTAATGGAAATAATTTATCAATAATACATCACATCACAAATACAAACTATCTGATGCACTACGACTATAATCTACAACTGTCTGGAAACCCTTTTTATATGTTGACCTTATACTCTATGTGTTAACGTGTGTTTCAAAAGTTCTTACCTAACTTTCTTGTTCGAATTTAACACCATAAAATCTCTAGAAAAGGTTTTTGAAAATCTCCACGTGAGGGAAAACCTTTTAAAATATTTAACAAATCTGAAGTTTTGGAAGAACGACTATAGAATAGCCAGCCAAAATATGAGGTAATAATATATCTATGGTAGTTATATATATCTATAGACGTTGTTTACAACACAATCATAAAAACTTTACAAAATATCGTGTTCTCATTTTTGGCTGCACAGAGACTTAAAATACACCCCCTTTAGAGGTAGTGAAGAGATTTAAATTCTCCTAGTGTAGAACCGTTCTCAGAAGTAATTCTTCTAGTGGAAGGCGAAGTTTCTATTATTGGGTCGTGATCTTCACTTATCCATTTGGGTGTTGGTGTGTAATTTTCTAAAGCCGCCACAGTGTGACTTAACGTCTTTACTTTTGGACTTCGGAAAATGGTAACTGTATAACTTCTTCACACCGTCGGTCCATGTTGGCATTCTTTTATATTTTCGGAGCACCACGATAAGAAAGGATCTACCTTACCCATTTCGAAGTCAAACAATTTCGATATGACTTACTGACGATATGTTTTGAGATAATCCCAGAACATGTCGAAGCTACAACGTACACCATATAATCTTTACACCGTTGCCCCAACCCCAAACCTCCCATAGAAAATAAAAACGTGACCTCAAAACGCCAACATGTTTTCGTTTTGTATTTTTCATTTTTCCCTATAACTAAAAATGTTGTGTTCTAAAAAAAAGTGCTTAATTTTTATATTTTTTTACGGTAATGGGTGAATATGTAGCTATAGAATATTAACCATATTTCTAAAAAATAACTCTTACTGAAATTAGGAAATGAAAATGGTTTGATAATTATTGTATAACATAAAATATATGTTCCATTTATATTCAACATAACTTAGTTTAAAACATAGTCAATAATTTTGTTTTATTTTGATTTAGCTGCCACCAGAGCCATCGAAATTTTTCTTGCTTGACCACCGGCCTAGGATCGGTACATTTTCGGCCTCTTCATCAAAATTCATGGGATGCAACCAACCCGCTTCCGTGCCACGCACAAGTACATCCCGGGGAACGGAAATACGCCGTTTGCAAAATGGGTTAGCGACAAAACGCTATGAAGATTTTAATAAACCAAATAGAACAGAGCTAAAGATGTTGAAGTTTAACAGCATTTAGAAACTAACCTACAATAAACTCGTTCGTAATGTAAAACATTATCATAAAGATTGCCTCCCGGGGTGTACTGAAGAGGATGGAGGGCACACAAGAAACAAAATTTTAGTGAAGATCAACCAGAAAAAAATGTGAAAAGGTCCGACCATGCGAAAAATTCTAGTAAACTGTCAAGTCAAGCAAAACATCGAAATTCCAGTATTAGTCAGGAAAACCAGCACATCAAGATCACGTGAAGAAGCATGTCCAAATTCCAGTAAGACTTGTCTAAAAGAGCGCGATGAAACTATTGTAACAAGAAATACAATTTTTGATTATTTAGTGTTATTGTTTTGTTGGTTTATTTATCTTATGCACTATTTCAAATCTGCCAATTACATATAAATGTACGCCACCTTCATTATTAGCATTATCAAAGACTATGAGTTCGTTAACACGTCTTCTTGAAAACCCAAAGCAATTGAAATTTTGTTTTCAAGAGGATGTGTTGACGGTCTTATGGACTTTGATGATGCTAGAAATGTAGCTGGCGAAATGTTTAACTACATTATTGTTTATGCATTGTTACTTTGAACAAATACTGGAAACAAAAATATTTCAAAATCAATTCCTACTTACCACAAAAAAAATTCATTTTACTTACTTTTTATTAAATAATTACAAATAATATATACATAATAATTTTCCCTATGCGTTAAAACAGCTGTTCTACCACATAACCCTTAACCTAAAATCAGCAGGTTTATGTACTGTTATCACTTATTTTAATATATATATATATATATATATATATATATATATATATATATATATATATGCGTGCGTGTGTGCGTGCGTTCGTGTGTGCGTGTGTGTGGGTCTGTGTGTGTGTGTGTGTGTGTGTGTGTGTTTGTGTGTGTGTGTGTGTGTGTGTGTGTGTGGTATGTGTGTGGGTCTGTGTGTGTGTGTGTGTGTGTGTGTGTGTGTGTGTGTGTGTGGTATGTGTGTGGGTCTGTGTGTGGGTCTGTGTGTGTGTGTGTGTGTGTGTGTGTGTGTGTGTGTGTGTGTGTGTGTGTGTGTGTGTGTGTGTGTGTGTGTGTGTGTGTGTGTGTGTGTGTGTGTGTGTGTGGTATGTGTGTGGTATGTGTGTGGGTCTGTGTGTGTGTGTGTGTGTGTGTGTGTGTGTGTGTGTGTGTGTGTGTGTGTGTGTGTGTGTGTGTGTGTGTGTGTGTGTGTGTGTGGTATGTGTGTGGGTCTGTGTGTGTGTGTGGTATGTGTGTGGGTCTGTGTGTGTGTTGAGACGGCCAAAACCGTCTGAAGGGAAAAGATTGAGGCTATCTCAAAATCGTTTCAAACATTGTTATGAAAAAACCGTAAAAACTAAAACAAATGCTCTGCAAAAGACCGGCAAGGAGCGGCGCTACCTGATTATGTGAACAAGGCCGGTCCAGAGGGTCGATAATTGCCCCAAAAACGATAAACTGTCGAGGGAAGGAGAAATACGTCTAAAGTAGCGCAACTCACTAACGGAAAGGGTTAGAAATGTCAATCAAGTTTGTAGGAGCATCTCAAATCATGATAATGGACCATGGTTTAAGGAATTATCTAAATTTACACCGCAAGGAACACTTACGAGACCTAGCTAAAATCGGACCAAAACAAAAAGTGAAAGTTAAATAGACAACCAGCTTTGCATGTCTCGACTGTCTGGTCTAAAGTAAATAAAAACTGCTGGTAGAAGGGGCGGGGAACCGCCGGACTAGAAAGCGAGTCGGTAGACGCATACAAGATCTAGAATAGAACGGACGATTTTTTTTAGCAAGGACATTCAGAGGCGTTTCCAGGATGATGTTCCGTGGCTAAAGACAACAACTAGCCCTAGGTGGACGTGAAGATGGTCTGCTTTACGAGCTTCCCCGAGAACGAAGTTTTTATTAAATAAATTAAAAAATCAAATAAAATGTATTTAATGTAAAAATAATTGCTTATTAGAAAAGAAATTGAAAATGAGTTAAATTTACAGAAAAAGTAAACATCATGTAATAGAATCGATTTTAAATAATATTTCAAATTTAGAGAATTAAACAATGTATACAAAACAGTGATTGAAATTATTAAAACCATTCTGTGGTGAAATTAATTAAATAAAATTCACAGAATTTTTCAATCAATAACAGAGTAAAGATCAAATAAATCACATAGGATTAAGAAAAAGTTCGTTACAAATAATTTTAACCAAAGTATAAGAAATAAATTAACTCTTAAGTAAGGTAAAAAACCTTGTGGTTGGTTTTTCAAAACAAAGTCCAGAAATTTATTCACTGACACATCACAGGTACCAGGAACTGGTAAGTCGGGTGATATCATATTTTGACCGCGGTCAGACTGAAGGATGACGGCTCCCGCCAAGGAACGTGTGTTTCGGGGAAAAGGAAATTTCTCCACGCAAAGGGTGTGAAGGTCGATGAAGGCCGCGGCAGTGTGTGTGTGTGTGTGTGTGTGTGTGTGTGTGTGTGTGTGTGTGTGTGTGTGTGTGTGAGTGTGAGTGTGTGTGTGTGTGTGTGTGTGATTGTGTTTGTGTGTGGGGCATGTGCGTGAGTGTGTGTGTATGTGTGTGTGTGTGTGTGTGTGTGTGTGTGTGTGTGTGTGTGTGTGTGTGTGTGTGTGTGTGTGTGTGTGTGTGTGTGAATGAGTGTGTGTGTGTGTGTTGTGTGTGTGTGCGCATGTGTGTGTGTGTGTGTGTGTGTGTGTGTGTGTATGTGTGTGTGTGTGTGTGTGTGTGTGTGTGTGTGTGTGTGATAGTGTACGTATGTGTGGATGTAGGTGCAATTGCGCAATTTGTCCTTTCCGAATATATATATACATATATATATATATATATATATATATATATATATATATATATGTGTGGATGTAGGTGCAATTGCGCAATTTGTCCTTTCCGAATATATATATACATATATATATATATATATATATATATATATATATATATATATATATATATATATTAGGGAGAACTAATTTGTGATTGGAAGTATAAGAGAGTGATGTATATATGTTTACTACATTCACGCATTGAGGTAATATATTCTTGTTATAGGTTACTTTAATTACTTAAATATTTTAAACTTACAAAACTGAAAATTACCTATCCTTTTTCTTGTCGATGAAAGAAATGATAGATTAATAGTGTGAAAGTAACTTTCAGAAATTCACTTTTGCTGATTACAGTTTATTTGGCACTCTATTGTTCTAAAGAAAAACTTTACTAGCCATAGTGATTGTAGGTTAAAAAAAGTATTATGGTTTGTTTTAAATTATAGTTATTTTTGAATGCTCACATCTAAAATAAACTGTCTGTATGCATACCTGAAATGTTGTCCATAGTAGCTCAGTAGAGGAGTGAGTGAAATTAGCCCAAAACGTAGCATTAAATATAACGACATAAACACCCAAACGAAACACGCAATGTAATGTGACATATCTGGCTGATAACTGGCAGACAGTGCCACTTTAGGTTATCAAATCAGAGTTCAAGTGTGGTAGATTTGATAGCAACACACTTCAGCGTTTCCTATTCCCTGCCCAAGTGTAATCTTGTTTAATCTGTGTATTCTTACAGGCGTTAATCTACTAGTCACAGTATTTGTCCCGACATCAAAGTCTCTGCCTGTACAGTGATTATATGTTGTCTGCAACAGTTAAAAACAAGTGTTCAGCACTGCATTGAAAGCGGCACACATCAGTGTTTCGTCGAATTTAACAATTATCTTCACAAGTAATATAAAAAAAAGTTTAATCTCACCTTAGTAAAAAAAGTAACCTTTATTTTTGTTACTTCTTATTAAATAATTAAAATTAATATAAATAAAGTAACATAACCTGTGCGTTAAAGCACCTGTTCTTCCACATAACCTATAACATAAAATCAGCTGTTTTATGAAGTCATATGTTACCACTTTAGGCCAAGTGGGACGAAACAACTATATTGCATATCTAGCCCGTTTTGTGAAAGGTTTTTTTCCATATAAAACTAAAATTAATTACTGAAGTTTAATTAATGAATTAATATTTGGCAAAACTATTGAGATCAAGTGTCATCCAATACAAATTTAAAAAAATGTATTTGAGCTTGAGTGGATAAAAAGTGTTGTATTATCGATTGAAAACTGGAACAAGATATAGGCCTATATCGTGAATAGTAGTAGTAAAATTTGGCCACTTTTTTTGACAATTATTTTGTTCATAATTTAATATCACCTGATTTCGCTGTATCACAAGAGATACACTAACGCTCTTGGTGAACAATCGCGAAACCCAAGTGGAACAATATAGCCAGCCCGATCTGGTGGCCAGTTTGCATCAGGATGTCCAAGAAACTCCTTCCAGTCGAAATCTTTAAGAAACATATCTTGAACGTCTTGTATCCACTCCAATATCACCATTCGAAATTATTTCATAGCCTCTACACTTGCGCAATTCATTCGTTCCCTCTCGGGCAAACTCTGTGGCGAGGCTGAAAGCTCAGTCTATCCATACACCCGGACTCTCAGTGGGCCTCCTTCTATCTTTAGGCCACGTCCAAAGGTACTCCTGGAACTTCTTTAACATTAATAATCTACGTCCTGTGCTTTCTTTCCCTCACCTTCTCCCATAATCTAGTTAAAGTTGTAGCATAAGTCTTATTGTGCCTATTCCTTAGACAAATTTGTAGCTTTAACTTACTTGTTCAAATTGTTTAGCTTAAGTCACATGTACGTCTAGTTTAAGTCGCCTCGTTTGCTGTAAGTACCATATCACAAGTCAGTCAGTCATGTTATTCAACTAAATTAGCATTATCCGTCCTAATTAAAAGCCCTTCCAGTACAAAATGTCCCCCTGAATATCACCAAAATAACAGAACCCTGATCCCCATAATCCTACCTGCAGCCCTTGCCAGGTGACAAATGCTGCATAACTGTGGGGGCCACCAAACCCCCTCCTTCCCTTGGATGTCTGACTGACCGATCGTTCTACCCTTGTACTAACTTTGTGCGTTCACTTTCGTAGCTCAGCTGCAACATTAAGAGATTCGATGTAGACAGGTGAAAGAAATGATGTAATTAGATAGATACATATAGAATACCAGAAAAACTAAATTAATTGACGATGTAATAGTTCTTCCTTAAAAAAGAAGAACACGTCAAGGAAACTAAAATAAAAAGTTTCGTTAAGGGAAAGGAAAAGCAACATTGGAATAAATTAGACAGTTAACGTTTTAATATAAAAACATTATTTAATGTATTACTGTATTTGAGTTACGCTGTCATTGTTGCAAGAGTATGAATGTGTTTTAATTTCGCGAAAGTCATTGTGAATGATAATGGTTACAACAGTTTGTGTTTCCCACAATTACAATATATTATTCAACAGCTTGTTTACGTAAAGGACAGGCATCACTAGTAATTTGTCTCTACAATGTCCGAGCGTTTATAAGTACAACATGCAATCATGGTTTGATGTATTTTAAATAGATTTTGCTTTATGATAGAAAAAAAGATTGAAAAAAATAATTATATAAAGAAACACACTTCTACACACATACTTGAGTCTTTCTCTTTCACTCACTGTCCCTCCAATTTCTCCTCGGTCATTTCTCCTATCTCTCCCTTTTCTCTTCCACCTATCTCTCTTATTCTATCTTTCCTCTCGTAGTTCTTCCCCTCTTCTCTTCTTTCCACCCTCTCATTTCCTCTCATTTCCTTATCTACCTTACTCCTTTCACTTTCTTTAAATATCCTTTGACTAGTTTTATCTCTAGCGGAGAATTTTTACAAGCTCATACTTTCAGGTAACATGCCTCACGTTACCTTAGCCAGGTATATACTTTTATCGAATTCTTGGGTTGGATACTACGAGAAAGGTGCCGAGCAAATGATCATTGCCTCACTGTTCATCATGAACACTTTCTCTCCCATTTTGTTAACCAACGACGAACCATTTGAACAGACAGTACATTTTCTCCAAACACCTCACACGGCCGACGATGAATTTCAATGGTAGATTCACTTTTAGCAGTTAAAAAACGAATAACACTTCGCACTTCACAACTGTCGACAGATCGCAGTAGAGTCTCCATCGCGTATTCTACCGACCGAAGGTCAACAGGAGCTGTGGCGATGAGTGCCTCTACACCCAAACTAAAAATTGCCGCTCCCGGAAAGGCACTCGGTTACTTACGCTTGGGGATACACGCTAGGGAAACTTATTTTTCGGTACCCTATATAATTTCGAATTAAAATGTACTTTCTTTAAACCCTAAAAGCATAATATGTCCTATCGTTGAACCGAGAACGTCAAATATTTCGGTTAATAAATCTAACGCGCGCGCACAAATAATAGCTACTTTGTAGGTGACGTTTCACTCTGAAATGCTTGTATTATTGATAAAGGTTGCAATAATTCTTACAAAAATAAACCTTTTTATATTAGTAAGTCTCAGCTTCACAGACGCCATCATCAGATAAACACATACTATGGTTACACAGTTTGGTAATCAATACAATTTTTATTTATAATTTTTTAATTGTAAATATAGTATCACTTAAATCGTCAAACGCTTTTTGCTAAATATACGAGTTTCTAAAGCTAAGTGCAATTTAGTTTTTATGTTTTAGGATGTTATGTATTGTTTGTAAAACTGTAGGAAAAACGTCGGCAATTTAAATGCATGAGTAGACGCGACTCATCTATATTTCAACGCTCTGAAGGCAATTCTACCACCTGACACTCATAGACATGCAAAACTGTCTATTGTTGTGAAAATTCAACAATAATCGCGCAACGTCTATTTCTTCTTTCAAAAGCTATCTTCGAAATACAGTGTTGCAGTATACGTCTTTCGAATTGCGACAACTTTCTTCATTGTTTTTAACCAGGGTTTTTGGATGGTTTTTACTTTCGTAAATAGTTATAACTTTTATTACTAATTAAATACAGTCTATACAAACTGTCAGAGGATTAATTTTCAATTATTTTAAATTAAAGCAATAAAGCATATTTATAAAACAAAATGATCGCAAGCAGATTTTATTTCAAGAAATCACGCCCACAAGGTTCAGTTAACCCGCCCATCTTCCAGCGCCTGGAGAAATGGATACAGATAACAGAGTATCTTTCAATAACTTGCAAGACAAACAGAAAGTTCGACGTTTTCTTGCAGTTTATGTCTTTCTTCATCGAAATTGCCGTCGTCCTGACTGTGCTGGCCGTAAATGTCTACAGAAACCGGCAAAACAGCGCCGAACACTTCGGGCAGTTTATAATGTGGGTGACGT
This sequence comes from Prosapia bicincta, assembly GCA_036971475.1. NCBI lineage: Eukaryota > Metazoa > Arthropoda > Insecta > Hemiptera > Cercopidae > Prosapia > Prosapia bicincta. Next base: position 398,868,819 of record JBAIZL010000001.1, read on the forward strand.
GTCTGCTGCAGATCCTGGTGTTCATCAAAAGCGCACGGAGCAACCGGAAGCTGTGGAAGTCTCTGGTCGCTTCTTGGTCGCGCCTGAAGCTCGAAGGCTCGGATGCGTCGCACAGAATCATGGGAGACATTGAAAGGAAAATAGAAATGAAATGTTGGGCGATCCAGTATTTGGGCTTGTTGCTGTTCGTGTCGTACAACTTCTCGCCGATTCTCGTCTGCTCGTTCCGAAGGGCGAACGTTGTCAGCTGTGACTTGTTCTACGCCTTGTTCCCTGACGATGTCGGCAACGCGTTGCTGCACACTGCGGCGTATGTTGGCGTGCTGTGCGTGACCGCCCTGGCCATCGGGAGCATTGTGACGTCAGTCATGATATATACGGCTGCGATGGACGTCATCGCGGGACACTTGGAGCTCCTGAATATGTCCGTATATAAATGCGAGGCCGACATGAAGTCAAGTGGCGGAGATGATGTAGTGTTGCTGAGCAGACGTTTGAAAAAGTATATTAAAAAGCATCATCAGATCTTAAGGTATGTATGCAAATAGACATTTAACAATTACTTATGTGGAATCGAAACAGTATTATAGACATCTCTCTCTTTCTATAGATATAAGGCCAGGTTAGAAAAGTCCAATAGAGTTGAGGTCGATAGAGTAATGTCAATAAAGAAAAAATCCATAAAGGTGTTTAGGGATAAGGGCAATATAGTTATGGGCGACATAGGTAAGATTAATAGAGGTAAGGTCATTGTAGATAAGGTCATATTGTTGGATAAGGTCAATAAGTTAATGTCATGGAGATAATGTTAATAGAGAGGGATAAGGTCAATTCAGTCGATATACGTACAGGTAAAATTATTATAGACAAGGTCAATAGAAATAAGGTTGATAGAGATTAGGCCAATAAAGCTAAGCTGGATAGAAATGGATTAATAAAAGGAAAGCCAATGGAGATGAAGTTGATAGGGATAAAACCAAAAGAGTTAGGTTAAGAGAGAAGAAAATAATAGAAATAAGGTGAGTGATGATAAGGTCGATAGAGATAAGGTTAATATATGAAAAGAGCAATAGATAAATATGCTCGATAGATATAAGGTGAATTTAGATAAGGCCAATACATTTAAAATCAATATAGATATGTTCAAAGGAGAGATAAGATCGATAGAGATAAGGTGAATATAGATAGAGTTGATAGAATAAGGTCGATAGATTAAAGTCAGTAGAAGTAAACAAGATAGAGATGTGATCAATATAGAAAAATTCAATAAAGCTAATCGCGATAGTTAAAAGGTCAACTTAGATAAGGCCATTACAGCTAAAGTCGATCGATAGTTAACTCAATATAGATAAAGTCATAGAGATAATTTCGATAGAGATAAGGTTCTTACGCATAAGGTCAACACAGGTGAAGTAGAAAGAGATAAGATCAATAGAGATAAGGTGAATAAAGATATAAGTTAATAGCAGTGACAATGCTAGATTAAGGCTAGTAGAGTTAAGGCAGAGGGAGATTAGATCAATAAAGGAAAGGTCGATACAGCTAAGTCTTATATATATATATATATATATATATATATATATATATATATATATAATATTTAGATATATGTATAGAAGGTCAGTTTAGATAAGGTGAAGAATTAAGGTCGATAGAGATAAAGTCAAAAGACACAAGGTTAATATAGACAAGGTTTTAGAGATAAGTTCAATGTAGATAAAAGGTCTATAAATGTAGGTTCGATAAAAGATAAGGGGTAGGCTATATACTCGTATATGTGGTTAAGAGATATAAGATTGATAAAGATAAGCCCAATATAACTAAAGTCGATAGAGAAGTCAATATAGATAAGGTAAATAAAGATAAAGTGATAGAGATGGAGATGAATAGTGGTAAGATCAACAGAGATAAAGTCAATATTAGATAAAGCCGATAGGGTTAAGGTCGTTAAAAATAAGGTCAATAGAGATATGGTCAGTGGAGGTAAGATTATTATAGCTAAGGCGAATAGATGTAGTGCCGAAAGATATAAAGCAAGTGATATAAATAGTCATAAAGACGTCGGAAGTTGGGCCAATGTAGTGTAAGGTCAGTTAGTTAGGTCAATGTTAGCTAGGTCAGTAGTAAGGTTAACGTATGTTAGTAAATTGAAGTTTACTGTATTATAGCTTAACAACCTTTTCACTCTAGATTACCTCTGCCTAACAGTTTTCCTATATTACGTTTTTCTCGTTTGACAATGCTCTAACAATTTCTTTCCCATTCCTTAAGATATCAATTCACAGGATTTTTCTATTTTCTCGGTTTGTAAAACTTTACAGTTTTCTACAAAGACCTTTTGAAACAATTCCATTACTTTTCCTAAACCTTTATCTTCCTAATCATCCCTTCCCTCCAGACTACCGACAATAATTCTTCTTTAATTGAAGATACTCTTTACCATTACTATCTTCATCTTCCTTTACATACACGCTCTTTTTACTTACCTAGAGCTTTTGTCTGTTTCTTTTATCTTCCTATGCCCATGTTAGTCGTTTTCATGGTTTGATTTTTATTGTGAAGTGTATTATACTCTGAATCTCCATAAAACAATATAATTTAGAAATATCTTCACTATAACCGAACACAACTTTTACTAATATACTCCTAATTCTTGATATTAGTTTGCTTTCATAAACTTTATGATTTAGTTCATATACATTTCAAATCGGACCCTTGTTTCAGGTGGTGCGCCGCCTTGAAAGGTTTACTCAACTCCCTCATGTTGGTCCTGCTCATTGTACAAAGTGTGATAATCATATTCACCACGCTCAACGATATAGTGGTGAGTGTTTGTTCCAAATGTGTTATAAAAATATGTTATATGGCTTCCTTCCTTCTTAGATGCTTCACTAAGGGAGAGAATAGTGATGTGGATTGTGCATGTAGTGACACTGGTGGTGGGGAAGAAAGCAACGCTCTTGGAGAGAATGGAGAGAGTTGAATAGACGGTAAAGAAAGAGCGAAAAGAGCACTAAATAAAATACAGCTAACTAGAAGGAATTACGTTAAGGTAAAAGATCAAGTATAATATTTAGTCTCATAATATTTAGTTCTTGTAAGTATGAAATGTATTTCAATATGAGTTGTTTGAATGCCTTAAAAGAGACAGACAATACCTGTTAAAAATATCCTAGATAGCCTCAAAGTGAGACATGAGAATCATGAAGTCCTGATATTTGCTAAATGCATATCTTACAAGTACTGTTAGTTGCAGCTCGGTTAACGGCAGGGGCTCGTTGGGCGAAAAGGAACAGTTCAAAACATCTTTAAGCAGTTAAAATCAACTTTTGAAAAATAGTTCAGTATCTTACCATCTGACCACGTGGGGTACGGATTAGGGTTATATTATTTTGACATATGTTATTACAGTCCGTAGCAAATTATTATTTAATAGCCCTTGGTACATTTGTAGGTGTAAAAGCATCAACATCTTTAAGGCTGAAAACGTCGAACAAACTGGTAAAAATTCGATCACATTTATCAACATTAAGAGCAATGTAACTTCTAATAAAAAGTTATTAGTTCGAATACAGTAGCTACCGTTAGATTTTCTGTTTGAGATTTTAAATGAAAACCCCTACATTATAAACTCAATAGATTAAAAATTAAAATATTGCATATTAATTATATTTATTTACATTTTATGTGGTTCTGAAAAAATTATTCTTCAATAAATGTGAGTTATTTATCACCTTATTTTACATTTAACATTTTGTAAAGGCTTAATTCTAATAATACAAATAAATTAAATTTTAAGATAGTAAAATTGTAAGACAATTAATATAATAATTAATAAAATTAATAAATTATTCTAAGCAATAAAATATTACACTGAAAGCAATTTTAAAAATGTAATTTGAATACTAAATGTAGACAGTTCTCGCCATCTAGTGAAATTTGCCAACATTACAAATCCAATAATAAATTACAGCTAAATAAAGAATCACTTTATTTTACCGGATGTTCATCCTATTTAAGAAATTACTATTAAGTCATATTGTTCTAAGAATTTAGTTTTTGATTTTACCAACAGATGCCTCTGCACAGACTGTCTTACATCTTGGCTGCAGCTATAGGCCCTTGCTATATTCTGCTGTACTTCAACTCGGCTTACAATATTGTCAATGAGGTAAGATGGCGTATCGATATTACAAGTAGATTTTAATGCTAGTACATGAATGAAAAGGCTCATGTCTAGGACGGAGAATATTATTTCCGGTCACTTAATTTCCTTAGGTCGATCTATGCAGGTTAGCGGGTCAGAACGCTAAGTAAAGTAGAGATAAGTAATTTAGATGAAGTAGAGTAAGTCCACTTTAAGTGAGTTTCCTAATGTTCCCGTTAGAGAATAAGTTAAACGCAGAGGGATATATTCCAATAATCTATCCCGGAAAAGTTTTATGTGTTTATGTACGATTCAACATAATTCACATTAAATTTAGTACTCGCTAAAAAAAAGGAATTAAATAAATGTAGAGAGCGTAATTTGAATCCAAAAGTATAGCAGTGTGAGGAAAAAATAACAATATTTTTGGTTAGTTTCAAGTGTATTAGACTTAAGTGTAAACAGAATAAACAATGCTTTTGTTAACTCAGCTTCGGCTGTCTCCTCTCTAGAACGAGTTATTATCAGAGGCAAAGTTTCCAACGGAAGACTGTTGACCAGTTTTATTTACTAGCTTGCAGGAACTATGACATCGTTTATGGGGCTTAGAAGATATTTTCAAGATTTTATAAATTAACGACAAGAATATTACTCGAAATTAGAAAATATTTTAGTATCTCTAAAAATTTCACTACATTAAATTCGTTCTAAACTTAACAAGGCTACTTAACCTTCAATAAAAAATACAATTGAACAGAATAAAAATGGAAAAAATAAATGAGGAAGGAACCTCGGAAGAGGGAGGCTAATAATAGCTGACCTAGGAGGCTCATTATTGACACAAAGGGGGATGCAGAAGAGGGTAAATTGGAGATAGTCGGGATTGGTAAACTATTCAAATGAGTGGAGTTGTCAAGCAAATCGACTATTTATTTTAGGCATAGCTTTAAAGATAGATTACATACCTCGGTTTCATATAAAACCGTGAGTTTATAAAGTTTTGTGTGGTCTGTAAAGTGAAATATTTTTTTATAATTTTTCAAAATTACTCATTTTTGTTGCATCAGAGAAAGATAATAATTTTTGTCTGTATTTATAAGTACGTTTTATACCACCAAGTATGATTGTGTACAATATTGGTGACGTATTAGTGGCAGATATAAATGTTCATTATCAACCAAAATTCTTTGTCCTTATGGTAATATCTTGTGAGTTTCTATTAAATTCTGTGCAATGTTCTGATGAAAACACAACCTGTATTCAGTATTACAATCTCTGTTTCGGACAAAAAGGACAGGTTTATAGTGATCAATATATTTTCACGGTACATATCGTTGGCGTTGAACGAAATGCCATTCCTTATGTAAAGGTTATGTGTAAGAACAATTACTGTCTATTACTAACTTAACCTGTAGAAGATATGGGGGTGGATAAAACATTGGGCTGACGTCACTAACCCATAGTATCGTTGTCATGGTAACGGGAACAGTCAATTGTTGCGTAGTAATAATACGGTAACGTTTCCATGGGAACGGGCTGTTTACTGACTGGCTAGTGACGTCATTACGATCTCTTGTCAGAGAGAGTAGGCCTATACGCTACTGACACTTATGGTTTCTTGCATTTAAATTTCTTTTACATTCCAGGGGTTGAAGTTGTCTGACGCAGTCTACTTTTGCGGCTGGGAGAATGTGAAGCCTTACTCACAACTGTTGTGTCTGACGAAAGTGATGATCCTAAGGTCCCAGAAGCCCATTTACTTTTCCATCGGCAAATTCAACGAACTCGTGTTTCAAAATCTGCTTAAAGTAAGTACGCTATTCCCCTACTCATGGCGGGTTACTGTAACAGGCATTGTAGGGCTAACAGGAGTGTCCTGTTTGCCTCCCAGTACCTGTAACTAGCTTACCCGTCGGGTGTTGCTGCCATACCTGAAATAAGGAATGTCAAGGAGAAACTCGATATGGAAAAAATCAATTAAATTTGTGTCATTTTTATTTAAAATAGATTCATTTAAATTGGGGAAATGTTTTGTCGTGGGCGTGTGTTTAACAACTACCAAAAGTTTCATGTTGGTCAGGTGAATGATGTAGTAATGCATAAAGGAAAAGCGAACAACTCATATATATATATATATATATATATATATATATATATATATATATATATAAATATGTTTTCTTGTGTATTAGTAAAGAACAAAAGTCAAAATACAAATACAAGAATTATATTTGAATTTACAATTGTAAATTCAAATATAATTCTTGTATTTGTATTTTGACTTTTGTTCTTTATATATATATATATATATATATATATATATATATATATATATATATATATATATAAAAGACAGATGTTGAAAGAGACTTTAACGTTAAATATAAAATAAAGCATGGTTTTTTCTTCACATTCTATCCCAGAAATATTCATACTCTTATCATAACTTTATGCCGTTTACTAAACCCCTAACGAAGTAATATATTACTCAAGTACTGTTTAGTATCAAGCAAAAGACTTTACAAACGAGAGAAACCAGTCATTATTCTGTTTTATTCTTGTTGTTGATTTAGAAACGCAAAATGTTATAAGTGAAACTCTTGCTATATTTCAGATGAACTTGAAATTCATCGCTTCTTGGATCATCTTCAGCATCACCAGTAAAGTTTTTGATTAGGAACAGCTTCGGAGCAGCTGAAATGACGCACCGCTAGCAGGCTGTAGGCTACTTGCACCATGCAAAAATGGTTTTAAAGTAATGCATACGAGCACAATAAAAAGAGCACTAAAAATAAATAAAAAATTCTATAAAGATTTCATAGTGGGTTTATTTTTAAAATGGCGGTTTAGAAGTTCTATACTATTTTTATCTTACGGATAAAATCTTCCCACGCAATCCATGATTCTCTCACAGCCTTGCGTTACCTTCCTTAACCGTAACAAAATCCATCCTATCCTTCCAGGTGCTGCGGTAGGATCAAACACACTTCTTGACAATCCACAGTCTTTCTGACCATAGTATGTTGTGTACTTTATATTTACGTTCACTCACACATCTCCGTCTATATATATATATATATATATATATATATATATATATATATATATATATATATATATATATATATATATATGAGAGGAAATACAAATACCAGAATAATTGACTGAATCATACAATTCAGAGCTTTTAGTTCGCAAACAGTACCAACATCATCAGGAATAATAAAAAATTAATTTCCTGATGCATTACTCCATGAAACGTTTACTTTTCTTGAACTATTTCCTAGTTAGGTTGGTTGTTCTCTTTTCTACTGTATTTCAGATGAGTCGCATTTTGTAACAACAGAAAAAGTTACTGTATTGATTTTATTTTTCTTTGAAAATATGCCGGTTAATAGAACGTTCCGGATGATAGAATGCCGTATAAAAGAGCTTTTACAGTATTAAATAAACGTTTGCAATAAAAAAATTTGAATTTCAAATGAGTTTCGGAAGCTTATCTTTCGAAGCTTACTAGGCTAAACCATTGTCGCCACTTTTTGTTTATATGAGTATTTAATTAAATACATGAACATTAAAATCTTATAATTTAATGTACAATAATAATTAAAATAATAATAGGCTAATAATATTAATAATAATAGGCTAATAATATTAATAATTATTATGAATATGAAAATAATAACTATAACAACAACAAAAATCAAAATAGTAATAATAATAAAAAAAATAACAATAACAATATGTCAATACTACTGCTAGTAATCATATAATAATAATAATAATAATAATTCATTTAACAACTCATTTAAGAACAATAATAAGAGCGTTTTAATATTATTAGTATAATTTATTATTGTTATTTAATTTATTATTGCTTTTGTACTAAGTTATGTTATTTTTAATACCTAATTTTAAATTAATCCAACCAGAAGATGCACACAAAATTAGTCGGCTAAATTCTTTAGAAATTTGTTATTATAAATTGAATTTTTTAATGAAAATAATTATATCCGATACAAAACATACATTTAATTAATGAATTTATATTTTATAAAAAGAAAATTTAGAAATTGAGTATGCTGACGTAATGAGCCTCGTTCATGAGTCAACAGTTAAAAGCAGACTCTGGGCTTTGTTCTTACGAGTCGAGTTGATGCGTTTTGCTTCAACTATTGACTGAGGAATGAAGTTTCTGATAATGTCAATATATTAAACTGAATAAAATGTTTGTTTATAAATGTATATTGATTTTATTGTATGTACTTTGGTTTTTATTGTAACAAAATCGCTGTATAATTTATCATTAAACGAATTAAAAATAAAAGTAGAACCCGTCTCTAACGCACTCTACAGTTGTTTGTAAGTTTCTCCATTATTTGTGTTCAGTCATTATCAGCTACAAAGGATGCCAAAGCTGTAGTGAATACAAATAAGGCAAAGTTAAGGACGTAAAGGCCTAACCCTCCCCCGTGCTGGATTATCTCTTACTTGTGTAGGTTCGCATATTGGGATATATCTAGTTATTTTAAGCTAGTGGAGCCAAGATGCTAGAATTACATATTTTGCCTCCTTTTTTTAACACCCTAGTAATCTTTAACCCCTAAACAATCCTGGTTGCAGTGATTTTACTATCTTTAAACTTAGGTTAGGTGTATTTGCTCATAATTAATTAGGGCGTTTTTAAAATCAGATTATGATTTAATCAACCAGCTTGCATAATTATGCGGCGGTTTAGGTGTAAAAATAATTGTGTTAATAAGGATGCATTAGGGGTGAAATATTGTTAATGTCAGTTACTGTTACACTGCAAAAAGTGGATCTTTTTGAATTCTGACATATTGCCTTTCAAGTTTGCGGAATCGTTGTAACTGAGGATAATTTAAGGGTGAAAGATTATTAGGGGGCTAATAAATCAGTGAAAAAAGTGAAAAATATGGCAGCGATAATGGTTTTGTATTTGTGTAGAGGACAAAATTAGTCAGGTGGTTTAAGGTCGGGAGAGTGTGATGGGTAAGGAAAGTTTGTAAGTGAGGAGTTGCCAAAAGTTTCTTGAAGGAAATCAATGTTGTGGCAATGTGGCTGGTTGCTCCTTTTTGCTGTAATTATAGCTATAAAAGGCAGATTTCGGGAACAACAAAATCTCCTAAGATCTTTAAAATGACCAAGAATGACCCTATATCGGTCATTCAACTACAGCTGATTCAGTTTCAGTACTGTTTATTTTGGCGCATACTGTATTACTTCACCGCCTCTGATGATGACCACTTAGTACGGTAGAAAATGTTTTGTCTAAGTATCTTTGTCATAATATATTTGTTCGTTATACTGTCACTTTGAGTAATTAAGACTTTAAAGTTTGGCTGATAGTCGGGGATGTTAAGGTTCATGATTAATTTATTGTTAATTTATGAAGGTAATTATGTTCAACAGCTTTTGCCAAGCGATTGCTTAGCATTATTGTTTTATTATATACTTCACTCTATTGCTAAGTATTCTTAAATGTGTTATTATTGTTATTTACGTACCTAATTCTGAAGTTAACAATGTCTTTTAAGTTTAACAATTGTTAGTTTTGTGTCTCACACTGAAGACCGATTCACAAAGAGATTCACCAGCATTATTATTAGATAGCCCCATAACACATTCAAACCGTATGATCACGCAACAACATATAACCTATTTCCTTACAATAATTCAATTTCAAGGGCATTATGACCGTGTTTTTAGCGCGCTCTTGTTTTATTCATTAGGTGTTGCGGTACGAGACGATACGCTGTACGTGACCGCTCCCCCGTGGCTGTTGCGAACTCGTGCCGACGCAACCATGCGTGGAGGCAGGTGGGCGGGTCGCCGGGTAGGATATGTGAACAGTCCGCCGAGGATTTACGGCCAAATAAACGGTAAATAACACATTTCGCATTGGATTTATGAAGCAGATTTAGACACGCCGATGTAACGTTTTACCCACAAATTTAGAATCGCGAAAGCGTTCTCGCAATTAAAAATCTTAGGATATGAGGAATCATGGCTTTGAAATTGCAATAACTGAATAATGAAAAAAAATAGAAACAATTTGTAGCTAATGTTAATGAATAGACAGAACAGAATGTTAGAACTGGCAAACTGAAAATAGGGACAGAGAAATAATTTATAAAAAATATTAAAGGGAATTAGTTAGATTGCTTTTATTACATCAAGGAAGTAAAAAAATGACTAAAATGGTTGAAATGAGAAAAAAACGTTAGTAAGCATAATGATTGGAGGAAGAAGGTGATATAATTAGCTGAGAAGAAAGAGAGTACAAAATAATACTGAGAAGCTGAGTAAATTGTAAACAATTCAAGAGGCCAAAAAAATACAGGTAAAAAATTTTAAAAAATAAAAAAATAAAAGAAAAGAAAAATAATAAAATAAAAAAAAGAAAAGAAAAAAAAGAAGATGCCAAAAAAGGAATGAAGAAGATGATTAAAAGATCAAGAAAAGAAAGAAGAAAAAAAAGAGAAAAGAAAGAAAGGGAAAGCAAGATAAAAAATAGAAGAAAATACGAAAAAATTAAAAGAAAGGAAAAAAGAAAAGAAAAAAAGATGAGGAGATGAAAAATGAAGAGGAAAAGAAAATGGAAATAAGAAACTCAACCACCATGAAGGACATACTGATACGCAAATGAAATATAAATATAAAGTCAATTTTATCTTGACAAATACGACCAGAATGAAGAAAAATTGTTGTTTATATTTTGAAAGAATTTCAATGGATTGCAATGGTCTCTGTAATTTTATTAATTTCGAGTGCAATTACACGAGGTTCTCGGAGTGTTTTCAACAGGACTGAATAAAAATTAAAACAACAGAGAGAAAATTGTAAAGGATTTATTCCCGCTAAAGGAAGTAGTAACCAATATGGATGTAAAAATATTCCTGTCATTTTTTACTATTTATAAAAGAGATAGAATAATTTCTCATATATTTATATTAACGATTACATGTTCTAGAACAAGTAATTAGAAATAAAGGAAACTATGGTTATCAAGATAATTAAATTGATTGCAATTTTAAATGATATAATTTATTTTTAGTTTTTGATTAAGAAAAATTGAATAGTTTATATAAATAAAACACGAAAAACTTTGTACTATTATCTGTTTTCTATTGAAAAACAGTGAATTAAAATTGCCAGCTGGGTAGTAGAGTTTACAGTTGTTACGTTGCATAATTTATTGCTAAGTGTAAGAGCTTGATTTGTAAGGGTTGCTCACCGCCAGTAGGGGTAGTTGAGACGTTTTAAGTCAGCGCTGTTCTGCAGTGAGTTTAAAGAGGGCTCAGCAATTAGAAAAAAACAAGGGAAATGGAGTCTAGGAAATATTATACGGGTTTACGTAAAGAAAAGAACAACAGACAACTCTAAGAGGGGAGCAGCGAAGGGGAGGTTTGGAAGTGAAGTTTGCAGGATTACATAGTTTCTTTTTCACCTCTAAATGCTCCAGTTTTGTAACGAAAGCTAAACACTTTCATAAGAAAATTCCAATATAATTACAAGATAGTTTTCATATAAAGCAAATTGTACTGCACTGAGACTGTTAATAAATATACGCATAAAATATTTGTAAAAGACTTTAATGCCGGGAATCATCCTGCGTGATGCACGCGTATTTGAGAACGAACCTTCTGTAGAGCGTCTAAATGGAATAGTTAAATTTAACCAAACACTTTAGGTGATGGCGCTTCCAACTAACTTTTAAAGACGTTTCATAAACTAATTTTTTAAAAATTGTAGTATTTGAAACTTAAAATTTAAAGTTTTCTTTAAGGACTTTGTATTTTCTTGAAAGCCTGATTTTCTAAACAAATACCCACCTGTAGGCCTATATGTAATTAAATTTAAGCTTCATTCAACAGTCCTTAAATTGGCATGTATTATAATTGGGACGAATATTTAAATAATTCACTATTTAAACTGGTGTGTAATTTTAAATGTAAAAATGGCACAAAATATAATTTTAAAATTATATCACACAGTAACTTAAGTCTCCTCGGAATGTCATTTAATCTCTAAGAGTTACTTCTCTAAACAAACCCACTGACGGTCAAAGTTGTATAGTGAGTATTGAAATGTTTGTGCGTCATGGCTTCGGAGGGAAACGAATAAAGGAGAATTGGAAACAACGACGCGTGAAACCACAACAATACAAAAAACAAAACTGTTCTATTTCCGCTGTTACGTTGTGAATATTTACTGGTAAATTTAAACACATTTTTAAGAGGTCGTGAGAAAATGGATGACACCCAGTTTGAACCCAGTTAATGGAACAGACCTTTTAATAGGGTCGTAAAGACGGTGTTCGCGAAGATAAAACCATGTAGACAAAGCCATTATCACTTTACTAGTGAGTATAAATAGGTTAGGATTTGTGTTACGTCTCACTCTACGTTCATGTTATACAGGATTACCAAAATACCTTGAAAGATATCCCTTGTTATCAATAACATCATGCATTATATCGATCTTGTAAACGTTTTAAAGGTGTTATTTTAATTTTATATGAAACATTCTATTTTATTATTTCGTAACTCTTTACTTAAATAGAATTGAGAGGGCCCAGTGTAATCAAATACCTCTTTTTTTATTTAAAAAATTAAGACACAAAAGTGGTATTATAACAAAAATAATATAACAAACACCAAGCAAGAATATAACATATCAATATTGTTTACATTATGCGATTTCTTTAAAAATCAAACTTTGATAATGAATTTAATTTTCGTTATATACCGCCCCAAAAATAGATTAGAAGCTAGAAACATTATTTATATTCGTTCTTTGTTCTTACCATTTTAAAACAAAAAGTTAAATTGGTTTTAAGCAGTACTTTGTAAACCTTAACAATTATAAAAGAAAATTAATATAGAAATAAAAATAAAGTTTGATATTAAATGTAATTATTTATTTTACATTATACATGTTTTAATGACCTGGTCATCCTCAATGATTAAAACAAATTGTAGGGGAAATCATTGATGATGAAAACTTGGCCAAAAACATTTGTTTGATATATTAAACGTATATAATATTTCGTATTTTTTTTTATAACTGTCGTATTTTTTATGTTTTATTATTAAAAAACCACATAATGACTAAAAAATATAATTTCAGCAATTGACTAATTTGAGATATACTAAAATATTTATGAGTATTATTATGTGTTTTAAAGTATAATAGCTATTAATAGTTATTTATCAAATTATAGTTTAAAGTTGTCTCTATCTATCTGAATATATAATCTATGTATTAATTGAATGTATATGTATATGAATATAATTAATTATTAAAAAAATTAAAATATAAGAATTGTTTTAGTTTATATATTTTTTAAAGGTTTTCGACAGTAAAATAAGCATTATAATCTTCAGCAAAACATAAATCTGATTGTTGTCTTTACTGTACTTATTTTATTGGGGAAAGCTTTGAAAAATACATAAATTAAAACAATTCTTATATTCTTATATTTGATATATTTTTATTCATTAACTATATTACAAGAAAATGTATCACTATGTATATACAGACACAAACAAATTTATTATATTAATTTGTTTTCAATAATTAAAAAAAAATTGCATTAAAATAAAAAAGGAGCTATTTTACGTAAATATTTAAAGATGTGTAAAATAATAAATTACTTTTGGTGCAAACTAGGAAATATACAAGGAAAAAGACATGTAACTGGACTTGCGTTAAAAACAATAAAATTATAAATAAAAATTATAATAAATAATATTACAGTTTATAAACATACGTTTATACAATCATTAATATTGTTGAGAATAATATTGAAATATAAGTATGCCTAAACACAAAGTGAAAAACGAAATGCTACGCGTTTGTACATTAACTAACTAGTTTATAGTTGAGCTTTTAAAAGACAGAGAAGGTAAGGAAATGTTTTACATGTGCAAATAATGACTAGTGTATGAGAATTATTAACGTCAAAGATGTGCAAACGGGACAAGCGATAGCGTTTCAGATGACATCGTACATCTTCACTTTGCACTCATTAGAACCGGGTCTTCCGGCATTCCAAACAGGTCTTTGGTTCTGTTTTATCGATGTGCATAGTCGTAAACTCACGTTAGATCTTTGGTTTTGTTAAAACACCTGCAGAAGCCGGAGACCTGAACGGTCGTAAAGTAGAAGCGATTGAGTTGGACAATATTTTGAAATATTTGAAGTTGGTGACTTTAACGAATCATCGTTAGAGAAACGATGGCGTCGTACAGGCAACGGGAGTTTAGCTGGAGGCTGTAAGATTATCTCTGCAAATAAAGTGACCATTAATACGGCGCGAATACCGTTAAAAGAAGGAAAGCAGTGGATGTTAGACATTAGAGAAGGTGATTAGAGAATAATGGAACTTTGATGTTACTTAGGATGCACTATAATTTTTAAAAGCTTGTCCTAATGACGTTTGAAGTTGTAACTTATTTATAGTATTGTAGCATATGAATGGTAATTGAATGTGATTTTATTTGTTCTTAAAAATCCTTTAAAACGTAAATTTACATCGAAAATGAAGCTTCAATTTGTTTAGAAATGTATTTAAGAGTAAAACACTGTTTCCCCTATTCTTAGTTTCAGAGGATCATTGTGTCCGTTCCTTAGTCCTGCCTAATTAAAAATACCCTTTGTCAGTAGTGTTAAAGAATGAATATCTGCAGAAATATACACAAAAAGAAACGATAACCGGATGAAAAATTACATATGGTAGATGAAAATAAAATTTGAAAAAAATATTATGAAAAAATGAATCCGATAGAAAAACGGAATAGAAACAAAGAAAAGAGAAGTTAGATGAATTGTTGAAGAAAGAAATAACGAAGTAGGTTTTTATTCTTGTTTAAGCTGCGGAAAGTATTTTCACAGATGTTACGGCTTTAATGAATGTTCACATCAGTAGAGAATCAACCGTTCCGTTCGGTTTGGAGATCGCAACAATGAACTGATTCAGCCACATCGGAGGTGTAATTATCCAGTCGGCTGATGGGAACTCGAGTACCGGATTCTCACAGATAATACGGCAATGATCTAAAACAAGATGCGATGGAATTAAAGTCTCTGTGACGTCATAGTTGGTAGGTGTGAAGGTATTATTTAAAATCAGATCTATAAAAAAGTTCAAAGCACTGATTTAGCAGGTTTAGAAATGAATTCAGTAAATATTACACTGGGTACAAAAATAATTATTATAACTGACAAAAATAGCAAAACAATATAGTATAAAAGTAAATGCTATGGTATATTTAAATATAATTGTGAAATATAATTTTTAATAATAATGATATAATTTTGAGAACGACTGTAGCGACTTCATTATGTCTACAAGTTCGTGCTCGACCGTGGTTGTACACACACTTAGTTGTGGCTGGTGATCCGTGAAGAACCATCTTCGAATAACTCCTGCTAGCAGTTAGCGAGTCTTGAGTTTTTGCTCCGCATCTGTGGTTTTATGGATTACCTAGTCACAGATTCATTTCAAAGACCATTCCGCTTTCGATAACAAGTTCGACGAATGTTTATACTATTTAAAAGTTGAGTAAACTACTACATTTTACTTAGGTTTGTGTGAGTTTAACATAACTTAAATTGAGAAGATAATGTTGTCCTTTTAAAGGTCACGCGCTCAGAAACTCGTAAACCCAACCGGTTGCTGACATGCATATGGCGCCTCTTACCCCCCGCGTGTCTGTCAACAAGTTTATGTCAGAAATATGCTGATTGGTCGATCTCCGACCGTGTAATCCAAATGGGGTCAAGAGGCTTTACGATATGAATGTTGGTATAATTGTATGAAAACCAGAACTATTATCCACGGCTGCTCACTGATCGAGCATGAGTCTTTTGTTCATGGTTCGCAGCTTGTGTTTGTTTCCACTTTGTAGGTATAGTTCGATTCGTTTTCGCAACACAGATTCAAAGTAAGTCATAGAGTGAGTAAATATGATCTGTGACTTAGTAAAGACAGAGCCCCACTTGGCCCGTACGGTGTCTAAGGAAGGTAATGGGGGCAGTACCACTCTTTAGCCGTCCATTGTTACCATGGAAGAGGAGATCTGCCGGGGATTAAAAGCAAGAAGACATTCTGTGGCCCTACTGAGGATCGAATCAGGATTCAGGTACAGGGATTGAACTGTTACAATGAAAATAAGGTAGAAAGAATGTTTGTGATACAGGCTCAGTTATTAAATAGGACATATTGTGTGTGTGTGTGTGTGTGTTTGTGTGAGGGTGAGTGTGGGTGTGTGAGTGAGTGTGTATGTGTGTGAGAGAGAGGGAGAGAGACAGACAGGTAGAGAGAAAGTGAAGGGGAGAGAGAAAGAGAGACGGTAGGAGATATGTGTGTGTGTGTGTGTGTGTGTGTGTGTGTGTGTGTATGTGTGTTTGTGTGTGTGTGTGTGTGTGTGTGTGTGTGTGTGTATGTGTGTGTGTGTGTGTGTGTGTGTGTGTGTGTGTGTGTGTGTGGTGTGTGTGTGTGTGTGTGTGTGTGTGTGTGAGTGAGTGTGTGTGAGAGAGAGAGAGGGAGAGAGAGACAAAAAGGCAAAGGGGAGAGAGACAGACAGGTAGAGAGAAAGTGAAGGGAAATAGAGAAAGAGAGACAGTAGGAGTTATGTGTGTGTGTGTGTTTGTGTGTATTTGGGAGATAGTGGGTGAGAGAGAGAGAGACAAACAGAGAGGAGAAATAGGGAGAGAAAAAAAGAAGAAGAATTGTACCGTTTGTATGTGAGAGAGGGAGAGAGAGAGACAAAAAGACCAAGGAGAGAGAGAGAGAGAGAGAGAGAGAGACAGACAGGTGGAGAGATGGTAGATAGTAGATGGTAGATGGTAGAAAGACAAGTGTGTGTGTGTGTGTTTGGCGAAGCAGCCAATTGCACAAATATAATAAATCAACTTGTTTTTAACAACTCATAGACCAATACATTAATATCGGATAAGGAGGAGAAATTTATATAGAAGGGTGGTACAAACAGTAAAATAGGTTGGCCGTTGCAGTGGGTAATAGAGAGAAAAGAGTGAAAAAGAGGAAGTGAGAGAGAAAGAGAGGAGGATAGAGAGAGGGAGAGAGGATTTTTGGTGGTTATCTTATCTCTGTAAACGTGTTTTTAAAGCCTTAGGATATTTCAACTTTACAAAAAGTACAAAGCAAGTAGCTATATCCAACTAAGAACTAAAACATTTACATGTGATTAAACATTGACAACATTTGTTAATATTTTTTTCTTGTTTAAATGAATGTCAAATAAATACGTTCCCAAATAGTGTATATAAAGTTACATTCAGCTGTGTTTATAAATATTTGTATATTAGTAGCAATTCGGTCGTGTTAATCATACGCGGTTATATGTAAGTGTAACCAGTGTAAACAATGGAAACCGGAAGATTACAAATTCTAAACGCTATTGCAAACAAAACAATGAAGCTGTTAAAACAACAAGAATTCCGGGAATGTATTCCCCTCTGTAGGGAACGCGTTACAACACAGGAAGATACTAAATTTGCATACGACAAAATATTTCTATTGATTTATTATCCATTTCAAAAACATTAGACGACTAAATATTGCCTAAAGGAGTTTGATTTTGCAGCATCAGGATTTTAAGTAGTGAAAGACTTTACGACATGTATGCGTGCAAAGTTTTCTATAAAATATAACGGCCCTGAAAAAACTGTTTGTAATAGACGAATCTATCATTTCAGGGAGAGTTGAAGATCAGTGTTCTTTGAAAAGTGACTCTCATATTTCTTGGGAGTACAAAAAGCAAAAATTACGTAGGTAGGACAAAGAGCCAATGCGATATCAAAGATGGTGCTGGGGGCGAATCCATTATTCTAGAAAGTAGCAGTAAAATGCAGAGGTTTTATACTAGCGTTTGTATGAATTTTTGTTATGTTTGAACAGAAAAGGATTACAAAACCTATATATAGCACAGTAGGGTGAATATAATATATAAACAACAATAACCCTTGCTACAAATAGATAAACACCCTTGGTGTACATTTCCCTAACACGGTTAGCATCATCAGGTTACAAACATACAGCATATTTCAGTGTTAGCATTACTTCAGTGTTAGGGAAATGTACATCAAGGGTGTTTGGATATTTGTAGCAAGGGTTATTGTTGTTTATTTATTAAAAAAGTAATTATTGCTTTGAAAAATATTGTCATGCATTAGTGAATGTTTTAAACAACAAATGAAAGAAATGGTATTTTTACTGTAATGTTATTTATTTAATTAATTAGACATTTTTCGAAGTAAGCAACAAAAGAAATCAAACTAAAAAAAACAAAAATAATTGTTGTATAAACAAGCAGGCGTGATAAAAAAACAACAATATATGTTAGCAATTTTTATCAAAATTATTGAACAAAAATAACCTGGATTTGTTTATACAGCAAATATGTTTGATTCCTTTCAGGCACAAATTATTTACTAAGGGCAAAGATACAATTATCTATTTTGAATAAGTTATACAGCTATTTTATATATTACAACATTTTTGTTATAATAATAATAATAATTATTATTATTATAATATTATATTATATATAACATGTTTATTATATATTATTCACGCATGTATTATATTCCTAAATTATTTTACGATCAATACTAAAAATGCTCTCCGGATGAAAACATTTCACTAGATCCTACACTGAACTATCTGTTAGTGACAAAAATGATTATTGTGTAACAAAATTAACATTAGAACCATTTTTACTACACCTATAAAATATATTATTTTATTAAATAACCTTGAAAATGATTATTAGTATTTGTAAGTACTTCGTAGCATATTTGTGTGATGTTATGTGTTTGTGTGTTTTGCACTTTCTCTGTGTTGGGTTTATATTAGTACTAAATTTTATATTTATATTAATCTGGTATCTTGATTAAGTTTTAAGTTTCAAGTGGTGTAGTAGATTTCCAGTAGTTTATATGAATAGATGAAGGTGTAATATATATATATATATATATATATATATATATATAATGTTAAAATTTTGTTATTTAATAATAAATAAAATAATATTACAAAAATAAATATTATAAACATAATATATATTATAATGTAATATTTAATATTTTTTAATAATACTTTTATTTAATATATAATAATTATATATATTAAATTATGTAATAATTATAATAAGTTATAGTACATATAAATACAAGATAGCCTATAAACAATAAAATAAATCTTTATATTTAAAATTTATGATACGAATCATCAAATGAAAATAAATTTAAACATCCCACTCTCCACTTTATTGTCATCCAGCCTGAACTTCCATCCCCGAAAGACCCACCACCAGACCAACCATCTACTGACCTACTGCCATACAATGTCCATCGGCTAATGGGCAGTCTACTGTGCTCTATTGAATTAATATGTGAGTCAGTCCATAACTAAGGAATGTTTGGATTGTGTTAAAAAGGCGAATCTAATCTGTGACTGGAGTAACTGTTTGTGTGCAAGAATTCAACTGTGACCAGGCGATGCTACTCCGTGGCCCATGACTGTAAGCCAGTGTCTTGCGTATCCACTCCTCGTGCAGTACTGTGGCCGCGTAGTGAAATGGATTCAGTATTTGGAGTCGTTGTTTTTGTGTTCCTTGTCGTGTCGCAGGTATGTTTTGTGCTTGTTTCCTTTATTTCTGTTCAACATTGTTAATAAGCATACAATTATAAGCATAAATAATAACACAATACTATATATTAAGTACATAAAGCCCACTCTTAGTATGTAGTAGTTTATTCTTTTTACGAGTACTTTTCCTTACAATATTAAAAATATTACAACAAAAAGTGGTTTTTATGGCTATAAAGTTTACTAAAAATAGTCCTTTCACTACAATAAACAACTAAATAAATCAATTGAATACATTTGTAAAATACAAAAAAAAGTATTAAATAGAACAAATACAAAAAAAAAAAAAAATAAATAAATATATAGCGAAAATAAAAAAAATAAAAGTTATTAAAACACATAAGTATCTTCTTACCAATTTTATATTAATAAAATAAACTAAAAAAAAATAACCCATAAACTTAAAAACACTTTTTCTATTTTAACTAAAATTTTACATTTCCAAAAATTTCATTTCAACCAATTTTATTTTTCGTTTTAATTTATATTACTTTTTAAAAATAATTTTCAACTATTTTTTGTAGAAATTAATAAAAATTGTGAAACAAATTGATATTCTTATAAATTTTTTAATATTAAAATAGATTAAATAACGGTTTAAACTAAAAAACTCCTCTTTTTACTGTCAAAATATATTAATACTCTTTCTATTTTACTAAAATGTTTTATTTCATTCAGGGAAAATATAATTTCTTTGTAATTTAAATTAATTTTTTTAAATATATTTTTTTACTATTATTTCTTAAAAACTTTATATCTTTGGAATGCTGTGAAATAACCTATTTTATTTTTGTCTATTAAACTACTTCTATTAGTGCACACTCTCCTGATATTTATATTGTATACATTTTAAATCCTTAATAAACTGTGTTTTCATTCCTCCAATCAAATTCAATTACAATCCTTCTAACCTATAGTGGATGACAATTGATGTTAATACAGTTTTTTCAAATATTTTTTTAATAATTAAATCATAAACATTTGGGTAACCTATCGGGATTCGAACTGAGAATCGTCGTAGTCAAGGTTTAACGTGCTTAGGCCGTGAGCCAACTTTCCAATATCTAGACATTTATTTCTTGAAAATGTATAAGAATTTTATTACCTTAAACTGTTGCTATGGTTACCACACAATGTCATACTTAGTTACGTAGTACTAAGGTTAAAAATGAATGTAAACAATAAAATAAAAATCAAACGGAAAATTAGCAAAAAATGATAAAATGTTTCTTTGCTGACCTCCGTAGGAATTTACTTCGAAAATGTGTTTTTATTATTACTTAAATAAACTTTATTTTATGGTCAGGACAATTAAAAATACTGTAACGAAATAACTACTTTTTCGGATGCTTATAATGTCGAGGGTCTGTGTTAAGTTTTTATTAAAGAAACTTTTAAACTAATCGAACCAGTTTAATATTCTATATTAGTAGATGCAATAATAGTAGTTTATAGAATTTAAAGTAAAATTATAATAATTTAGTAATAAAAATTATTAATAGCCACCATTAAATGACGATTGAAGAAAATCTTTTTAGTGTAGCCTATATACTATGGAGAAATATCGTCTTGTTTTAATAGTATACTGTTAATTTTATTAATGTCACTAGTTAGTCATATAATCAATCATATAAATTACGTTTTATTAAAAAATAACGTAAATGATATCTTATTTATTTAATTTTTTCATTCATTATGAGCATCTATTATTATTGACAGCTATTACAGTTTTGAGTTTTTTGAGTAATTTATTCATATGAATAAATATATTTATTATTTTCAAGGTAAGAAACTGTTGGTTTATAGTAGTTGAAATAAAAAATCAAGGTTTTCAAATCTATAAATGAAATTGTATTGTGGGGTTGGTAACGGACAAAATTAAAAAATTGTGGTTTCTCAAGCACGTTTTACGTATTTAAATTTACATTAACACCTTTCCAACAGTGTTGAGCGGGAGTTTCAGACGTTTTTTTTAGTCCTTAAAAATGCCGCATTATGAAAGAATTTAACGCTTGGAATAAAAATGTTTAATCCTTTTAATGTTAATTACACAAAGCTTATAGTTCTCCCAAAGATTTAAAATACAAATAATAATAAAGAAGTATTTAATGGGTGCTTTATATTTGTTGAAATTAACACAAATTTATGAGGAGTCAAACTTTTATCTTCGATCTTTACAGTTTGTGTGTTTGAGATGTAACACCTTAGAGTTATCTTAAATTG
Source organism: Prosapia bicincta (assembly GCA_036971475.1). NCBI lineage: Eukaryota > Metazoa > Arthropoda > Insecta > Hemiptera > Cercopidae > Prosapia > Prosapia bicincta. The sequence continues at coordinate 398,890,892 of JBAIZL010000001.1, forward strand.
GATAGATAATTTATTAAACATCTATTGAAGTAATTAAATAAATAATTTGTTAGTAATATAATTTACTAATTTATACTAATATATATATATATATATATATATATATATATATATATATATATATATATACATATATATATTGATTGAATGATTTGATACTGGTTTTTTTTATATATATAATTCTTCATTTTGGGAACAACGATTTTCTTAGACTAAAGAAGACACAGAAATATTTAAAACTTAGAGTAGAAAACAAGATACAATTAATTATTGCAATAAAATAGTAGGTTCATTGAAGTCTAAAAAACCAACTAGCTGTGATTGCTCAAAGTAAATAAAGTGGAATAAAAAGAAACATTTAGTAATGAACGAAAGTGACGTAATAATGTTTACTCATACATTTATAAAGATGTAAAAATGTACTAAAATATTCATAAATAAAATGAATTTATCATTATATAAATTATATTCTCATATCAACTGATTCCATCTCCACTGGAGCAACTAGTTTTTAACTAAAAGCACTTGTAGATATATGTTAGTATTTAACAATTGCGTACAGTAGCACTTACTTTTTTTGATTTCTAAAGACGGCCGTTTCTGTCAACTCAGCGGAGTTCGGCCACCTCCCGAAACGGCCGTCCTAAATCGTCAAAAATGTAAGGGCTACTATAGGCAAGTGTAACATATGTACAAGTAAATTTGTTAAAACTTACCGAGACAGAACGTTTTCGATCGCTATGTGGTGATCTTCATCAGTGTCTTATGCCGCATCAGTGAAGATCGCTACATTGCAATAGAAAACGTTCTGTCTCAGTAAGTTTTAACAAATTTACAAATTTTAAAGTTCGGATAGTCGTAAACTATTGTTTAAGTGATTAATAAGATTCACCGAACGTAATGGACTACAATATTCAAGCATATGTGCAAGTGTTTTTAGATATAGCCCCTTTCCCCAATTTTCTAGTTATATATATATATATATATATATATATATATATATATATATATATATATATATATATATATATATATAGATAATGTTAAATGAATGAACAGCTTCGAGCAAATATTTTTATAAATATTCTTGTACATCAACCGTTTGTGCATTCATATTAATACACACACACACACACACACACACACACACACCCACACCCCCACACACACACACCCACCCACCCACGTACACACACGTACACACACACACACACACACAGACACAAACACACACCCACATACACACACACAGACACAAACACACACCCACATACACACACACATACACACACAACACACACACACACACACACACACACATACACACACACACACACACACACACACACACACACACACACACACACACACACACACATACACACACACATACACACACCCACCCACACACACACACACACACACACACACACACACACACACACATATATATATATATATATATATATATATATATATATATATATATATATATATATATTTATGCCTATTGGTTATAAGATTTGCTATAACTATGGTTACTACGTAAACCTGTTTACTATTAGACGATGATTTAATAAATACATAATGTTAAAGTCTGTTTTTTCTTAACATTCCATACATTTTCATAAAGTGACTAACCTAGACAAGCACAACTCTAGAATTCCTCCAGTTTCGGGGTTCACGAAGCCGTAAAGCGAGAAGGAATCACCATTAACCGTTAGCAATTATCTGGCCGGAGATATACGTTCCAAAACAAACAAGTGTCTGTTACGGAGTGGCATCTCACAGAACCAGTTGTATAAAACGGCGTTATCTCTTTACGTCGGAAGAGCTCTGCATGACAGACGCACGATGCTCGCGATAGTTGCGTTTAATTTAAAGGCCTGAAAGTTATGTAGAGATTGCCAGATCTGGATAGTTCCATAACCTCTTACTAGCTATGTTCGCGGCGCTTCTTTTGCCTGGACACATTATCACTTATTTGATCTAAAGATGTTTGACTCTGTTTATCAGCTCTGGAAATTATTGTTAGCGTACTTAAATAAAATTTTTATTAAAAATAATATCAGAAATAAAATATTACGACTTAGATGAATGTCTACACATCTTATTCAAATTTTCAATCGTTAGTAAAATACCTTTTATTCATTCACCCAAGTTCTAACTCATTTTTTTGAAAATGTAGTGAATGACACTTGATGTTAATACAGTTTTTTCCAAATATTAGTTCAATAATTAAATTTAATTAATTAATTTTGGTTTTAAATGGGAGAAAAACATTTCACAAAAGGGGCAAGGTGTGCAATATAGTTATTTCGTCCCATTTGGCTTAAAATAAGTAATAACATACGATTTCATAAAACAGCTGATTTTATGTTATAGGTTATGTGATAGAACAGATTCTTAACTCATGGGTTATGTTACTTTATTTGTTATTTATAATTATTGTAATTATTTAATAAAAAGTAACTAAAATAAAATTATTCTTTGTTCACCAAAGTAAGAATTGACTATAAACATATTAGTTTATGTTCCTTTTTTTTACATTTAGTAAACAATGCGTTTGAGTGGTGTAGTCTGAGTGCTTGCCTACCAAGCATCCGAAGAATGGGTTCGATCTTCGTCAGGATGAAATAATTTTTTTGTATTTTATCAGTCACTGAACCCGTGAAGGTAAATATAAAGCGTCAAAATTAATTAATAACGTGCGGTCAATGCGTAGCGCTGCACACATTACGTTACTTAAATACGTGTAGGTATAAAATCTTAAATATAAACGAAACCCAACTATTGAAAATAATATACTTTCCTGTGCCCGTATCAATGAAAAAGCCGCCATCATCAGTGAGTATAACTTTTGTTTTGCAGTTAAGTTAGAGCTATAATTTAGAATTTGTGTATTTTAGTCACTGATGATGGTGAATGTTCTATTGAAACGCGTATGAGAAATAAGTAATTGTTTTTGAGCTATTATTCGTTATTTCTTTTGGTCACAAACTAATATCAAAGATTAGAAACTGAGAAAGCAGGCTTCTGCAAATAATCGATTAGTGATATATCAATAGTATAAGAAAGTAATTTTTTTGGTAAAGAAATGGCAAATAACACAAGGTTAAATGCTGTTTCATGGGTGCTTCAGCAAAAGAAATATTTAATAAAGAAGGTATTAAAAAAAACATTCTATAAAAACGAGTACAAAGGTAGCACGTGGTCTTTATGTTTGTTTGAAAATAAATATAATAAAACACAATTTTTGATAATAACTAGAAAGAACTTTCCGTCCGTCAGTCAGCCAGTTAACCAGAGAAACAGTCAATCAACCAATAAGTCAATCGGGGATTACATATGCTTGTCAGTCAGCCAGTCAATACGTCTATATGCAAATCAGCCCATCCGTCAGTCAGTTAGTTAACCAGAGAAATAGTCAATCAACCAGTAAGTCAGTCGGGCAATAAGTAGACTTGTCAATCAGCCATCCACCCAGTCAGTCAATTTGACTGTATACCAATCAGCTAGTTAGCCAGTTAGATGGCAAAGCAGTCATCGATCTGATAGCCAATTAAGAAGTCTGTATGTCAATCAGTCCGTCAGTCAGTTAACCAAAGAAAATGTCAATCAACCAGTCAGTCAGATGCTTGTCAGTCACAAAATTAGCCTGTCAGACAATATGTCTGTATCTCAATCAATCAGTCAGTCAGTCAGTCAACTGGCAAGGCTGTCACCAATCAGTTAGTCAATCAATAAGTCTGTATGTCAGTCAGCCCGTCCTCTAAGTCAGTAAGTCAACTAGCCAGGCAGTCAATCAATCAGGAAGCCAGTCAATAAGCGTGTATGCCAGTCAATCAGTTAATAAATATGCTTGTCAGTCAGAAAGTCAGAAGAAAGAGACATGGGTGTTCCTGAAGTGTTTAGACCTTCAGCCTTTACGCTGTATGCGGCTCGGATACGGGGGGGGGGGGGGTTCTTGTTGTCCTGACGGGCTGACTGATTGACTCTTTTCACGGTACAAGCTTCACAATGTAAAACGGTAATGGAAATGACCAAACCTAGTAAATGTAACGATTTAAGAGTAATTACGAAATTAAAATAAAATAAAAACTGAACTTCAATCAACGAATTGAAACTAACGTAAATTGACATCTAACCCTGAATACTTATTTTTTGGCATTGTGTAATTTATCGGCAATTTGCGAGACAAACAATTCTAAAGCCTGGATAGTATACAAGCAGAAGGCAAAATATTTAAAAACTATCTGGAGTTAATCAATCGTTTGGTGGTCAGGGATTAATCAAATAACTGTGTGCAACATCTGATTCCCCCTACCCGAGCAATCTGCAAGTCAATAAACTCATCGCGAACCGGTTCCACTCAATATTTATGTCTGCAGTGATTTCAACGCTGGATCTTGTTAATAAACGCCGTAGATCTTCTGTTGTTCGTCTAATTTGATCTCCAGTGATTTAGGCTATTTTTTGTCTCAGAGCCGTTACTGGCGTGCTTTGTGTACGGTCTATGTTTTAATACGAAGGGGCCAAAACACTTTAGCAAATATAATATTTAATTTAATATTGAAGTGGAGCTGAATTTATAATAAAGATATTCGTGATAAATAAATAAATTTTTATTTTGAATTTTTGGGAATTATCACTAACACTTACCTAAATTTTTTAATACACCAAAACTAATTTATCACTTTTTAAAGGAAATGTTTTTAAGAGTTGAAGGGATACAAATAATAGACAATTAAATAATAACTTCAGGAAAGCTATGTTTGTTCTAGATGTTAGGGTATTTGTTCGCATAGAGTTTTGACAGTACCTAACCTATCCAAGCATTCACTACCCTATTTAATACATTTAATGTAAACAGCTACGTGCCTTACCTAACTTTGAAGAAACTAATCTAACCTAACCTAATCGTAATCTAACCTAAACTGTCCCTAAAGCTGAAAGCTTTATTATGTTTATTAGAGTTTAGTTAGAGACAGTAATTCCTAACGGTAAATGTATTAAAGTAGTTCACTCAAAATCTCACTTCACTTCTGAATACTTACAGACAAGTTTCGTGGCTATGTATTCTTCATCAGTGATTGCCTTCATCAATAATAGCCAACCATTAATGAAGGCGACAACGCGAAACTAGTCTGTATTTATTAATAAACCTGTGTGTAGTGAGATCTACAGTGAACTATTTTAATTTTTATCGTTGTAAAATACTTTAGCTAACCTATTTAAAATAAATGATATAAATGAAATTAAATAATCTAACTTAACCTAAAATAAACAAACCTATTCTATTCAACCTGTACTAAATTAACTTTTGCTAAAATATTTGAAATAAAGTTTATTAAATGAAATTAATCTCAACCTAACCTGTCCTAAAACTAAGTTATTTTAGCCAATCTATTTAAAGTAAGCGAAACAAATAAGTCCTGAGCCAAATGTAAACTAACCTAACCTAACTTTATGCTAAATTAACTATTCTTACCTATTCAAAGTGAATAAAACTGCATGAAATTATTTTAACACAAAACAAAGATGTTTAACCTTAAACTAAATAACTTTTGACAGTCTGTTTAAAGCAATGTTGGGGCTAATGAAGTTAAACTAATGTAACTTGAGCTAAAATAAACTAGCCCCCCTACTGCATTTAAAAACGAAGTTAAATTATTATAATAAGGAACAATTTAGTTTTTTTCTTAATCCCAACTATTTCAATATTTCTCCCTTAATATACTGCTTAGAAAGAGATATACCATTTTCTAGAATCCGATAGAGAATAGATCACGCAACCCTCGCAGCGGCGCACCCAGAATTTCGTTAAGGGGGGGTAAGAACACCAATAACAGGGGGGGACATCAACTTGGCTGTAATATTCCTGCAAATCAATGAAGTTTCTTCAAAGGATTCTTTGTTTTACTTTAGGCCGCAATAACGGTGTATTTTTAAGGAATATTCCTGAAGCTTTTCATTATTGATGTATTTAAATAATCTTAAAATTTAAATTTGGTAATTAACTAATACCCCTAATACTTCAGACAGAAATAAAACTAAAAAATGTATTAGTAACACTTATTTATTGGCTAATCTTAGCATGTGCACTATATCTTTTCCAATGAAGGATGACTCGCGTAATTGTTTTTTATAGGGAAGGCCCGGGGGGGTCTATCGGTACGCCACTACAACCCTACACACGTCATGTCATAGATATCTCCCCTAAATCCTGTACCAAGGTTTTTATACCCCTAACCCAATACTCACAACTATTTCCTATCCTTAAAACCGGATAAGTAGTCTAATAGTCATGATCCCCTTGAGTCTAAAAAATAAAATAACACTATTTCATGTCGAGGTATGTTTGTATACCTACCTTAATCTAGGGATGGTCGATCCAGTGACTTTAACGGGTTGATGATTTTAGTGACAGCGCCAGGATAGGATCAGTGACTTTTCCGGTGACTTTATTACCAGTGACAAGGGATACTGAGACTCCTCTGTATGTGCCAATAACAAGCAGGCATACAACACTGGTGAAATGATTCTACACCTCGCTTTTTTTGGAAGGCTCATTTTATTTAAAAATAAACTGCCATGAATTTAAGAACAAACTACCGAGCGCGTAATAGCGTCTACTGTACACAACCCTGTCACTGTCTTGAAGCCTGACATAAATCGAACCTGATACGCACGACGTAAATGAGTAGAATTAGTGACAGCGACAAATCAACCAATGACAGCCGTCGTTAAATATCAGTAACTTTTCATTCGGTGACAATTTGCCCAACCACAACCTCGTCAGTCAACGACACTGCACGATAATCGGCGCCGTGAGCCGAGTGGTGAGAGCAGAGTCAGTGACAGCGACAAATCAACCAATGGCAGCCGCTTCATCCAGTAACTGCGACATTTTGCCCAATCACAACAACAGAGGCAACTTCCAATCGATCCATTGTCACTGAAACTGGCACTTTCCATATTTGTCACTGGTACCACCAGCGGTAAACGAACATCAGTGACAAGTCACAGTGACAAAAAATATCGACCGTTCATACCTTAATCCCAAGTATTACTTATAGTTTCCCACGCGTCTCTTTCTCGCAATAATTTCCTGGTCAGCTACTCTTCCCTCCAAGGGAGCTTTCCTTCTCTATGTTGATCCTAAATATTACTTTTAATACCCTCCCTACCACACCCCTAGTCGTACTGTGATGCTCAAATGAGTATTAAACAAAAAAACATTCTATTTATTAAGGCGAGAATGTCTTTTTTACACCCTTTATAAAATTCACTGACTACAAATTTTATTTAACGAATAAGTTTTATTTGTAATACGATCTGAAAAATTAACAGACGAGCCTTAAGAAATTTTCATATAAAAATTTGAAATATAAAATGATAAACAATATTTAATAATAACATTTCAACTTACTATTGTAAAATTAAGTAACATTATCTATGCGTTAAAACAGCTGTTCTACAACGTAACTATATCAATCATATGTTATCACCTATAAAAGTTTATAACTCACTGTCATTAAATTATCCTAATTGGAATAAGATTTATTGAAGTATAAATTAACTGATAAAAATATTGGATAGAAAAATTTTAACTTAATAATATTCAATAAATAAATTAACCTAACCTAAGTGTTCTAAGAACAGCTGTTCCACCACATAACCTATAACATAAAATCAGCTGTTGTATGAAACCATATGTTGCCACTTAATTGAAGCTAAAATAGGCGTATAGAGACATAGATATACAACTATATACATGAGATAGAGCATGGCAATTTAAGCGAGAATGGCTCAAAAATGTTTCTGTTCAGGTGTGCCAAAACAAGCATATAGGCCTACTTAAAAACCCACAGAATGTAAGATTAAGTGCTGTAAGAATCTGATTGGACTGATTTCTAATAAACCGTAACCAGTCTCCCTATTGCTGTTATTTCCTCAATAATCGCTAAATTTCTCTGTCTGACAAGCGTAACGTCGCGTCGTCTCGTAAACCATGAAAGATGTTTGAACTTTGACTTTCGACCTTTGAATCAATACTTAAAATTCTTCAACGCTAGAATCAGAAGCAGCGACCGACCGAGACCCCTTCACGGATGACAAAACTGTTTCCCGAAGCGATAAAGCGATAAATCCGCGTTACGAAGGGCAGGTGCAAAAACATCTGATCTGATAATGCTATCTTGCAATTAGTCAGAGAGGCGGAGTGTTCAACAAGATTGGAGACTTCAACGCAATCCGTCCACTTGTATTCGTCTAATGATTAAAATACAAAAAGCAAGTGAAAACTATAGCTCGAAACTAGGGATCGCGACAACGGATGTTTGTAAGCAAAACTTAACAATCAACAAGGTAGTTGGAGCTGGACTATCAGATAATTGCACACTTGTGTAGAAACAACAGTAAACTCAAAATGCGACCAAACAGGAGAAATAGAATAGGAAAAGAGAGGAAGACAGTAAAAGCGAGAGCATTGTTCAGTAACTTGAAGGTCACAAACAGGCTAACCTAACCTCACAAAGTGGACTTCTAATGTGATACGCGTTTCCGATGCTGTTATACAAAATGGAAGCTTGGAGAAAGTTGATGATTTTGAAATGTACGCTAGAGATGTATACAGCGAATATCTAGAACGAATTTCATTTCTCCAACGTTAAAGTAGTTTGTCAGTTGGGTAAGGTTGGAGGAAGAAGAAAAAAGAAAAAAAGAATGAGAGAAAGAGAGAGAGTGAGCAAGGAAGGATAATAAGATAAATAGAGACAGACAAAAAAGAGAGAGAATGAAATAAAGAAAGAGAATGAAAGAGAGAATAAAAGGGAGAATGAGAGAGAGAAAAAAGAGACAGAATGAGAAAGAGAATAAGAGAGCACATTAAAGAAAGAAAAGGAGAGAATTTTGTACAGAGAATGAGTTAGAGAAATAGAGAGGGAGAGAGAAACTTATTGAGAGAATGAAAGAGAGAATTAGATAAAGAGAATAGAGAGAGAAGAGAGGGATAGGAGAAAGAGAGAGTGAAAGAGAGAAGAAGAGGGAGAATGAGAGAGACAGAATAAGAGAGAGAAAGAGAGAAATAATGAGAGAGAGAGAACGGACGAGAGAGTGAAATGTGAGATATATAGAATTAGAGGGAGATTATTGGGTAGGGGATGAGAGATAAGAAAGAGAGGGAGAGAGAGAGAGAGAGAGAGAGAGAGAGAGAGAGAGAGAGACAGACAGACAGACATACAGACAGATAGAGAGAATAACTGGACTACTCCTACCTAGGTCATCTTGTAAGACACACCAAATAGAGGATGGTGAACTATCAAGGAAGAATTCAAGAAGAAGCCTGTAGCATAGAACACGATAGGAGAAGATACTCTTGGCTTCATAACGTGCGTCGGTAGTTTGGATTGTCATCTGCAGAACTATTCAGATCTTCAGTAACAATATAAGACCAGTGTTATTAATCGCCAGTGATCTCATTGAAGAAGAAGACGAGAACGAGGTGAAGCGTGATTTACCTGGGGATGGTTGCTTTCAAGTTAGATCATTTCTCTATTTTACCGCAGAGACATGTCCTTTGGTTCTAGAGTCGTAACTGGTTCGAATCACCGTTAAAATCTCCGTACTTGTGAAAAACAATTTAGAAAATATTCAACAATAAACTTCTTTTTAATTAAAAGATTTTAATTTCTTTGGTTAGAGCGTATTGTTATTATTAGTTTAGGGCGCTTGTAGATTTTCCAGTCCGAGCGGTGTTTGGCGCTGAGTAACGGGGCCTGGCTGAGCGGTGTGCAACTGCCCGAATCCGTGAAATGTTTTTGTTGAAATAAGCGATAACCATCCGTGAAAACACCTCGTGAAAAAAAATTACTCGCAGGCGTTTTTTGTACAAAGCTTAAAATATTCTGTTAGTCTTTTGCGTGTTTCTCATGCAGTCTCCGACAAGCGGTCTTCTCGGGCTTTCATTGTGACGCAGAAACAAGGTTTTACAGAAAAAAGCGATAAAACTCTGGTAATTAAATAACAATGAAAACCAAATATCAATAAATAATTCATTATTTAAATAAATATTAAGTTGGTATTTGATAAATAATACATATATAGTACAATAAATAATAATTCATGTAGATAAATAAATAATTTTAGTACAGTAAAATACTGATGAAAACGTTTTTAAAAAGTAACAAGAATTTACTCGTAAATAAACAAGAAGTTGTACGGTTTCCCCGTAATGCTGGAACTGTGTACACACGTTTAAAGGCAATACTAAGGTGTAGTAATATTTGTACGGAACAAATATAAAATTATATTAAAACAATAATTAAAACACAATTACCCAGGAGAAATAATTATTCAAACGCGTTTCATTGACAACAATGTCATCTTCAGAGAAGACAATTGATAAACTATAACTGAGATAGTCAGAAGGTTACGTTCCGGATTCATAGTAGCAGCACTTGGGTGGCTAGCAACGTTTACGAGTTACGAAATTGTTATAAAATTGTTATGTTACTACAACCTAGTAAAACATTACATTAGTTATATTGCTATCTTGACCAATAAGCATAGCCTAATTATTTCGTACTGGATCTAATTTATAATTGACAGTATTAGATTTTTATGAACATAAAATTTTTCTGCAGCGTTTATAACTTACGTTCTTATTAGAAGAACAGTATTTTCAAGTTCTTCAACATGCTGTTTAAATATGGCTGACATTTAGGCCTATTTTCCGTGTTGTAAATATTATTTAGCTTTTCGTTGGACCAGTGTTCTAATTAGACTCATGCCATGTATGTAACAATACGTGTTGTTGGCTTATGTATCTCTTAATTTAAACAAATGAAACCTCTATACTGCAAATAACGTTTTCCTTTATTTAAAACCTTATGTACATTTCCATTGCATAGCAATCATCCTCAAAGGTAATTTACAATAAAAATTCTCTAAGGATAAACACAACCTAAAGAGAAAAAAACACTCTTAGGAAAATGCACCTATTTTTATTGTAAATTACCTCTGAGGATGATTGCAATTCAATGGAAACGTACACAAGGTGTTAAATAAAGGAAAGTTTATTTGTGGTACAGAGTTTTCATTTATTTAAATTAAACATTACGCCACAATTGTTTTATACAGTTATGTTTCTCTTGTTTGTGGTTTTATGTATGCTTCTTGTTGTGGTGTTTTCTATTAGTTATATTAAGGGTTACACACATTAAAAATATAATAACATGAAATAAAAATATATAACAATTTAGTTTTTCAAAAAAACAGAAAAAATGTACCAGCAAAGAGTATGGCCGATTGAAGTGAATATTTTGTTTGAAGATTATAGTTAATAGAAGTTGTAATATATGTATTTAATGGGGTAAATAATAAAAGTATGTAGTAAAAAGAAGACGTTTATACATGTTGATAAATTTACTGAACACAAGTTTAATTTAAAGAAATTTTACCTTAAATTGGTTCTTAAATGTCGTCTGCCGCTCCAAAGAAAGTGTTTTTGACATTGCATTATTGGTAGCAGCCTAAGAACTATTAATACGTAAATTAATATCTGATCAAAGTATTGAATAAAATTATACCTTAATAATGCACAATAAATAAAGTAACAAAACGTACATGTTAAAACAGTTGTACAACAAAACCTGTAACATAAAATCAGCTGTATGAAATCATATGTTATCGCTTAATTTATGCTACAATAGTTGTATACAGGGCATATATACAACTGTATAGATGTGTTAGGACCTGACGAGTTTAGTTTAACGCCAATTCGAAGATTTTTCCAGTACAGTTTTACTGTCCAGGCGTGCCAAAAGTTATAGTCACTTGATAATTCATTGGCTAGGAAATTAAAGTATTAAAATATTTAGTTAAATACATATAAGTGAATATAATTTGCATCAGCACATAAAAGAACTAAACATCGTCTACGTTCATTCATAAGTTCCCGAAGAATGAAAACGTTCAGAAATCGTGACTAAAGTATTAAAGAGTCGTGCGTTTTCCGAACATACCGAAGTTATCGGACGCTGTGTTCTTTCGAGACGGATGCTACCGGATCTGTGTGTGTCCGTTTACAGTTATTAATACTCTGCGAGACGCCTAGCCAATAGGGGCATGTCTTATTTGATAACGTTACTTTTACAATTATAGTGCAATCAAGGACGCTGTGGCAGACTCTCAGTGGCACTGTCATCTACAAACAAACGGGTTTATCTAAGCAAGCAGTCCGCGGTGTAGCAGTTACACCATATATACATGACGTCATTGACTGTTGCCTGTAACGACTAGCGTGTGTATTGTACAATTTTTTCCTAGCATTAAAATCCTCTGAAATTACAAGCTACGAATTTTTATCTCGGACATCTAAACAGTAAATTATTTGAAATGTTTTATGTCAGATGACATTTCGGTTTCGAAAAACTTCCATTGGTAGAAAATCAGAGGTATTTGTCAACGTGAGTAATTTCGGTAATTAAAAAAAAAGTTAAATATTTAGAAGATTTGAGCTAGGGATAGGAAACGTTTCATCTTGTAACAGTATTGTTCACCGTATAATCTGGTTGAACGTAATCAGAAATCTTCGGAGTGACTTGAAAGGTCGATATGGTCAGGATTTCCTCACCTCACTTCTTGCGGTTTAATGCTAGAGGTAGTCCAGAATAAATGGTCAGCCGCGGAAAAAATCGATTCTTAATCGGAGAGAAGTAATAACCAATCAAAAATTTGAAAAGTAGAACAGAACAGGTGAAGCGTTCTAAACTCTAGTAAATTGTCAAAATTCATTTCTACTCACAATCTGCAGACAAAATTTATTATCTAACCTCAGAAAGGCTTATAGTTAATAATTTGGAATAAAAACTATTATTTTTGAAAATATGTTTCGACACATATTGGAGTCATTCTTAGATCTTTTTTTGTTAAATGATAGCGTAAATTGTAAACCATTAGTGTTACTATTGGTGTTATTACCATTAACGTGCCTATTGGTGTTTTAAAGCTTATTAGCAATTACCTATAAATAAAAAAAAAAAAAATACAAATACTACATTCGCATTAGAATTCGTAGACCTAGAGGATGGTCCAACAAGGAGAGGATTGGTAACATATATAGGAGGGAGGAACATGAAATCCTCTGGTAAAGGATATAGTAGGGATCATGGCAGAGTCACGTACTCCTATCTGAAGAAGACACTTAGGCTAACATCTGTCTAACCGTTACACTCCCTTATAACCAAAAGGGATAAGGAAGGGTGGTGTAAATAGGCAGCGCCAAAGAAATAGCATAATGAGCATCTGTTACTGGGAACAGGGGAAAATTAGCGCTGTATATGCGAGGACATTAAGTATGACCTGTCCTAATCTGGTGTGAAGCAACATCTGTTGTCCGACATTGTTAATTAACAATCATTACAACAAAAAAGACAGTAGATATAATTGATCATGTAATGCATAAAATTATCACGAAATCTAAACAAGGAATATATTAAAAGTATTCTATTAATATTTATTAGAGTATAAATTAACTGACAAAAATCTTGGAAAAATTACATTTTAACTTAATAATTTACAACAAATAAAGTAATATAAAGCAGCTGTTCTACAACATAACCTATAAATCATTGGAATAAATCATGTAACTTGATATTGTTATATTGCATTAAATGTAGTAAGACTTATTGAGATGTAAATTAATATATTTACTAACTGACATGAAATATTATAAAATAACGTTTGAAGTTATTAATGTGCAATATATAAAGTAAGAGCGGTACTACGTGTTAAAACAGCCTACCTCATAACCTATAACAATAAGTCAGCTGTTAAATCATATGTTATCACTTAATGTAAGCTATAATAGTTATATATACAGCTACCCAGATATGTTGAATCCTGACGATTTTAATGTGACCCAAACTTAAAAAATCAAATAATAATGCTCATGAAGGATTTTAAAAGGTTTCTGAATATTTGGTAGAATTAACCCTTTTGATTCTACGGACTTGTTGAAAAATCGCTTTCGAACCCAACGTCCCAAATTTCGGACGTTCACAAAATATTTTTTAAGTAATATAATACAATCAGTAAAATAATGGCTGCATATATTAAAGCATTTGTAATGAACTCAGTACAAAGTTATAGCACTTAAAGGTACTTCTAGTTTGATTTAGCAACTCTGTTTTTGTTCAAACTTGTTGGCTGTAGCTGCTGGGCGCCGAGTGCGGGGTGAGCTACCATTGTTGTGAGTAGTGAGTGAGTGGTCTGTTTGTTACTCACAATTTTGTTGTGTAGTTAATAGTTTTGTTTGGAGGCTTAGAGTTTACATTATTAACAACAAGTTTATTATTGATTGTAATTGTTTATGTTAGTGTATATAACATACAAAAACTTTTTTGTGACAATAAGACAAGATAGAAACATTTGATGAAAGTTAAAATAGAGTTTGTGTTTATTTTGTGATTTTACAAGTGATTTAACTATTTATTTTTATACATGTTCAATGGTTTGTCGCAATATTGTGCCGTGGAACTATATGCGCTCGTTTTAGTCATATAACTATATCTGTGTTGCTTGTGGATGTAACTAAGTGAAAATTTGGAAGAAAACTATTTTCATGTGTACAAAGACAGGCTGCTCTTATTTAGAAACTGCTTTTTAATTTTATATTCTCTTTATAAAATGCAAACAGAAACGTTTTGAAACATGTTTTTTGTGAGTAACTTTTTTCTCATAATTTGTGTTATTCCATGCTTATTATAATTCTAGGAAAGTGTATGTTATAGTAGTTTTGGAGAAGTAAATTAAAAACAGAATGAAAATCCATCGATAAATAAAAATTTTGTGTAAGTTTTTTCAAAGCACTACATTTACAGTAAATTATGGCCGGGACTGGAGCAGATACCTGTGCAAAATGTCCAGGGAGCAAAAGGGTAAGGGTAAGGTTAGAGACTGGGAGATATAGGGAAGTAGGGTCTCTTGTGCCGTGACGTGTCTTTGAGGCAGTTCTCTCTCTATCGGAGAGTCAGAGAGGGATATGTAAAAAAAAGACAAAAGGGTAAAGTTAGAGACTGGGAGATATAGGGAAGTAGGGTCTCTTGTGCAGTGTTGTGTTTTTGAGGCAGTTCTCTCTCTCTCTCTCTCTCTCTCTCTATCGGAGAGTCAAAGAGGGATATGTAAAAAGAGGTACAAAAGGGTTAAGTTAGAGATTGAAAGATATAGGGAAGTAGGGTCTCTTGTGCCGTGTTGTGTCCTTGAGGCAGTTCTCTCTCTCTCTCTATCGGAGAGTCAGAGAGGGATATGTAAAAAGAGGGACAAAAGGGTTAAGTTAGAGACTGGGAGATGCAGGGAAGTAGGGTCTCTTGTGCCGTGTTGTGTCCTTGAGGCAGTTCTCTCTCTCTCTATCGGAGAGTCAGAGAGGGATATGTAAAAAGAGGGACAAAAGGGTTAAGTTAGAGATTGGGAGATACAGGGAAGTAGGGTCTCTTGTGCAGTGTTGTGTTTTTGAGGCAGTTCTCTCTCTATCGGAGAGTCAGAGAGGGATATGTAAAAAAAAGACAAAAGGGTAAAGTTAGAGAATGGGAGATATAGGGAAGTAGGGTCTCTTGTGCAGTGTTGTGTTTTTGAGGCAGTTCTCTCTCTCTCTCTCTCTTTCTCTCTCTCTCTCTCTCTCTCTCTCTCTCTCTATCGGAGAGTCAAAGAGGGATATGTAAAAAGAGGTACAAAAGGGTTAAGTTAGAGATTGAAAGATATAGGGAAGTAGGGTCTCTTGTGCCGTGTTGTGTCCTTGAGGCAGTTCTCTCTCTCTCTCTCTCTATCGGAGAGTCAGAGAGGGATATGTAAAAAGAGGGACAAAAGGGTTAAGTTAGAGACTGGGAGATGCAGGGAAGTAGGGTCTCTTGTGCCGTGATATGTCTTTGAGGCAGTTCTCTCTCTATCGGAGAGTCAGAGAGGGATATGTAAAAAAAAGACAAAAGGGTAAAGTTAGAGACTGGGAGATATAGGGAAGTAGGGTCTCTTGTGCAGTGTTGTGTTTTACGAGGCAGTTCTCTCTCTCTCTCTCTATCGGAGAGTCAAAGAGGGATATGTAAAACGAGGTACAAAAGGGTTAAGTTAGAGATTGAAAGATATAGAGAAGTAGGGTCTCTTGTGCCGTGTTGTGTCCTTGAGGCAGTTCTCTCTCTCTCTATCGGAGAGTCAGAGAGGGATATGTAAAAAGAGGGACAAAAGGGTTAAGTTAGAGACTGGGAGATACAGGGAAGTAGGGTCTCTTGTGCAGTGTTGTGTCTTTGAGGCAATTCTCTCTCTCTATCGGAGAGTCAGAGAGGGATATATAAAAAGAAAGACAAAAGGAAGCTAAACGTAATAAAGGTAGGAGTAAAAACGGAAAAACTCTGCAAGCGTGGAATAGAATCGTTATTCCAAATTAGACCCACTTTCAGGTATTCTTCCAATGCCTGATAAAAATATGACAACAGTAATATGAACATCAGAAAATATGGTGTCACAAAGTTAGAAATCAAGCATAAATAAAAACACACTAATTCATGGCTGTGTACATTGAGAAGGATTAGAAGTTGGTTTTACACTTAAGTTATTAGGAATATACTGTGGTTGAATTTAATAATACACAAAAAGCCTCAATCACAAACTTTCTTTATTTTACCCTTATGTACATTTCAGTTACCAAATAACCATCCTCAGAGGTAAGGATACATACGGCCTTTGTATGTTATTCCTCTGAGGATGGTTACTGGAAAGAGGTTTTTGTGTTTTTATCATTAGTTTTACACCTTTACAATTCATTTTCAATGAGAATAGAAACATTTAACATTGAGATATCTTGTAAGCCAATCTGGCCGCGATATCACGGAAGCTATGATGGCCAACAGTAGTGAGACGGTCACTCGGTGACTTAACTGTACATCTCGATATTTTAATAAGTGTTAATTACTAATTAAATGTGCTTGGCATTTAAATAGATTAGTTGAATACGGCTGTAGTTTTATCGCTATAATCGATTGTGCATTCCGCGAACAGTTAACGAAGGGGGATCACGCGAGTACAATAACAGATAAACTCTGTTGTGTAATAAATAATAATAAGTAAAGGTTACACAGGGCTGCCACCACTAACATTAAAAAATTGTATTTAGAATAATATAATGTATATATATATATATATATATATATATATAATTTTCCCAACACATTCTTCTGTCTTTCCAAAACTTCATCAGGCTTTGAAAACGCCGCTATCAAAGCGTCAAGCTATACTCACTTAGTTTAACGATTTGATAATAGAGTTAATCCGAAACGCGTCATCGATAAATAATGTTTTGATGTTTAGAAAGGCGGAAAAATGTAACAATATTCCTAACAGAAACAAAAATATTTATATTAACATTTTTAGGATAAATTTTAGTTATAATTTGTTAGTATTTTTAATTGGTAAAAGAACAATTATAATCACACAATTATAAAGTAATTTCCTTTTATTTTAATTATAAGTGAGCGCTGACTAGAGCATTTAAACACTAACATAGATGTCCTGAGTTCGATCCCCGCTAGTGCCTAAGAATTTCAATGTTTTCTAGACTATGTTATGCCAGTGAAAATGCATAGATGGGATCAATGGGATCACAGCCAGAATAATAATGGTCCGTGGAAGCTTAAGGGACTCAATACATTTTTTGAACATCGTATTGGCCAAGTGAAGCAGCTCAACCATGCTTCATGTGTGCCTTTTGAATGTTATATTATAGTAATTATTAGTATAAAGCATGGATTCCAATTAATTCACTTCTACAATATTTTTCAACTCCTCATATTAGTTCACACTCTCCTTAGATATATCTTGTACAAATTTTCAATCGTTAATAAAATACTTTTTATTCATCTGCTCAAGTTCAAATACATTTTGTAAAACTCGTACAGGATGGCACTTGATGTTCATACAGTTTTTGTTTCAAAAATAACCCATTAATTAAATTTAATTGTGAATTAATTTAGTTTTTTATGGGAAAGAAAACTTTTCCCAAAAGGGTAAAGTATGCTAGTTGTTTCATCCCATTTGGCTTAAAATAAGTGATAACATATGATTTAAAAGAAAACAGCTGATTTTATGATATATGTTTGTGGCAGAACAGCTGTTTTAAAGCATAGGTTATGTAGCTTATTTACATAATTGTAATTTTTTAATAATAAGTAGCTAAAATAACAATTTTTTTGGTGACAATATGAATTGAATTTATAAATTTTTTTATTTATATTACTTGTTTCTGTGAATAAAATTGTTATCTGTTAATGCATTTTGTAGATAAATTTGATTAATCCACTAACTGTGTTCATAAAATTTTCTAAGCTGTGTACGCAAGGTTAAATCCTTTGAAACTTCTTTTGTTGTTAATTTTGATTTTTCTGTTAGTTATAACAAAGGTTACTTTATGAAGCCCTAATTATATTTTGTTCTATTATAGAGTTTTTGTTTATATTGTCTAATCTTAATAATAATGAAGGCGTGGTTTTCAATCTGTATTCAAATATTACCCAACAGTTGCTAGAACGTCTCTCAAAGGTATATTATACTGCCACTTTCACAGCTGCAACAACCTAAAAATGTTACCATTGTTAATGAAACGTGCATCGGGGTAGTACGAAAATAAAATTAATTCATACACTGTTTTCAGTGGGTTTTTGTTTTCGCCCTTACATTTTTATGGTCTGTTTTCTTAGATTTACATTTTACAAAATTGGTAGTATTTTAAAAAGTTTAAGCAAAATGTCTCTTTTTTTATCGGTACATTTAATGAGTCAAATTTTTGTAGGACCAATTTCGACTCAATGACTTTGAAATAAATGGAATTGATTATAAAATACCACATATCATTTTGTTTTGTTTTGAGGAAAAACAATTAATTATCAAATAGTTTCACTCTCACTTTTAGACCAGTAAATAATTGTAATTATTCACACATCAGAGCTAGAGGTATTTTAAGTTTATAATAGGGTAAAAATGTTCGTGCGTTAAAATCTCTGGCTCTTAGTACAGACTTTTACTAAAGACAAAAAAAATACTAGAATATATACATAGGATTATTATGAAGCAGGAAGGAGTAAATTTTGACTCCATAGTTTTCCTGCTATTATCGTTTTACAACATTTTCCTAAAAATACATTAACACAGAAACATACAATTAATAACGTAATTGTACCGTAGTTCTGTATTAAAGAGAAATTTCCCCTTATTACTCAGTACAAAGGGAGAATTCATATTCCAAGCCCTAGGGATAATGTCTTTTATTTTGTGTGCCACAGAACCTTATCTATAATTAACTTTTCTCTTTCCACTTTCATGGGACCCATTATAATGTTTTCCTCTTTAGATATGTTTTCAAGATTATATATATTTTACACACACACACATCGATTATTTAATATGAATATATATGTGTATATATATATATATATATATATATATATATATATATATATATATATATATATATATTTATATATTTCTGATTTAAAGAAGGCCAATTAAATTACTTCGCAACCTACGTCAGGTGCCAGGAAGCAACAGCACCAAGGTGAAACACGGGCGCAATAAATAGCAGCGAGATACAGTCGTTATAATAACAGGCGCCCGGGACCCGTTACAACGCGCAGCGCTATGTATCATCGACTGTCGATAGAGAGCGCTGACATCACCCGTTCCGAATCAGGACCACAACTATAAAATGCAGCCTAACTGAAGGTGTTGCAAGGACAATTAACGGCATTCAGAGGCTACCAACATCCTTGGGAGGGGGGAGATAATTAAGATGTAGGTCTGTGAGAAGTCTTGGAATCGAACGGCTCCCGACATTTCTGTTAGACACAAGTCCCGCCATTCATTGCTTCCACATGATGTGATGGTGAATTAATTTGTTTCTTCATACATTATTTATGAAACAAGTGCCTCCCTATTTTGTTTAAACACTAACAGCATTAGAGGTGATGAAAAATTATGGTTGTCATTTTTTGGTAAATATATAGTTAACCTAAGTATGTCCTTAATATTTATAAATAGCCTATAGCAAGTAATATAAATTTAAAATATAATATATAATATACAATACTTTATAATATTTACAATACATACAATACTTTACAATACATATATAATATGATATATTATATCATATATACTATATTATGTAATATATAATATATTATATATAATAAATGATGTGTAATATATAATATACCATAGGGATATAACAATAGAGGGAAATGTTATTTGACATACCACCATAACCCATGCGACATACAACATTGAAAACACAGAATACAATGCGGAACATCAAACATATAGCATACATAATACAGCTTACAGTTAACAGCGTATATAATACAACCTAATCATACAGCGTACAGCTTACAGCATACACCACAAAACATTCAGCATGCCACATGCAAAGTACAATATAGGCATACAACATACAAGAAACTTATTATATAATTATAGAGATTAACGTATGAGTTGGCTGTGTTACCCATCTCCCGAAATGATCTTTAGAGAGACGTAAATTTGATGAAAATCACTGTCAACGATTTTCTTAATCTTTTACGTTGTCATTCGAAGATGTTTTTGCGATCAAACTACCCGTATATATCCTTGTCCCGTTTTACCTTAATACTATTTACATTTCATTACGTTACCTATAAATATAAAAGGTAAAAATCTTAAGAGGATATTTTCGCTTTGTATGCAATAATTTATTAATATATTTGTGTGTATAACATATCAAGTAAATGGGATACTGTTTGTTACCGTACCTTGCATTATGAACACAAGTAAATGGGATACTGTTTGTTACCGTACCTTGCATTATGAACACAAGTAAATGGGATACTGTTTGTTACCGTACCTTGCATTATGAACACAAGTAAATGGGATACTGTTTGTTACCGTACCTTGCATTATGAACACAAGTAAATGGGATACTGTTTGTTACCGTACCTTGCATTATGAACACAAGTAAATGGGATACTGTTTGTTACCGTACCTTGCATTATGAACACAAGTAAATGGGATACTGTTTGTTACCGTACCTTGCATTATGAACACAAGTAAATGGGATACTGTTTGTTACCGTACCTTGCATTATGAACACAAGTAAATGGGATACTGTTTGTTACCGTACCTTGCATTATGAACACAAGAAAATGGGATACTGTTTGTTACCGTACCTTGCATTATGAACACAAGTAAATGGGATACTGTTTGTTACCGTACCTTGCATTATGAACACAAGTAAATGGGATACTGTTTGTTACCGTACCTTGCATTATGAACACAAGTAAATGGGATACTGTTTGTTACCGTACCTTGCATTATGAACACAAGTAAATGGGATACTGTTTGTTACCGTACCTTGCATTATGAACACAAGTAAATGGGATACTGTTTGTTACCGTACCTTGCATTATGAACACAAGTAAATGGGATACTGTTTGTTACCGTACCTTGCATTATGAACACAAGTAAATGGGATACTGTTTGTTACCGTACCTTGCATTATGAACACAAGTAAATGGGATACTGTTTGTTACCGTACCTTGCATTATGAACACAAGTAAATGGGATACTGTTTGTTACCGTACCTTGCATTATGAACACAAGTAAATGGGATACTGTTTGTTACCGTACCTTGCATTATGAACACAAGTAAATGGGATACTGTTTGTTACCGTACCTTGCATTATGAACACAAGTAAATGGGATACTGTTTGTTACCGTACCTTGCATTATGAACACAAGTAAATGGGATACTGTTTGTTACCGTATCTTGCATTATGAACACAAGTAAATGGGATACTGTTTGTTACCGTACCTTGCATTAGGAACACAAGTAAATGGGATACTGTTTGTTACCGTACCTTGCATTAGGAACACAAGTAAATGGGATACTGTTTGTTACCGTACCTTGCATTAGGAACACAAGTAAATGGGATATTGTTTGTTACCGTACCTTGCATTATGAACACAAGTAAATGGGATACTGTTTGTTACCGTACCTTGCATTATGAACACAAGTAAATGGGATACTGTTTGTTACCGTACCTTGCATTAGGAACACAAGTAAATGGGATACTGTTTGTTACCGTACCTTGCATTAGGAACACAAGTAAATGGGATATTGTTTGTTACCGTACCTTGCATTATGAACACAAGTAAATGGGATACTGTTTGTTACCGTACCTTGCATTATGAACACAAGTAAATGGGATACTGTTTGTTACCGTACCTTGCTTTATGAACACAAGTAAATAAATTAAACTTTGATATTAAAAACTCTAATAAAAAAAACAAAAAGCCAATAGTGAATAAATAACTTACAGGATAGTTGCAGCAGTAGCAAGAGCAAACAGTAAATAAATTACTAATTACAAAATTTAAACATTCTTTAAAAATTACGGACTGAAAATGAAATGAAAGCGTTTTAAAATTTTAAAACAAATTGGTAAGAACAAGTGAAATATATTATTTGTTTATTAATTATTAAGAAAGACATAAATGTATGACAGTTTTGTTATAAGCGTACTACATATTGTTTCCCTGTTGTGCCATTACTTGGAAAATTATAAAATAACAGTCAGCGAGACTGGGGCCGACAGATGTAGGGTTCATTTGGAGAATGAAGTCAATAAAGGTGCCAATTTAATCTAGTTAGAATGTGGTTATTGGAAATCCTTTATTAGGGGCTGGAAAAAATACTGAATAACTAATAAATAACAACAATATATTGAAATTTTATTTAGTTAATTTAGTTTAATTAAAATAGGTTCTTTAAAAATATCAGATGTGCTTCCAAGGAAGTTTTCATTTAAAACCTTGGAATAGAAATGTATAATACACTATCATTATATTTAATTAACTGCAGTAAGATTTATTGGAATATAAATAAATATATTTATGAACTGATGAAAATACTAATTAATAACAATTTACCTTAATAATGTATCATAATACATTAAGTTAATATTGTATTTTAACCTAATAACAATAAATAAAGTATCATAACCTGTGTATCAAAACAGCTGTTCTACAACAAATATTAGCTGTTGTATGAAATCATATGTTATGACATATATGTATCCATAGCATATATACAGCATTATAGGTGTGTTGGAGCTGGACGAAGATATTTCTTTGTACAAATTTTCTGTTCAGGCGCCTCAAAAGAAATATTCAAAAGTATATGCAAATCTAAATTGTCAGTTTCTCATCACCTACAGTTATATTGACCTATAAATAAACTATTCAGCGTCTAAAATATATAAAGCAAATGTTTACCAAAGGATCTAGATTTACAGAAATGTCAACACCTATTTAAATTCACGGCAGATGTCGTGACGCTGCCAACTATTTGTAAACAAGATCTGGAGAACTGAATGAACGGTACGGTGTGATGAGCAGCCTTCAGAACTGGCTCCGGATGCCCGTTAGGAGGCGAAAACGCTAAGAAATTCGTTAGGTCTTCAACAGGCGTAAAGCAGGACTTACTGGAGTTGCAATGTCATGGATATTCCGCTATTCAAACACTGGGGATTTAAAGAAAAATATTGGAAACAATGTTTTTTCTATGAACTGGTTAGTTTTCTAAGTGTTTTTGAAGTTCTCAGACATACGATATAGACGCTAAGAAATAACGAGAGTGAACGATATTCTGAGTCACGGGTTCTAATTGTCCAACTTTTTAAAATAAAGTAAATTCTTTAAATGTTTTGTTTGAACAAAATTAATTCTTTGCGAGAAAAAAAATTCAAGTAATTAATTTTAAAGAGCTAGTTAGTTATAGAGCTTCTCCTAATGTTTGCTAGAAATGAAGGGTCCTTCCGAAAAGCAAGCTTCTTCTATAACTTATGTGAACTCCCTTTCTGTCTCGGAATAGATGTCACTTACTTAAAAATATCTATATTTCACTCATTCTAGAGCATCTCTATCCTTACACGAAAGTGTTGCGATTAGATAAATTTTTATTGTTCGAAAATGATCAGGGGGACGATGCCACACAAGTGAGGAAAAGTTCCATATTCTTTGATAAAGGGAAATGTAATTTTCCTCCCTTCATTCTATTTATATTTACCTTATAATTTTCATTATCATATTAGGCGAAAATAACCTCAAACACAAATATATATTAATTTTAATTCCAGTGGTTTGAAACATCTTCTTTAAATATTAACAAATATTTAAAATTATTTTCTAGGAATATTTCCATCTAAAAACAACTTAGTTATATTGCAACTAATTTTTCACAATATTGAAATTAATTCTAATGAGATATGTTTCTACATTTAAGTTGCCATCATCAGTGTTAAGTATACACAGATTACGAAATGCTCTAATATCAGCTTAATCTAAGAACCGATTAGCATTGTTACAAACAAAAGCATACACACATTGTCACTAGAGAATAAAAGGTAATTTTAATTTAAAAAGTACTGCATATTTGAAATACTAAGTTCCTTAACATAGTAGTTTTACAATATGTAACATACTAGCACACCTTTGTTATGTAAACAGATTAGATTACAAATTTGCCAAACGCTATTGGTTGAGATATAGAATTATTTATTTCACATAATTTACAAGATACCAGTTTAATTACAACCGTTATTTAAATAAATATTAAGTTTTAAAATTTAAAATAACATTTTTCGTAGCAGAATACAGAAATAATATTTAACCCTGATAAAAATGAGGTATTAAATAGGTTGGATTACAGAATGACCATGGAAGTGCTCTAATGGTCTGTTCCTAGTCGCTAGACATAGAAAGAGACCTCACCAGCCAATATACAGTGGCCTATTTGACATTTAGAGTTGTAAAGGAAGCAGTAAACGTAGTGTTTTTTGAACCTCGCTTTTAAACTTATCGGTCCACCCTAACTTCTCTGTCTTCTTCACTACTGTGCCTAGATGCGAGAGAGGGGTACACAGCTGGCTTCAATAGTCGGTGACCTTACCTTCTGCGCATCTCTTGCTATGTCCCGCGAGTTATAGCTAGTGACATCCTTTGTTCAAGATCAAAGAAAGGTGACAACTGAATATCTTTATAACTTTAAACATAGACGTCATAACGTAATATAAATATAACAATATATATATATATATATATATATATATATATATATATATATATATATATATATATATATATATAAATATGTTGATCAACCGTTTATGAGATAGCTCTTTTTCTTTCAGTTTGAATGATAATTTTTACTATGTAAATACCTGTGAATGTAAAAATGTGTAAACAAATTGCTACCAATAAATTACTGCAATGTAATGCAATATCTATTAATTTTATTAAAACCTCAAAAATTTTGACATAATTATGATTTTTAAAATTGTTCATATTCACGGGAAGTTCTTAAAGCATAGATTTTGATCGTGTAAAACATTTATTTTTAATACAGTTGCTAATATTTTTTAATTTTGTTCCAGGTTTACATCGCATTGGGACAGGACTATGATGGTGAGTATAGCGTTGAAATTATGGTAAGGAAAGTTATAAACTTGATTTTCGAAGCGGTTTTATGTAAACAGATTTTATTCAAACGTGTACAGATTTGAAGCGGTAAAACATATCTTCGATTGTGTTTTTCGTTTACAATTTTGTTACTCGTATGAACTTATTTAGAGTAAAAAGACTTTAACGAAGATAAAACCATTAACAAAAGTAAAGACTTAAAGAAACAAACATGATTATATGTTTATTGATCAATGTTTTTTTGTTTATTAATTAATATTTATTATATAAACATGTTTTTTTCATTTTATTGCTTGTGGTACAGTAAATGGATAATCGTGTTAGCTTAGTTAAAAAAAAAGCTATTGTTTAGGTTCTAAAAAGAAATTGCCTTCTGGAATGGTATGACGTAAGATATAGGGCTTCTTGAGGGGGGGGGGGCTGAAAATGAAAAATGTCTCAATAAGAAAGATAGCTAATTTCAAATATTAGAATCTAAACCGTATCGATGAAGAAACAATACAAAAATATACTTGTAAAAATTACGTTTTTTGACTTTTATTCCTCGTGGTTCTTCCATAAGATATAATGTTACATTTAAGGATATACGTATCCTGGCTGGATCCACCTGTGACGTAGAGAAATTTATTTAATGTACGATATCCAATACACCGCAATTTGAGGTTTGTTTTATTCTCTGTAAAAATAATATTTTAAGCAATTTTAATTTGTTAGATCTCTTGAGAAGAAAATAAATAATTAGCGAGATGGAATGAGCGAGAGAGAGAGAGAGAGAGAGAGAGAGAGAGAGAGAAGGAGGGAGGGAGAGAAAATTGAGAGTGGAAAAGAGGACAGAGAGTGTAAGATTTTTATCTTACAAGTTTGTTAAATGGTAAAAGTTTATTAAAGGTATCTTATCTCTGTAAGTTTGGGAAACTGATAAAAATAGATTTTTATCCACAAAAAAAATATTTAAATTCTCGGTAATCATAGTCCCTACAAGTTCGTTAAACATTGGAGCATAAACATAACCTCGCTGGACGAACATTAGCTACTTCTGTAGGAATAAATTATTGAAAAATTACCCCACTATGTTATATCACATTACTATAAATATATATATTAAAATATTGTTACAAATTATCTGGTAAGGATAGATTTGGTTTTTAACAAAGAATAAATACTATAGTAATAGCAAAATGCGAGTTCCCCTGAACGCCAGGCAGGCACACTCACTCACTCACACACAGTCCTCACTCACACAAAGGCAGAGGATTAGGATGGCCCGTATTCCTTCCGGGGCTCTGTTTATTAGTCACCCAGTGGTGCTTCCTTGATCAAACTCTAATTTTTTAAATTTAACACGCCTCAGAAAGTTTAGCATAAATTAACTCTGCACATCATTACGAGAAAATTGATACCAAACAATGTACAATTTATCGCCACTGTTCATGAGTGGACAAACATGAAATAAAAGTTTGTTAACTGTATTGGCATTAGTGTTAACCTAACTACAAAAGTAAACCATGGGTTGTTTGGTATCATTTTTCTTATAATGTTAATTGAATCAATATTTATCAAACTATTTTTAGTTAAAATTACAACTTAAAAAGTTAAGAGTTTGGTTAGAAGATACCAATGGATCGGAAATACGGCCGGTCTCGGCTCTCTTGTATGTGCGTGCGAGAGAAACTGACCTGTCGTCCAGGGGCATTCGTATTTTGCTATTGGTAATCGCCTATGCAAACTCATGGCTTGCGCGAAACCATGCCTTTATGTTTCGTGCCACGATGCTAAAACGTAGCCTATACAAAAATTTAATTTTCTCCCTTTCCCTTGTTAATAAGTTACCTTGTGTTGCTAAAGTTTATTACTTTTTTATTACCAATTCCAACCTAACTGTATACTTTGTAGTTATATTTTATTGCACATTTATAACAATGTGATATAAATAATGGCCTATTAATGGGCAGCGTCCGTTAAGTGGGAAAGTACCACAACACGACCCTATAGAACGGCCTGGCTATCGTGTGCTTACGATCCAACTTAGTCCCACCTAAAGCGTTTATAACAGGACAATGATTTAATCGTACAAAATAGAAAATAAAATATTTTTGAAGAAAACCTTTAGAGCAACGCCTACAAAAACGTATTGAATGTACATAAACATGCAATATTGCGACAGTATAATTTATATCAGGTTACGCCGAGTCGCCTCAAAGTGAATTAAATGATAACATATGATTTCATGCAACAGCTGATTTTGTGTTATAGGTTATGTTGTAGAACAGCTGTTTTAACGCATAGGTTTGTTACATTATTCATTGAACACTGATGAGGAAACAATAACTTACTATTAATTGATTCTGATCACTTAATAAATATATTAATATATTTAAATTTTGATATGCCTTAATACAAATAATTCAATATAACGATAATATTGAGTTTTGTATTTTTAATCAAAGCTTTGAAATGAAAAGATTCTTAGGCGAGTCTGATAACAAATGTTTAGGTAATTTCTCATTACGAAAAATTTAATTGTTTTGCTCAATCCAACATTTCTACAGACGTGGATATAAAAGTTTTCACTTCTGTCGGCACTCCCAAGATCCAGAACCTATTTGTTTTTATTTCGAAAAAAATCATTACATTTGAACACTTAAAAATTTAAGTATAACTATATGTGTGGATGGCTTGTTCTTTTTAAATATTTGTATAGTTAAAAATAATTTAAAAAAATCATTTTGTCATAGAATTGACAAATTTAGTTTGTTTATGGTTCATAGTGACACTGTATAGAAACCACATTAGGACTGGTTTATGGAGAAAAACAAAATGCTAAAAACAAAGCTGTATGTATGAGAAAAATTCGTTTTTTTCTATTAGTTAAATTTTATGAACATCAGAGAGTCAGGCCTTGGGGAAGCTGTATAGTATTTACACTGAAAGAAGTAGTTGTTTATATATTGTTTCAAGCTAGTTTATGTTCTCGTTTCAAGCTAGTTTATGTTCGTGTACTTCCGTACGTTATTAATTCGTAAAATAGTTTTGTCGATAAAAGTAAAGGAAATGCTTAAAGCAAAAAGCTTACTGATGTAAGGAGGAATTGAAATAAAAATATAAATATTCATGAAAGATATTGAGCATCATGTTATCACTCTTGTTAATTTATACGAACTTCTTTCATGGAAACACTGTAGCACAGACAAGTGTAACAACAGGCTTTGCACTCCTGCCAATGAAGTCGCTGTGTGTTATATACTTATGTTGTCTTCTCTAGTTGATTTCTTGAACTTCCGCTTCCTGTTAACGATTTCGTAAAATTATTTCCTCAAAATCTTTAAACATACGATAAGAATATTTAAAAAAACCAAATTCACTATCTTGTACGGCCTAATTGCAGTAACGGGCCGCAGCGGAGGAAGTATGTCACAGGAAGTCGAGACGTCCCTGGAGCGGAACTATGTTCTTTGTACGCGTCTCAGGTTGTGTAGAACAGAGGCTATATGCAGCACTTGGCGAATTGTTGTGCAGGCGCTGTTAGGCAACACTACCGGCAAAGCTGGAGATAAAAGGCGTTATAAAACAATAAGCTTGTGCAACTATACTTTGAGCGTAGCTTGTGAGGTTATGTTTAAACAAATAAAAAACATACACAAGACTCACAAATTAATCATTTATTTACTCTAACGCGTTTCAATGACGAAGTCATCATCATCAGTGAGTGTTGCTACTATAAACTCAAACTTACAACTAAGGTGAAAGTAAGGTTACAATTCTATATTTATAATGTGGGCGTGGCCACGTTCGAAGTATTACATGTTCGAAGTAATGTTAATTACTGTTGTTTTGACAGATGGGCGTGGTAACGCCGACATTATAAATATAGAGTTGTAAACTTACTTTCACCTCAGTTGTAAGATTAGGGTTTGTAGTAGCAACACTCACTCATGATGATGATGACTTTGTCACTGAAACGCGTTTGAGTACATAAATGAATAATCTGTGTGTGTTTTTTATTTGTTTTAACAAAACGTGTTGCTTACTAGCTAGATTTATGTTCTTCTGTAAGCAATGACTCCTATTAAAATACGATGTTATCCCCTTAGTTTTATTGTTTTCAAATAGTATTTTATACTTTAACATCAGTGTACATAATAAATAAATAATGTTCTGATGTACATTTCGATTTGAAAGCAGTCATCTTTAGAGGAAACTATTACAAGATTAACTCTTACTGCAGAAATTACTAACTGTTACTGCTAGCAGTGTTAGTCCTGTAGTAAAAACCTATGAAGATGACTGTTTTGCAATCGAAATGTACACAAGGACATAAATATAAAAGTTTTTGTGGCTTAAGAGGTTTTATTATTAAAAAACGACACCAAAGCTGCTCCAAGTTATTATTAACAGTCTACATAGTTGTACAAATTAATTAAATTTATTAGTTCAATTAAAACAATTATTTAAATATTTTTCAAAGAAGTACCACTAACGTTTACTTGTAGGAAAGCTTTCGTTATTTTATGGTATGAAAATAAGGTGACTTTGATACTCTACGAAAGTCCAAAAAAATCTACTGAAGAACTACAGAAACAGTAAATACTGTAAAGGCCATGCGACTAGACGAGAGAAGTGGAGACTTCAATGAAAGTGTGGTTTATAAGTTTAAGTTGAAAAATTAATAAAGTGAACAAAAAAATTGGCAAACCATTCACCCAAGAAAATGTTCTAAAAGTCCTGTTTCAACGATATCTAGTCTAGTGTTTAGTTTCCTGCCAATAATTGTCCCTCCGGAACGATTTGTAACGAGCTTTCATTAACTGTTCAGGGCGTTAACCTTTCGCTCTGACAATTCGGCTGTTTATGGATTAGCTTGGAATCTTAAAGACTGAGTTTTAATATCCACAGTGACAAATGGCGTCGGTGTTAGGGGTTTATTAAGGTGGTTTCTGCTAGCGAGACATTTTCAAGTGCGTCTTTAGCCTATTAAAATAATAACGAAATATTTATTTATGTATTTTATTACCAAAAATAAACTGAAATTATATAATTGTTTTTATGGGAAATAAATTAGAAAACTAAGGCCAGAGTGCTAGGAACAAAAATTACTTTCACAGGTGAAGAAAGAGTGAGAAGGAATGGTAAGCAGAGTAGGAAATCTGATACAGATGGCATTAAAGTAAATGGACACAAAACAGAATCTGTGCAGAATCTTGGCAACATATTTTAAACGGACCAATAATAATTCACAGTGTTACATCTTCCAGAGAATTTAATGCCGTTGGAAGTTCTACTTCTCGCACCTTCACTTCAGTCCCTCATTAAATTCACTCTCATGACTCTCACCTAAGCGGGCACTTAGTTATGCGCATCCAGAGACACTTGTCGATTACAATATGAAAGGAACGAACCGTTCTGGTTTTTGTGTTTAACCAGACTTCAGGCACATGACGCACATATTGTTGTACGTGACGTAACAGGCGCCGTCTGGGAGTTTACCGAGTCTGTATACAACTAGTTACATTTGTAATGAAGGTATGATCAATTGTTTCGCTTTGTTTTAGAGAATTTCGTATAAAGAAATGTATTTAGTGGATATAATCGCATTGTAAATGGAAACGTTTGGCAACGTTACATAAGACGGAAATTCGAAATAAGTCAAAGGTAACAATAACGCTTGTAATACAAAAACTTTTAAGTTTTTAAAATACTATTAATGTTAAGTAATACAAATAATAGAAATACTATAAAGAAGAGTTACTTAACTATCCACGCATTCACTTACTTAAGTATCATTTAATTAAAATTTAATAAGTGAATTCAAGATGGTTACAACAAGCAAATTTAATAGAAAGAGTTTTGAAAAACTAATTAACAAAAACTATGTAACATGTATCATTATATTAACGTGGATACCAAATATTAGCATTAATTTCTTTAAAAATGAAGGACGAAGTAAGATAGATGGAATTAACGACTAGAGAAAGGACATAATGACTTTTTGTGGTATCGGGAATAAGGAACATTTTTGACCTCGAGCGGGTAGGGACGTTATCCGAAGCAGACCTACACTCATTCAGGATGTAGATAAGTACCTACCCGCTGAGTACATAATGTGTAAATTAAAAAAAAAAACAGAAAGTTAGGTGTAATTGATTTACAAATTTACAAGTCTGTCATTTTTACCTTCTTGACATAAATTAAATAATTGTCTGCTCACTCATTCCAAGTATCTGGGGTATGAAAGGGTAGCTACCCTTCTTCCTGTACCAATCAAATCTTTAACTTGATATCTTCTTCTTCTGGTTCTTTATCTCTTATTATCGCTATTTTTACTTTATCAACGGTGGGTCTAAACAGTTCTGCTGGACTACAATTGGAGATTTGTACCTCAGAGAGATTTGGACCTGGTACCATTCTCTCAGATTTAGGGAATCCTTCTACGTCCAATACCTCTCTTTGTTTTGATCTCTCCTTGGACTAAGAGTCACAGTAGGGGGCATTTCTTCCCCTTATTAAATGACCGATATTCTAATTTATATACTAATTCGCGTTTTTCGTGTTAAATGTCAAATGCTTCTTCATTTGTCACTCTTTTTACCCACAATATCCGCTACTTTTTCCCATAACACTACATATTAAAATCTTTAATGGTTTTATGTGTTTTTTATTTAAAGTCCAAGGTTCCCACTTCCCGTCAAATTTTCATTTTCAGAATCAAATTATTATCCTAAAATCGAGGAAACCTTTTCATTTTAATAAACGCCTGTCAAGCTATTTCTACTATTGCTTTAATTTCTTTAGTTTCATTGATCCATGCTAGTAGTAGTTTTATGAGGCGACTCCATCAATTTGTATTTTAGATATCGTTTGGCGCCAACATTTGGGTTCTTTGTTTCTGTTATCTCTTCTACCTTATTTAGCAGAAATCAACGTCGCTGCACCCGAACATAGTTGCTCACCGTTTGTACAAGTCTTCATGAACTTCGATACGGAATACAAATAGAAGTTTATCAGCGGCACTAAGTATTCTCAATTTTCGAGGTCGGAGAAGACATTTAACCTTTCTAGAGGTCGTAATCCACCGTCAGTATCTAGATCTGCTATTGGCACCTTACAAATCGGGTTCATGGTTTTTGCTCGAAAACACCTCGGGTCATCATGAACACAAATAAACAGATTTTGTGAATTAGATAGAGTTTTGCTCGTTGTACTTCCGTTCATCGGATGATATTACTGACTACTAACAGTTTCATCGGTTCCGTACTTAGCTCTCATCAACTCCATCTAAATTATCCCTCTTCCAGGGAGGTAATGAAACGGGTAGATACCTCATGGCAACCCCAATAAAGAGTAGGTCTAGTTCAAGTACCTAACCTTACAAATGCAATCCCATGATCTTCTTTAACCCAGAAGAAGTCTTCTTATCTCAACAACAAAGTCTTATTTAATCATCTTTTATTTTTAATCGATAACAGTTGTAATTGTTTATCAGTTTAAAAATTGTGTAATGAAAAGGTTTTCATTGTTACGTCATCAAACATGGCGTCATAGGATGGTAAACAATGTTATTGTTGTTCTAATACATTTTTACACTACAAACAAATTAATTAAGATAGGAAGTAAATTTACATAAGATAAAATACAATTGATTTTGCTGACGATAATTTAAGGACGAAGACAGCGCAGTTCTTACAAACAGTGACACCGGTGTTTCTAATAAAAAACGATTGAGAAAACAATCCTGACAGAGTCATAAATAACTTTCTCCTGTGGCGGTGAATTTATCGGAGGATCAGCAAAAAAGCACTCAGTGATTTGATTCTGTTTACTGACAGAAACTTTGGAGATTTGAACAGGTGGAATATTTTGAAATACATGTTCTGCGAAACGCAATAAAAATAATAAAAAATAAAAAAAATATTCTCTAAAATACCATTAAAATTTTAAGACTTAAAGATAAAAAAACTTTGTTCCAGCCTTTATCATTGTGAAATTAATTAATTGTATTTGAATTTATAAAAAATAAAATTCTTTTTTCTTTAAAAACATAACTTAAATATTACAAGATTACTTTTACAATAGGAAAAGGATTAAGTAGAAAATCTAAGATAATGTAAAACAGATTTTTTTCCATTATACTGGTGCCTGAATGGTCTAATGTGTAGAAAAATCAACTATTAATCTAAGAGTCTTCAGTTCGATTCCAGGTAGTTCAAGTTAAGTTTTCCACACCTTGTTCTATGCAACCTGTGAAAAATATTATCTAGGATCTAAGAGATTATTAATGAACAGTTAAGCGTTTGAACGAACATAAAATCCTTGTAAAACCCACAAAAGTTACTCCTAATGTGTGTAAATCGTGTAAAATCGAAGTTTATTATTTAATAAAACAATCCTTTTAACTGAACTTCTTTCCTTTACCTAATGTAAATTCCTATCCTAAAACTAATCGTATTTACGATTCAATTATAATTTATTAAACGTTTTACTGTGTTTGTAATAGTGTAAGTGGTAATTTTAACAGCGAACAGAAAAACTACACTATTTACAAGAAATGTATAAAATATAATGTATATTTTGCTGTAGTTCAAGAAAATACTTTACATAATTTTAAACCTTTGTAAAGGTATTGGGTGTGGTTTTCGATTTTCAATAGTTTTTAATCGATAATTTTTTTTAATTTTGAATTTCCAATGTAAAATTTAAGAATTTTAAAAACGATATAATAATCATATTTTTACATTCGGGCGATCATTGCCTTCATAACAAACGCATAAATAATTATTGTACATAATAATTATGTATAATACTTAATTAATAATTATTATGGATGTGTAAAGGATAAATGTTTTAACAAGGTAGCCAGTGTTCTTAGAACACGTTACACTAAAGACTATCCCTGCCTTCTAAGCACGAAGTCTAATCGCATAAACACGTTTGTGTCCTACACTCACAAAAGGTCTTGTTATAGCTGTACAAGGAAATTACTCTAGACTCTTGACCTTTTCATATTTAAAAAGCTCATATGTCAGTGTCAAACCATGACCAACAAAACGGTACCTGGAAGCTCTCAATCCAGACACCGGCGTTTTTACACAAACAAACGTAAGCATTGTTTGTTCTCTACAACACGAGTGGGTCGAATCTAGAATGTCGTGTTTTTGTTTAAAACGCCAACTTATTATTTATAGAACATTAATACTGTACATAAGTTAATGTATTTTAATTAATTATAGTTTAGAGATTTGTAAATAGAGAGCTCTGAGTTATTTTTTAAAACTTGTTATCAATAGAAAACCCTCTTCATTTCAAGAAGAATATATAAATACTCATAAGAGACATAAGATATACAAAAAAGTTGAAGTGTTTAAGCAGGAGAAAAAAATAAAATGATATTTTGTCCATAAAGACATTTAACAATTTTTTATAAAATAATTGTTGCTAATAAAAATAAAACATTTTTCTGAAGATGAGGATCTAAAAACTGATTGCTCGTATTACTATTATCTCTGTAAACAATTGATTAAGTATAACTGTATAAAACAACTGTGGCGTAATGTTTAACATAAATAAATGAAACCTCTCAACCACAAATTACTTTCTTTTTTTTTTAAACCTTATGTACATTTCGATTGCATAGCAACCATCCTCAGAGGTCATTTACAATATAAAAATATATTGAAACGACATTTTTCATAAAATATATGCAACGGTAACTACTTCGCCACGCCCCTTTACATTTCAAATGTAAAGGGGCTTGGTGAAGTAGTTACCGGTGTATATATTTTATGTAAAATGTCGTTTCAATGTATTTTTACTATAAATTACCTCTGAGGATGGTTGCTATGCAATCGAAATGTAGACCTACATAAGGTTTTAAATTAAAGAAGAAAGTTATTTGTGGTTGAGAGGTTTCATTTATTTATGTTAAGTGATTAAGTAGGTTAATATTGGACAAAAAAAAAATATATATAGTTAAATTCTTGATAGTGTGCACTTTCCAAATTCATTTATTCACTATGAAGGAGAATTCCGTTGATAAACGAATCAATAAATTCTTTATTTACAGAAATGTTTCGGCAACTTGTTTGTTGCCCTTATCAGGTTGAAACTAGATTTAAGGATGTTTTAACCACTTTGACTTCACTACAAGGGTGGGTTTATTGAATAGCTTTTCCTGAGTAATTCTGATGATGTAAATTTTTATTTATTTTAGTTGACTATATTTGTTCTCTATGACGTAATTGAAAAAAAACATTGTAGTCTAATTACAAAGTTGATAAGGACGACAAACAAGTTGCCAAAACTTTGTTGTAATTAAAATGAATATTTATTAACTTTTTTAAAATTATAAATAAATAAAACCTGTGAACCACATAAAACGTTTTAAATCAAGATATACATTTCGGCTGCAAAGCAATCATCTTCAGAGGAAATTATTACAAGACCCTAGTAGAAGAGTACACATCTGTTTATGCCTCCGATAAAGAGTAGGTAAGAGACCTTGAACACGTGGTGTAACGACCCCTAAATCCCCTATTAAGTGATGTTAGGTCTCATCTTTAATCCCCTCTATGTGCACATTACATCGCTATTCAGTACAAGTTATAAGCTTACTGGCCGAACGTCTCAAATGAAAAGGTTTTGCTCGCAGTTACATTTTGCACATTTTCTTTCTTGCGGTCCTCATCTGTTACGTGTTTATTTCCATCCTGCCGTCGCAAATATAATTTAGCCTTATTTGAAAGCTATTTAGTAGTACTAAAATTAGAAAAGAATTCGGAAGAATACGTAGCATAGGATTTCTAATCGTTTCACGATTATCGTGTCTTGGGTCTGTTCATATCTCTAAACGTAATTGAATCTGTGACAAAAACACTGAAAATCGTAACAACCTGCCCAATATAGTTGTCATCGAAACCGTCGGTGAATATTTGGGAGAACTACTTCAACTTACTAAGTTTAATTCTATGAAAGTTGAACTTAGTATGCTACCTGTAGACCTACCTGTAAGCACTGTCATATGATCGGTACATTCTTCGCAAGTTACAAAAATTATTATTTAGCGTTATTTGAATCCTATTTATAGTAGTTATAAAATTAGAAAAGAATTTGTAAGAAAGCATTATATATGTCTCTTAGTCACTGCACGATTATCCTCGGTCTTTCCTCTGTTCACATCTCTCGACTTAAAATCAAATGTAATTGAATGTCTGATTAAAAAAATGAGAAACATAACAAGCTGACCAATATGGTTGCCATGGAAACCGCCGGATACTAATTGGATGAACCATCCCAGCCACTTTAATCTTATTGAATGTAATTCTATGAAAGTATGATTGCAGAACCTGTAGTACTGCCGTATGGTCGGTACATTCTTTGGACTTTACGGTCCTCAGCATAGTTCCAAAGGCTAAACCCTTCAAGAATACATCGATTAGTCACCCTACTGATTTATCGACTAATATAATAAATATTATTAAACTCCTTCTATTAGCTCACACTCTCCTGTTATATATCAAAACAAATTTTCAATCGCTAATAAAATACATTTTTATTCGTCCAATCACGTTCAAATACATTATATTCAACCTTCATGGATTTCAATTGATGTTGACACAGTTTTTTTTCAAATATTTATTCAATAATTAAATTATAAACATTTGACGGTCTAGGTCGGATTCGAACTGTGTATCTTCATGTTCAAAGACTAGCGCTTTAAGCACCGAACCATCTTTCTAATACCTATAAGTGCATTTCTTAAAGAAGTATTTGAATTTTGTTGTTGCTCCCTTCTGGTTGTCGTCGGTACCTCCATTGTACAACCTTAAATTGTTGCCATGGTTACCACACAATATCATATAAATGCTCAAGTATTAAAAACGAATAAAATAAACTAAATTAACGGTATCGAACCTTGTTTCACAAACGTACAATGAAAGTAAATTGAAAAGAAACTACAACACAATGCAAGCGACAAAAAACGTATAAATAGTAACAAACAAAAATAATAGTCCAATACCATACATAGAAAGGAGTATGGAAAATTAGAAGGAAATTCGTTTTCTATCTTGCCACAATATTGCTATTCTGACATTTGTAAATACATATTTATGTTAGTTGTAATTTTAAAATAAAAAGAAACTAAAATAAAATGTTTCTTTGTTAACTTAATGGTACTTAGTGAACAAAATTGACTTGAATTTTAAAAATATTCCTTATTTTTATTTTAAACGACAGGAAATTTAATTTATTTCAATATTTATCTGAGCATTTGGTATAAACTGTGCCAATTATAAAATAAAATCCAAAATCATAAGCTTTAGAATGAAATTATAGTTAAGCTTTATTTACCCGTCCGTAATACTGCGGGACCGACCGAACGAGTTAAACCAACGGGGCCATGAAAACAATTTTCAGAAATGTAGCAATTACGAGCTTATTAAGTTATGCCCAGGCGCACGCAACAAACAGTCTTGCCAACTGTTGAACATAACTTTTGCGCGCTTCCTGTGACCCCGATGACTAAATGCGTAACGGATATGCGTTTAACAAAACAATACAGCAAAAGTCGTTCAGAAGCGCGGAAGAGGGTCTCGTAGAGCGCGTATCGGCGGATACTCAAGGCGGACTAATTTTCCGTCTTAATTTGCACGAGAAATGCAGAGCAACGGAAGTGATTCATTGCCAGATGGTTCCAACTAGCAAGTTAAGGAAGGTTATAACGATGGGATTTTATTGTTAAGGAACAAATAACTCATGTTTGGTTATAAAGCGGGATCTAACCAGCGCCGGCCTTAGGATTTATTATTTAGTGCGGCAAGGTTTCTTTCAGTGCCCTTGTAAGAGTAAAGTAATTCAAATAGTTTACCATTATTGAAAAGTGTCACACCACCGTAAGAAGGCGTTACACCCCCAAAATAAAATTAAGAAAGTCCCACCCCACAAAAGGAAATTACCACAAATAGCTTTCCTAGGTGTGCATTATAATAGAGGTTATATATATATATATATAAATTAATAAATATTCTTGTATTTGAATAACCTATGTTGTTTTCAATTCAATATATATATATATATATATAATTATAAAATATTGAAAACTTTACATTTTTGTGTTATATAAATATGAAAGGGTTACCTCCGTAGTTGGATCCCTTGGCGTAAATCCGATCGATCAGAGATTGATTCCCTTGGTCACCCTTAGCACTGGTCTGTTCCTGCCTGGTCCCTCACGACACACACTCTTTGGCTTCTCTTATTCGACTCTTTACTTGAATTGTTATCATAATTTAAAGGACCGGCAAAATCAAGTACGTAGAGAACAGCTGATAGTAATCGGAGGCCGTACTGTGCTGGACTCAAACGAACCATTAGTAAAAACGTGCGCTATCTATCGGCTACTTTTCGGCAATACAAAAAAAACAAAAAAAGTATAGGCCTATCCAACTGCAAGACTTTGTTAGTATTTACTAAATACTTGGTTTCAAACCTAGTTAAAATTTTGTATTTAATTAGAAAACTTCAATACAAAAAGAATTTAGTAGAGACAATTATAACTTTTATTACAGAAACTAGGTCTACAGATAAATTTTTCCCTCACGCCTGAAAGAAAGTAGCAGTTTTGCATTCACCGTTGAAAACAAAAAAGCCACTTTTCACCCCGGGCATGAGGGAAATATAAATTACGGGAGTAAAACTTAAGAAGGTTGAAGTTTATATTAGAAAAAGTGTTTTTGCACAAGAGTTCTAAATGTATAAAAATACAAAAAAAGTATCAAAGCAAAATTTTTTATATAACGTATAAGAAAACGTCTCTTTAAATTGCAGTGAACTGTTACCAATAATTATAAAACATAAAAAAGTTGCCTTTTGGGCTGATTAGGATTATAAAAATATATTTAAATACTCTATAGAATAATAAAACAAATAAAATTAAGAAAAAAACACATCAAGTTATTAAAATAAATACTCGTAATTTAGGATTTTATTTCATTTTCTCGCTCTTCCTTCTGCACCCTTTCCTCATACTCACAACCCCCTCCTAATAATTGTGTATTCTTTCTGACGTCACACACAATCTCCTACTTAACCTCTAAATGCTCGTCATAGATGTTCGCAAAGCATTGATTAATCACTTTATGAACTTCCTTTTCCAGTAACTGACATCCAATGCACTTTCAGCGGTGAGGCCAGGTCAGGCAAGACCCCGTCTACACTCAAAGACTCGATATCGGCCAAACTAAAGAAACCAGACGGCTTCAAAGGAGCGCCGCTGTTCGCCGATGACAGAGGGACGGATCCTCTGGTAGATCCGGAGTGCCAGATCCGGCCCGACATTAGCGACGTGTCGTTGCTGCACTACAACCTCATGATCACCAATTTTGCCAGATGTGGAGTCTTAAAAAGAAATGTGAGTGCGGTGTAAACATTTTCATATTTCTTTGTTGTTTTCAGTTAGAATAATTAAATATTTAAACCATTCATTATAATGATTAAATTTCTCTTTGTCCTGTATTAAATATTCTCAGTGTAGTTTTTGAGTTATGTTTATATAAATTATCTTTTTAATGAATTTATTGTTTGTATTGAAATATATAAGTAAGTATTCATTATTTAGTTTAACTTATTACTACAGCTTGTGTATAGTAATGAATCATTCCAAATTCCTGTCTTTTAATTTTATTTCCGAATGCTCAGAATCGATATGCCCTCAACAATCGTACTTTCGATCGTATTTTTTAACCACGCGTTACAATCTCCTACCTTCAGTGAAACCAACTAAAACAGTACCGAAACGGAAATTTCCCCGCAAATTTTCAACGAACAATATTCTCAAACTCTTCATCCTTAACAAAAGAAACACAGAATTACTTCAGTAGACATCTGCCGAACGCAGTCGAGCAAACTGGACATGGTTCAAGCATGAATACAATTTAGCAGTATCTGTGCTTGGCTACCCATCTGTGAGATATCTGGCTACCATTCACTACTTGCGTATTACACGTTAGGTAACGCAATTGGCCTAGTTAAAGCTAATCACAGATGTTACTCAGATAGTTCAGTAGCGCTTTATGTATGCAGATTGTGGAGAAATAGCCACTTCTCAGAATTTGTCAGCAAACTTTTAACTTTTTCCCCCAATAGGCATTGTCCTACAATATACAAAAATTTAGTTATCATGGAGTTAGGCATAAACTAATCTAACCATTCAGGTCTACATTGTCGTAAACTAACTTAATCTACTCATTTAAGTCTACATTTTTGTAAACTAACCTAATCTATTCACCAAAATCTACAGTATTGTAAACTAACCTAACCTATTCATTCAAGTCTACATTATTGTAAACTAACGTTACCTATTCATTCAAGTCTACATTATCTGAATCTAACCTAACCTAGCCTATTTACTGAAGCCTAGATTTTAATAAATTAACCTTACCCATTCATTCAAGTATACATTATTGTAAACTAAGTTAACCTATTAATTCAAGTCTACATTATTGTAAACTAAGCTAACCTATTCATTCAAGTCTACACATTGTAAACTAACCTAACCTATTCATTCGAATATACACTTTCGTAAACTAACCTAATCATGCAATAGATAAGGTATTTCACAGTGAAAACCTTTAGCTGCAGGATTCACACACCTAACCTAAAACTATCTGGGGGCTAGGCTAGATTTAAATATAAATATAAGCTAGGTTATGTTATATTTAAATAATATTATGCAAAAACCTTTGATTGGCGGTTGATTTAAGTAAATTTATACATGTATCTACTTAATAAATAATCTGAAAGCAGAATGTTTCTGACAAAACTCAAGTTTCGAGTGTCTGTTTACGATACTAAGCAGATGGGGTACTGAGGTACTGAAACCTGACCATTTGGAAGGTTGTCCCGAGTAGTTTTGGAAGAGTGTCCAGACAGCTGTGTGAGTTCGTCTCGTCCCAGCGACGGGCCGGTGACCAGTAAAGACCTTACAGTAAGGTCGAAAGACCCCTACATACTGGTACCACGGGTCGTGACATCAAGACCCCCACCTCTGGCTTGACGCTATCCGAGAAGCTAAGTGCTCTCTTGCTACAATCTTCACTTCTCAAAATCTTTCTTCTTAAAACATTTTCTCATAACACAACTGCAAACTCCCTGATTACGATATTTATAAAACATAGTGATCAGATATACGTAAACCATCCTGATCTAACTTAATTAATCATTCATGTAAGTTTACAGAATTTTGTTGGATGTATTGCGAAATATTACAAACAAAGTAGTCTTTAATCAATTTTGTTTTTAATAATCCCTTGAAAATAAAAATAGAAATATTATTAAATATTAAAATTAATTAATTACTTAAATTTAATTAATGAATTATTATTAAAAAAACAGTATTAACCGTTTGTGCGAGGTTATGTGTATGTAAGCATGAGTGGGTGTGAATGTGTGTTAGATATTATTCTTCTTGCTAACCAAGACTATTAAAATTTGACTACTTGTTCGCCGGGTTGCTGGTTTCAAATTGCAGGCGTTTCTTAGCGTTGGTCACAACGCAGCCAACATTTTATTAACATTTATTATTACATTACTGGAAAGCGCACAGAATCCGAGAAAGAGCTCAAGGCGACCGGATGTTTTTAAACACCACTACATCAGCCAGTCCTGGGGAAGGGGAGGGTATGACTACTAACCCCCCCCCCCCCCCGATTTCCAAACAGGAACTGTCTACATTTTATTATGCATAGTCTAAGTTACAAGTTAAGATTAGTTTTTATTTGATTGGGTAAATATTTCGAAACTACTGATGTTTTAATCAGCACACACACACACACACACACACATACACACACACTCTCTCTTTCTCTCTCTCACACACACACACACAGACACAGACACACACACACACACTCTCTCTCTCTCTCTCTCACACACACACACACACACACACACACACACACACACAGACACACACACACAGACACAGACAGACACACACACACATACACACACACACTCTCTCTCTCTCACACACACAAACACACACATACATACACGCACAGACAGACACACACACACACACACACACACACACACACATACATACATACATACACACACACACACACACACACACACATACACACACACACACACACACACACACACACACATACACACACACATACACACCACACTAACTATCTAAAAGCTATTCCGAAAGCGAACATACAGATTCATGTTCATTGTTCTAACACTAAGTTTTACTCCAGGGTTTCGTGCACGTTCGAGTATGGTTCCCGCAGTTCCCGGGAGTGGTGATGATGTCCGACCAGGAACTGATCATCATGTGCAAACCTCCAGAGCCAACTGTCATTGAAAACAAAGCGGCAGGTTTCGCCGGAAGTTTGTAAGTTTTTTGAACATTGATTTTGATTTAAAACAATGGTAAATAATGAAAGAAAGTTAAAGTTAGTGGTCATCTTCAGGTAGTAGAGAAAAGTTATCACGTTATGATATCAATTAGATAAATAAATGTTCTATTCATTCTCCATATTATAGAGTTTAAACTACATAAAACTTGAAGTACTCTGAATTTCTGATTTTCTCAGTCCAACGAAAACATGACTTCCTTTCGACACATCTTTCCATCTTCACTTCAACTGTTTCGAGTAAATTTTCAAATCAGTTGATCATTTAAAGTTGTTAATACATAATTTGTTTTAAAAAGCTTATTTAATATTATAAAGTTATATACAACTGTTATTTTAATATGTTTTATATATAACACACATACATAATAATATGTGTTTATTTATATCTTTTAATAATATTAGAAATCTTTAGAAAAA
This sequence comes from Prosapia bicincta, assembly GCA_036971475.1. Taxonomy (NCBI): domain Eukaryota; kingdom Metazoa; phylum Arthropoda; class Insecta; order Hemiptera; family Cercopidae; genus Prosapia; species Prosapia bicincta. Next base: position 398,934,286 of record JBAIZL010000001.1, read on the forward strand.
AATCATTTATTTTTTTAAATTTATAATCATTCATTAATAATTTTAATGAATATTTTAAAAAAAATTGAGCTTTTAGATTTCATGGATTACAAAGAAAAGTTTCCCTTCTCTCTCTCTCTCTCTTTCTCTCTCTCTCTCTCTCTCTCTCTCTCTCTCTCTCTATATATATATATATATATATATATATTCCTCCCTCTCTATCCTTTTTCTCTTTCCATTTCTACTTCCCTTCCTCCTTTCTCGTCTTCTCTCTCTGTCTTTGACTGTCTGTTTGTCTTTCTCTTTCTCTCTCTCTCTCTCTCTCTCCCCTATTTATATATATATATATATATATATATATATATCACTTTCATTATATGTAGTTAAACAAGAATCTTACTTGGTATTTATGCGAGTTAACTTTCAAAGATTGGTCGTATCTCCATCATCGGGCATCACTGGCCGGGGGTTGTAGTAGACTGCCAGTGATGCCCGATGATGGAGATACTACTGACCAATCTTTGAAAGTTAACTCGTATAAATACCAAGTAAGATTCTTGTTTAAGTACATATAGTGAAAGTGATAAGTGAATACAAGAAAACAGTGTTGCAAAGCTACAAATATATATATATATATATTCCTCCCTCTCTATCCTTTTTCTCTTTCCATTTCTACCTCCCTTCCTCCTTTCTCGTCTTCTCTCTCTGTCTTTGACTGTCCGTTTGTCTGTCTGTTTGTCTTTCTCTTTCTCTCTCTCTCCCCCTATATATATATATATATATATATATATATATATATATATATATCACTTTCATTATATGTAGTTAAACAAGAATCTTACTTGGTATTTATGCGAGTTAACTTTCAAAGATTGGTCGTATCTCCATCATCGGGCATCACTGGTCGGGGGTTGTAGTAGACTGCCAGTGATGCCGGATGATGGAGATACTACTGACCAATCTTTGAAAGTTAACTCGTATAAATACCAAGTAAGATTCTTGTTTAAGTACATATAGTGAAAGTGATAAGTGAATACAAGAAAACAGTGTTGCAAAGCTACAAATATATATATATATATATATATATATATATATATATATATATATATATATATATATATATAAAACAACTGAGGATATACAAATACAAGAATTATTTATCGTTTTATAATAATCTTTAAAGCTTTTTGTTGGCAATCAGAATAATAAGAATGAGTTTTTTCAGAAGTTGATGTTAATACAGTTTTTAATATAATTGAACATTGTAACAATTGAGGTCAAACCCATACATTAGGGCTATCTTTAGATTTGTTATTTTAGTTAGTAAAAAATAAATTCTTCCTAGATTTTACTGGATTGTTGTTCTCTACTATGTTGTTCACGAAAGGAAATTATTGGGTAAAATACTTGTTTTGCAAGTAAACAAATTATATTATCATAATTAAAATATTGATTTTAAAACTATTAACATAAACGTTTCGTAAAACAAGTTGTATGAAAGACATCTAGTATCGTATACGCTAAATGTTTAGAAATTTAAGTTTATTTTATATTTTTTTTTAGTAACAGATGTAAAGATTCATCTTTTAAATCAAAATTATGATAATTTTCTAATAAATTTGTTGAACTAAACTTTATTTAGTCAACTTTATTAAAAAATAATGAAGCAATCAATTTTAGAAACAAGATTATTCTAACTGAATTCATTGAACAATATGAAATACACTATTGCATTCTAAAGTAAACACAAACATCACTCGTGAAGTAATATCATAACAGTTGATTTATAATCACATGTTAACTGTTATGAATATCAGCTGATTAGCTGACAGTTTATATCAGTTAAACCACGATCTGTTATTGAAATTTCCATCTCATATATTACAACTGAAATTGGCTTTTATAAGACACCTATCGATATATATCCGTCGGCAGTAACAAAGACTCTAACAATACTCCCAACAGCGTGTACATATCGACTACTAACCTATATTTTACAACGATCTCCATACATCCGTTCGCTGTTTGGATTCATTCCGTTGCAACAGATAATGCAATATTGCATGCTTTGATATCCTTCACAATGGGATGCAATAAGTGTACGGCCAGGTGACCCCGAGAACAAGGTGAATGAGGGCAGTATGTAGATAGAATAACAATGTGGGAGCGTTGCAAGGTGTTGTGTTTTGTTGACGACGTCAGAAAATATTGTTTCTAGAGAGGAGAAAAGCTGGCGCTGAAGGATTTAAAATTCAGGAGTAACTTTGCGTTTAAATGAGATTTAGTTAAACTGTTGTATTTTTAAAGTGTTTATAACTTGGTCTATAGGCCAGCTTATTCCAGCCAGGGTTGAGCCAAAGTTGCGGATCTACTGCGAGTTAAGAGAGTGAGGAATCGTAGCCAGGCTCGTCTGTCTGTAAAAATACCCTTACCAGCGACTAGATAGGTTTACTAGCTAATAACCCCAATATAGCGATAAATGAATGATGTAGAGGATTTATAAAACACTCCTACCCATATTGCGAAATGATAAAGGGCTAAGTGAATTATTTTATTATTTATTTATTATTTTTTGTTATTTGCGGATATAAATAATAAAAAAAGTTATGAATAAGTATTATTAATTTAATTTTCAGTATTTACTACAATTTTACTATTCATACACAATATTAAGAGCACAGTGGTACAATATATTACAATGAAAATATTGGAAAGCACCCCAATACCACAAAAATAATCAAAAATAACAAATAAAACAAGTTACTTAAGATTAAACACTTATGTACATTTTAATGACTATGTCGTCATCATCAGAGGGTCTTATTATAAAATTACAATCTAGCAAACAAGAAGTTACAAACTAGAATGAAATATCAAAGTAACTTGTTTTATTTGTTATTTTTGATTAATTTGGGGTGTTGGGGTTCTTTCCAATATTTTCGTTTACCATTCATGTTTATTTGACCACTCCAAATAACAATTGAATAAATGATAAGATGGCTGAATATCGAGCCAAAATTTATTTATTTATTTATTGCAACGTTTCGGAAACTAATTTATTGCCTTTATCAAGCCTGAAAACAATTTTACATTACACTTTTGGCTCGATATTCAACCGCCTTATCATTTTTTCAATTACTACAATTTTGTTCGTTTATTATATTTATAAAGATTTCGTTATAAATGGTAACATCTTTAGAGGGTTCCAGGACTTAAATATTTGTAAAATACTTTTCTAAACCTTTAGCGGTTCCGGTTAACTAAAGATTATACATGTCTAACATTGAAATTATTGTATTTATTTTAGGAATTTGTAGTTGTCGGTTATTTGAAAATATATTTTGTTGTTGTAAAATTATAGGAAATACAGACAGGCGGCTGAATGCTCTGGTATGTTGAGTACTTGAATACTAACACAAAGTCCTAGGGTGGTGATAAATACATCTTTATTTATTTAGCCCTAAGGGGACTCAGGCTAATCAACCTGGGACTGTCGAATCCTGGTCCTACATTAAATTCCGTGAATACAATATGGCTGAAGTAAGCCCAACACACAAACACTTCTGTCGTTTTGATATAAAAAGTCTTAAACTGTTAAATATAGAATTACTCCCTAATAATTGCTATTTGTTAGTGCGCACAAAATAAATAGATTGTGTAGAGCTCTCTTACCCACAAAAGGGATAAGCCAGAGTAAATTATTTAAATATGTAAGTTTTCTTTGTTTTAGGGATGCAAAATAATATAAAAAGTTAGGAAAAATACTTGTAAGCATGATGTAAATTAGGTCGATAATAGACCCAGCTAAATTTAAAATAATTTTAATTCAATCAAAACATACGTAACATAAAAAAATTCCGTTAAATGTTTTTTTTCCTAAAAATACTTCTTTTAGTTAAACATACAAACCTTATGCTAAACATACCATTGCTTCGAAATTCCCTCTTCACAATCCCCATAGAACTCTGCTCGACGCATGCACTAGCCTACATAATTCTAATTGTTGATCAGCTAGATATTACAATACTATTTTCTTTTACTATATAAACACAAATACATTATTTTTGAATTAATTTTGCTATTTAACGCATTATTCGCAATATTAAGAGATAATGTTTTAAACAGTTTGTACTATATTTTACTAAAATTTACACCGCAAATAACACCCTAAAAATTTTTCGCAAGTTACCTCACATGTTCTACTTGTCTGAAGTTGACTCGTTAAAAGTAACAGCTAAGCATTTCTGTCTGGTCAAGGTAAATATGCTAAGGGATGACCTGGTTCCATTAGCCTGTATTCTCTATTCTTTGAACTGCTTCTGCATTCAATTTAGGTTGTTTTGCACATTTATAGCTATGAAAGCGCAATACTTGAGTCAAATAAATAAAGATTCTTATCATATATTTGTAATATAGTTATATAAATATGTGTGTGTGTGTGTGTGTGTGTGTGTGTGTGTGTGTGTGTGTGTGTGTGTGGCTTTGGTGTGTGTGTGTGTGTGTGTGTGTGTGTGTGTGTGGCTTTGGTGTGTGTGTGTGTGTGTGTGTGTGTGTGTGTGTGTGTGTGTGTGTGTGTGTGTGTGGCTTTGGTGTGTGTGTGTGTGTGTGTGTGTGTGTGTGTGTGTGTGGCTTTGGTGTGTGTGTGTGTGTGTGTGTGTGTGTGTGTGGCTTTGGTGTGTGTGTGTGTGTGTGTGTGTGTGTGTGTGTGTGTGTGTGTGTGTGTGTGTGTGTGTGTGTGTGTGTGGCTTTGGTGTGTGTGTGTGTGTGTGTGTGTGTGTGTGTGTGTGTGGCTTTGGTGTGTGTGTGTGTGTGTGTGTGTGTGTGTGTGTGTGTGTGTGTGTGTGTGTGTGTTGTATTTGGATCCGTTATCAACTGTTGGACCGACTAGCCTATTGAAGAACGCCTACAATATTTGTATCCATTTAAAACACTGCAAGTTAGTTATTGCCTACCTATATTATTTCAGGCGCTAGTGAAGTGTTCACTGGTTGTTGATAAGACAAACTTGACAATCTGAGAAGGTGTTATTTACAGGCCACTTATTAACCTGTCAGCTTACCTGGTTTGGCCTGATAGTTTCTTCCACGTTGATGGAGAGTTCAGCACGAGGAGGAAAGCAGTCGTGGTCTGATTGGAGGAAAAAGAGTATCCGCCAGTGGGTCTAGAATAAGTTTTAGAGAGAAAAATTCATAGGATTATCTTGGATTTTTTCTTGTTACTGGAGTCGGCCGAACCCAAACTTCCGATTTGACAACTGCTATCTACCGCCGCTTGTTGTATCATGCGCTACGTCGTTGTACGACGGTTCAGTCGGATCTGCTTTAGTGGTTGACTGAGCAAATCCGGGTAGTTTTGACTGTTATTAATTTTATCCCTACGAAAACTCACTTCAATAAGGAGGTACCCCAAGAAAAATTAACCACTGCTGCAGTAATTAGGGACTCACCGTAGCTGAACTAACCTGGTTGGTTTGTTGAATATGTTAATGTATAAACCCAGGGTTAGAAAATATATTTGGGTGCTTGTTTACTGTGTGTGTGTGTGTGTGTGTGTGTGTGTGTGTGTGTGTGTAACAGCAGAACCCAATTTGACTTAAAACATATTGACGACAGTTTTATTTTATGACTATAATATATTTTGAGCTTTTTATACATATAGCGTAGTTAATAAAATTTCATATATTATGCCATTTGTTAGTTACGTATAATGAGGGTTGCCATATAGGATTTATAACATCAGCACTGGATCCTAACATTCCTGTGCATGAATATAACACACGGTGGAATATATTTGTTACTCGTACTCTCATTTTAACGCCTAATTTATTATTAAAGCTTTATATTTTTACCTATTTAATGCTATTCAATAAATTTTAGTTTATTCATAGGTATTTCAGAGGTTTGTATAACTTTTTTTTAATTATTGTTCCCGTTTATAACAAGAATAATCGAATCATTAACTAGCAATATTCACGTATTTTCCAGCCCTCATGGTGCGCGGGTTTCAGGAGTCGTCGAAGAGACCCCGGGACGATTGGAGTACGAGGTAGCTTTGTACAAAGAAGCTCCGGCAAGAGTGTCCAACAGCACCGGGAGCGAGCTGCCTGTCGACCAGGCGGTGCCCATCGGGACGAAGCTGCAGCTGCGAGCGAGAATCAACCCCCAGTCAGGTAACATTTGCCTGGAGAACTAGTGAATAAGTGTATTAAAACTATTATTAAATATATATTGAAATCTTGTTGCTGTTCATGACGAGCTGGTTGTTAATTCTTATTACACCTTTGCTATTACTTGCGACCAGACTTTTTAGACATAGAACACACATAAAAATGATGTCTTAAATGAACAAAGACGGCACAGATCACACATACACTTCGATCACATCACTTCTAACTTTCAAAATAATGGTACCGAGAAAGCGCAACTGCAGCATTCCTAGCGGCAAAAATACGAGGCTGAAGAAGTCGTAAGACGAAAACGTTTCTTCCAAGTGTGAGTTAACAATTTAACAACTTTTAGTTATCAAAAAGTCTAGTCGCAAGTAAGCAAATGTGTAATATTAAATATATGTCATACAATTAATCTAACATAAACCATATACAGGCATATTGGTATAAATAATATGTGTGTCGGGCATACGCCTTTTAAGCGAAAACATTATGTAGTAAGAATAGGATTAAAATCCTGTACGTCAAGATGAAATCGATAACACAACTTTGTAAAAGTATTTAACGGTTTAACTTTACTTACATATTTATTGAATGCTATAAAGCCAGATAGACAAGTATAAAATTATACAGCACAGAACTAAACATAAACAGTGTCTTGCAGCTATTCTCTCTGAATATGATTGCGCGGCAATAAAAATTTAAATCAAGAGATATATAAAACGTTCTTATGTTCAAGAGATTTTATTTAATATAATAAAATAGCTACACCATAGCTGTTCCAAGTTATAAAATTATTATATTATTAGTTTTTACTTTGGATATTTTTAAGACAAGTAGTTCATGTGTGATGTGCGGTGTCTTACGTGACGTCATTTTTAAAAAACCAGGTGAGCCTAAAAACATTTCTTAGAACATAAAACAATAAAAGAATGCAAGTAATAAATAAGCTAGCTTGTACGTTAAGGTTATAAACAAATAAACAACTGCACACGAAATCACAAAGCAATATGCTTTATTATCATTGCAGTTATTATTTTGTAGTTGTCTTACTGATGATGCCATAACTCATTGAAACGCGTATGATAAAGTATATTGTTTGTGAGTTCGAGTGCAGTTTTTGGTTTGTTTAATGAAGGAATGAGTAAACTCTCTACGCGTACAAAATTATGAGTTTAATTTGATACGATGCTGTTTAATAAAAAACATTAACTTTATTTTTCCCCCAGCTTGGAAGTTTGTAAAGCTGATGGAAGTCACCGTGTCCCCAGACCCCGACGACCCTCACGTTGCGGGGAGCGTTGCTCTAGTGAAAGGAGGGTAAGTGCACTTTCGTTTGACGTAGAATAAAATTGTTGTTAGTTAGCTTTATATGGATAACGTAAGTGTTAAGTGTAGAGCGAGAATACTTGTACTTGCTGAAAGAAACATATGACATATATTACTTTGTTACTATTAAGGTTAGGTGTGTTAAAGTTTAATTACTGTGACGTGAATAACATCAAACTAAAACTATGGGCGAATCTGTCTTTAATTATTGCCAAGCAAAATAAAATTGTGGTCAAGGTGTCCTTAATTGTTGCCGTATGAAATAATTTAATTGTTGTCATGCGAAATAAAACGTGAGTTAATTGTTATGAGAAATAAATTGTGGTTACGGTAAGTTTAATTGTTGTCATGTGAAATAAAACGTGAGTTAATTGTTATGAGAAATAAATTGTGGTTACGGTAAGTTTAATTGTTGTCCTGCGAAATAAAACGTGAGTTAATTGTTATGAGAAATAAATTGTGGTTACGGTAAGTTTAATTGTTGTCATGTGAAATAAAACGTGAGTTAATTGTTATGAGAAATAAATTGTGGTTACGGTAAGTTTAATTGTTGTCCTGCGAAATAAAACGTGAGTTAATTGTTATGAGAAATAAATTGTGGCTACGGTAAGTTTAATTGTTGTCCTGCGAAATAAAACGTGAGTTAATTGTTATGAGAAATAAATTGTGGTTACGGTAAGTTTAATTGTTGTCCTGCGAAATAAAACGTGAGTTAATTGTTATGAGAAATAAATTGTGGTTACGGTAAGTTTAATTGTTGTCATGTGAAATAAAACGTGAGTTAATTGTTATGAGAAATAAATTGTGGCTACGGTAAGTTTAATTGTTGTCCTGCGAAATAAAACGTGAGTTAATTGTTATGAGAAATAAATTGTGGTTACGGTAAGTTTAATTGTTGTCATGTGAAATAAAACGTGAGTTAATTGTTATGAGAAATAAATTGTGGCTACGGTAAGTTTAATTGTTGTCCTGCGAAATAAAACGTGAGTTAATTGTTATGAGAAATAAATTGTGGTTACGGTAAGTTTAATTGTTGTCATGTGAAATAAAACGTGAGTTAATTGTTATGAGAAATAAATTGTGGCTACGGTAAGTTTAATTGTTGTCCTGCGAAATAAAACGTGAGTTAATTGTTATGAGAAATAAATTGTGGTTACGGTAAGTTTAATTGTTGTCATGTGAAATAAAACGTGAGTTAATTGTTATGAGAAATAAATTGTGGCTACGGTAAGTTTAATTGTTGTCCTGCGAAATAAAACGTGAGTTAATTGTTATGAGAAATAAATTGTGGTTACGGTAAGTTTAATTGTTGTCATGTGAAATAAAACGTGAGTTAATTGTTATGAGAAATAAATTGTGGCTACGGTAAGTTTAATTGTTGTCCTGCGAAATAAAACGTGAGTTAATTGTTATGAGAAATAAATTGTGGTTACGGTAAGTTTAATTGTTGTCATGTGAAATAAAACGTGAGTTAATTGTTATGAGAAATAAATTGTGGCTACGGTAAGTTTAATTGTTGTCCTGCGAAATAAAACGTGAGTTAATTGTTATGAGAAATAAATTGTGGTTACGGTAAGTTTAATTGTTGTCATGTGAAATAAAACTGCGAGCGAGTTTATGTTTAATAGTTGTCATGTGGAATAATATAATTGTAGTCATGCGATATTATGCTGTGAGTCAATTGTCATGAGTAATAAGACTGTGAGTGAATTAATTGCCATGAGAAATAAAATTGTGCGTAAGCTCACGTTTAATTTTTGTCATGTGGAGTAATTTAATTGTTGTCATTGGATATAAAACTGTGAGTTAGTTGGCATGAAAAAAAAACTGTGAGTGAGTTAATGTATAATTGTTGTCATGTGAAATAAAACTGCGAGCGAGTTTATGTTTAATAGTTGTCATGTGGAATAATATAATTGTAGTCATGCGATATTATGCTGTGAGTCAATTGTCATGAGAAATAAGACTGTGAGTGAATTAATTGCCATGAGAAATAAAATTGTGCGTAAGCTCACGTTTAATATTTGTCATGTGGAGTAATTTAATTGTTGTCATGGGATATAAAACTGTGAGTTAGTTGGCATGAAAAAAAAACTGTGAGTGAGTTAATGTATAATTGTTGTCATTTGGAATAATTTGATTGTTGTCATGAGAAATAAAACTGTGAGTGAGTTTACGTTTAGTTTGACAAACTAAACTTTACAAATAAAACTGTGGGTAAGGTATTTTGAATTATTGTCAAGTGAAATTAAAAAGTGCATAAGGTATGTTTAGCTCTTACCACGTAAAATAACATTAAGGTTGTATTGCTTTGGTTATCATGTTAAATATGGGTAGTATGGGGAGTTGAAACGTGAAATATAATTAAGGGTGAAGTAAGCATAATTGTCGTAAGAAATAAACTGTTGCCATGTTAAGTAAGGCCTGTAAAGGTTATTCGTATGTCTTAACAAATATTTCATCTTTATTTCATAGTTTTCTAATCATTCTAAAATATTCCTTAAATATCAGTCAGTAAGTGTTCTGTAAAAAAATCTCTATTTTTGATAAAACATTCCAAAACCTTTCTCCATCGTAATTACCTTCAGGGATATTTAAATTGTCTCTCTGAATTAAATAACTGTTACACCCTGCTTTGTAGTAACTATTAAAGAGACCTACCATAGATTTATACTCGTTATACATACAAATATAATGCAGATTTAATTTTTCCTTTCCTGTTCTAGTGCTTAGCGTGTCAACATAGTAACACCACTAACAAGTAAATATAAAGTAGTGACGCTTAAGCCCAAGTGTTTTATCAATGTTGTTCCTTTAGATGCAGGAACCGGGACTTCGTGGCGATCATCCCGCACCAACCCGCCCGGTACAGGGACCGCCAGAATGAAGTGTTCCTTGATTTCGAGGCGTTCCTGCTCAGCACAATGAGAGAAAGATCCACTTTATGGATCCACTCACAGATCAAAGCTTGCATGGACTCTGTCGACTGCCAACCTGTGAGTATATAATATTATTTTAACTTTTTCGTATATTAAACTATATTTGACTATTGTAATTATATAAATTGAATTGTTTGTTTCGAAGCATATAATATATCCTTTTGGTAGTTTTGAAATTACCTTTAGAAATAGGAACTATGATATATTAAAATATAGCATGAAAATATGATTATTTTAGGAAATCAAGATTTTTAAAATAATTATTTTCAAATTGTCTTAATTATGAATCCGTTTATTTAACAAAATATCTCTTTCAATTATACACACACACACACACACACACACACACACACACACACACACACCGTGTGTGTGTGTGTGTGTGTGTGTGTGTGTGTGTGTGAGTGTGTGTGTGTATGTGTGTGTGTGTGTGTGTGTGTATATGTGTATGTGTGTTTGTGTGTTTGTGTGTGTGTGTGTGTGTGTGTGAGTGTGTGTGTGTGTGTGTATGTGTGTGTGTTTGTGTGTGTGTATGTGTATGTGTGTGTGTGTGTGTGTGTGTGTGTGTGAGTGTTTGTGTGTGTGTATGTGTGTGTGTTTGTGTGTGTGTATGTGTATGTGTGTGTGTGTGTGTGTGTGTGTGTGTGTGTGTGTGTGTGTGTGTGTATGTGTGTGTGTGTGTTTTTTTTTTAAGGAGGTGGGGGAAAGATCTTCAAAAGACACCCGATGGTATGGGTAGTGTCGGATTCATCTCAGTATGGAGCCGAGACACCTACCGACTAAAAAACCCCCCTTCTCCTCTTTCCAAAAGCCTTAATTCCCCGCGGGACCGCTGCTAGGCACTACTTCACGGGGCGGCATTATCGCTTACGCTCTCCCATCTTTTTCCTTCCCTACGTCCCCCACTAACTATTAGCTGGGTGTAGTTTCCTTTCCTTTTCTTCCTTCCGCAGTTCTGTAATCACTTCTTTGGTGAAGTTCGTTGTGGCGTTCCATATAGCTTCTGATGCGAGCATTTGCTCTACTAAATTTTCTGGCGTAATCGCCACGTTGGTTAGCCTTTCGAATTCTCTTCGCTGTGGGTCAAATCTTGGACATGTGAAGAACACGTGCCTCGCGTCCTCTTCTGCTCCATGACATACTGGGCAATTCGGTGAGTCCTCTTGCTTATACTTATATAAGTATTGTGTGTGTATGTGTGTGTGTGTGTGTGTGTGTGTGTGTGTGTGTGTGTGTGTGTGTGTAAGTGTGTGTGTGTATGGTGTGGTGTGTGTGTGTGTCTGTGTTTTACTATAAACAATGGATTGTAATTTCATTGATTTAAAAACCTGTGATACCTTTGGAGCTATTTGTTTTCAATATTAGATTCTAAGCAATTTTTCATCCCTCAGGGGATGTGATTGTAAGTGTTGTTTTTCAATCATTGAGAAAATAATATATTCACCAGTTGTATGCATAAGGGGTGGTAGTTCTGTTAGAAACATAGGGGTGGCAAAAGGTTAATAAACGCCAGCCAAACCACTCTTGTACTCCAGACAACACTAGATTAATTCTAGAAAACATAGTAGCTAAACGTTTCTCAGAGCATAAACTAAAAGCATAGATAAAACTATTTGGCGGAGAACTTTCATCGTTGGTACAAATGAGGAGTTGATGACATTATTAACTATGTTATATTTGTTGTGTAAACATCGTGTTAAGGGTCGGGGAGGCGATTAAAAGTTTGTTAGCGTAGGAGTCCACGCATTCACTTCTACAATCCTGGAAAGTGAAATAGTTATTTAATTAGTTCTGTAATAAACTCAGAACAATAAAGGTTATATGGAAACATAAAAGCTTAAAGGGTAGCTAGATATTACAGGAGAACCTTATATAGATAGTGTAATAAAGTCAGAGATTACAGAGAGATATTAGAAAGTATACAAGAGCTTTATGTGTGACGTAATGCGTTAAACCTGGTTCAAAAAGCAAAACATTGTTCTGTGAGAAGGAGATTGCACGTTAACATTAAGAATTAACTTTAAACCTAGATATTCTGTAATATAATTAGGTGAATACGTAATGTACATGTTATTGTGATGTAATAAACTCACGATTCTAATAGCTAGCGGTGATAATGGATACTACAAACTAAACTTGATAAATGTGACAATGTATTGAGTATTTGCTATGTTACGTGCAAGACGGGTGCAATAGTAAACATTATAAAAGTAAAACAACTATTTTTAAACACTCATTTTGTAGTTGCATTGTAACAGAGCTATTATGAAGTTTAATACATATATGGTTTTTGCAGGTTTGTAATGTATGACATTCTTTAATTTTCCTGATGATGTTGGTACTGTTTGCCAACGAAAAGCTTTGAATTGTATAATTCAATAAATTATTATTCATATATATATATATATATATATATATATATATATATATATATATATATATATATATATATATATATATACTACAATATGTTTTCTTGTGTAATAATAAAGAAATAAGACAAATTACAAATGCAAGAATATAATTTATTGAATGTACAATTATTCAAAGCTTTTCGTTGGCAAAGAAAATCAACATCATCAGGAATACTAAAGAATTAAAATCAAACATCAATATCATATATTTATATATTTTACATATTTTGTATATATATATATATATATATATATATATATATATATAAAAACTATATGTTAATAGGGGCTCTAAAGGGAACTATAAATTAAGTTTGTAAAATTAAGACTACAATTTACAAGGCCAAAATGGCAGTGTTATTACTTTAGTGTACCAGTTTAGTAAATTCATGAGAAAGGTTGTCAGTTTTAAGACGAAAGGGCGTTAAAAAACTAGAGAAAAAACTTGGTACCGTTAAGAGAGTTGCAAAAAAACGTTACATTTCAAAATATTTGTTAAAAAGTTAAAATTAAGAAATGTGATTGGTCTAAACTAGGAGAGAAGGGATGAGGTTCAAAGTTAGTTAGGAGAAAAATCGAAAGAGTAGATCATCCAGGAACGTTTGATCAGAGTAGACGTCGGTCAAGTTACCTCTAGCTCTTGTAATTATATTAAGTAAATTATTGAAAGCAGTGAATATTAAGTAAATCGTCGAAAGCAGTGAACATTAAGTGAATCGTCGAAAGCAGTGAACATTAAGTAAATCGTCGAAAGCAGTGAACATTAAGTAAATCGTCGAAAGCAGTGAGCATTAAGTAAATCGTCGAAAGCAGTGAACATTAAGTAAATCGTCGAAAGCAGTGAGCATTAAGTAAATCGTCGAAAGCAGTGAACATTAAGTAAATCGTCGAAAGCAGTAAACATTAAGTAAATCGTCGAAAGCAGTGAACATTAAGTAAGACGTCGAAAGTTGATTGTGATTATAGTGCAACGGAGGCATGTCAGGACCACGAGCTACGAACAGGTCACCCTCAAATGTTAGTAAAGGATAACTTTCTCAACATCTTTGAACATTAAACTTTTTTTGTGGATTTGCCAATCACAAATTTTTTTTTGAATCCATAAAAGGAATATTCATTAAATCAGAAATATAAAATAATGTTAAACATAAGTTTCCCCAATTGAAACCCGAACCATATACAGCGACCCTGAGATCAAAACAAATTTATGTAAATTAAGTTAAGTATAAACAAAGAAAGAAAGTTAAGTTTCTCTTGCAAATTAATATAATTGAGCAAGACAAATTTCAATTAAATTAAGAAATTCTTATTTAAATAATATTGTAATTTTAATAAAACTTAATTAAATTATCTTAACCTGTAAATTGTTTGTTATTTCACTGTAATCCAGATATAAATATTATAAATAATAATTTCATTCTTATCAGAGATAAGTGGAGTCCTATTAATGAAAATAATCATTGAATATATAAAATTAGTAGAGCCTACACTGAAAAATTAACCAAGAGTATTAGAATATATATATATATATATATATATATATATATATATATATATATATATATATATGGTATGTTCAGATGTATTCATAGAACTAGAAGGTACTTGGAAAATTTTTCTGCCAATCAGCAAAAAGCTTCAATATATGAAGAAAATTAGAATAAAAAAAATTCATGTTCACGAATGTGTTATTTAACCATAAATATATATATATATATATATATATATATATATATATATATATATATATATATATATATATAACAAGAAATATAAACTCATCTAAGGATATATATATATATAATATATATATAATATATATAAATCATATATATAAATCATATATATAAATATATATGATATATATATATATAATATATATATATATATATATATACATGCACATTACATACATAGTAATTTTAATAAAATTAATTAATTTTGTGTTTCTATACATAACAGGAGTACTGTCTGGATCTGTTCGAGCCATCAGGTCAAGGAAGGAAGAAGAGAGCAACCAGCAGAAATACTGAAGTGTCCTCCGCCACATTCAGAAACACCACAAATGACATTCCTTACACAAAGTTCCACGAAAATATAGAATACACAGTGCTTATGCCAGGAGGTAAGGAATTAGTAGCGAGTGGTGACTGCAACGGGTGGTTACTACCTATGCGTTTAACACCTTTTTTATGAGGCTGTATATACTTCAGGATGAAAACTTTTCCAACGTAATACGGGTTTAGGGTGCTTCTCTTCTTAGTTTAATCATAACTAATCCACTTATCCCATCTATCCTTGCATGACGTAGCGGGTAAACACCTGTCCATCAGCTATACTTACCACCTCGATCCGCGATTATCCCTCGCTATCAAGACTAGCGGTTTCATGTCTCTTAAACCTCAATCAACAGCAAATGCTTAGCGGTGATATTAACACCGACAAAATATAGAATGAAGCTCTACTAAAAATGAGGTTCTATCAAGATATATATATATATATATATATATATATTAAGTGCGAAAATATTTATGTCTCTTTATATATAATGTTTAAATTCTTATTTTACTGAAGTATCAACGAGTAATATTCTGTTATCTTACTACCGTATTCTAGTTTTTAAAAATCCATCTATTCAGTTTACCCCGTTCATTTATCGGTCTATCATATAATTTTATAATTCTTCTCAAATTTTTTCTAGCTTTCATATATTTTATTTGTTTGAATTCAGTATTTAATTAAACTTGAAACACTAAATAGGACATAAAGATGAGACACGGTAATACTTGTTTTAACTGTTGGCTGGTGAATAAGGCTTTAGATAATGTCACTATATTAATTTGAAAAAAACCTTGGATCTATAATTATTATTGTTGTTTATACGATTTTCGTAGATTTAGTAATATAAAGAGAGTTAGACTGATAAAGCGAGAAAGATGGTATATAACTATATCTATCTATCTATCTATCTTTATATATATAGTTAGATAGATAGATAGATGGAAAGAGAGAGAGAGAGAGAGAGAGAGAGCGAGAGAGAGAGAGAGAGAGTGTGTGAGAGAGAGAGATAAATAGATAGAGATAGAGCGAGACAGAGATTGAGTGAGTGAGTGTGAGAGAGAGAGAGAAAGAGAGAGAGAAAGAGAGAGAGAAAGAGAGAGAGAGAGTGAGTGTGAGAGAGAGATAAATAGATAGAGATAGAGCGAGACAGAGATTGAGTGAGTGAGTGAGAGAGAGAGAGAGAGAGAAAGAGAGAGAGAGAGAGAGAAAGAGAGAGAGAGAGAGTGAGTGTGAGAGAGAGATAAATAGATAGAGATAGAGCGAGACAGAGAGTTGAGTGAGTGAGTGAGAGAGAGAGATAGAGAGAAAGAAAGAAAGAGCGAGAGAGAGAGAGAAAGAGAGAGAGATAGAGAGAGAGAGAGATAGAGAGAGAGAGAGAGAAAGAGAGAGAGAGAGAGAGAGAGAGAGAGAGAGAGAGAGAGAGAGAGAGAGAGAGAGAGAGAGAGGGAGGAGAACCACAGAAATGTTCAATAGATATGAGAACGTTATGTCCAAAATGTCAAGAATTAACAAAATCTGCAGTACTAGTGGCATTAATAGTCATCCCTATTTTTCAATCTTATAATCGTATCCTCATATAATTCCTACTTTAACTTGTATCAGCACAGGATTTTATAAACAAAATCTTTATTCATCTTTTGCAGATCTGTACCACAAATCTTCCTCCTCGGAGAACTCCTGCGGCACGTTCCTGCTGATAGCAGCAGCTCTCGGTTGCTTGTTGTTTGTGTCGGCGTTCCTGATGTGTTACCTGGCTACCCGTCTGCAATCAGCAGTGGCAGCGTCGAACCACAGCACGTCCATCGACCACCTAGTCAGAGAACACTCTCGCAAGCATTCGCTCACTTCCGACAACATGACGTACACAGGTCGATCGACGTTACAGTGAACTGTCCAATAATGTTGTGATTTGTGTTGTGAATGTCTTTAACTCTGCGCGCACAGACAAACTTTCCTAGCCTGTTATAATCTGATGGTAAACTAGCTACTTGCTCTACGAGATTATCCATTGAAAAGTATAGACATATTAGAATTAAAATTAAAAAGGTATTTAAAAGTCAGAATGGTGAAAGGAAAGATTTTACGGCGTTGCCATTTTGTCAGTAATATTGTTCACATCTCTCACAGTTTAAACTGAACTAGATACGTTGAGAAACTTGGCAACCCTGCTAAAACCTTATCAAAGTAATTAGCAGTGTCTGAATAAGCGAGACTAGTGACGAATACCTGAAGCTTCTTAAACTTTGACTGACAAAATTCCTAATTTTAATCATAATATATAATGTAAAGGACTTATATAAACAATGTTTTTACTAAAGTTGTTCATATTTCGAACTACTATATCGATATTCTTTTGAAAAAACCAATAGACTGAGCTAATGCTGAATAGGCTCTCTTGTAGGCACTAACAACGAGTATATCGACACTTAGAAGAACACTAAGACCCAAGTTCCTTACATTCTTATATCCATCAAGTTCTGAGGAACAAACATTATCAGTATTATTAAGATGTACAAATTTTCAAAGGCAGGTATCTACACTCAAAGTATTTAAGGGATGCAAAAAATAAAACAAGTTTCAATAAACTGTACTATATAATAACGTACTATTTCTACGAGATGAGTATAAACCCATTGTAAGAGATGAGAAAATCTTCAATATTTTAATTATATCTTTTATTTGTTCATTACATTTATGCTAAAATTGTCAGAGGGTTGTAGCAGCTTAATATTAGTAAACGGGGTTTTAAATTTTAACGGTTACGCTACGTAAATGTTACGTTTCTAAAATTTTAAAATAACGTAGTTGTAGGTTATTTAAAAAAATAAATTTGTATTTTTGAATTATAAAAAATAGTGTTTTGTCGCTAGTGACTTGTGTAACTCGACTAAAGGCTCTGGGTAGCGCCCTTGATTTTATACAAGGTCAGTGCTAACAATATTACTTCTCTTGGATACAGTATGGCTGAGGTAAAGCACATCTAGTCTGCATCTTTTATGCCGTTTTAGTTTATTGAAAAAGCCATCGTATTTTATATAATCTAATTTCCAATTAATTTCATTCCCCAATAACGTTGTCTTTAAAGTCTTTTTCAAAAGAATTTTTATTCATACTTTCATTAATAAACAGTTATGAACCCTTGATACAAATATTTACACAACCGTTACGTACATTTCACAGTTAACACAGTTAGCGTCATCACAATGTTATATATGTACGTAATACGTATATTTTAACCTTCTAATGATGCTAGCCACGATAGCGAAACTTACCTTAAGTTTGTGTAAATATTTATATTTATAGTCAGAGTTTATAATGGTTTAATAATTATAATTACGCTACTGCAGTCTCTATTGCTTTATATTTAATGCGCTGTTTAAATCTCCAAGTATGAGTATACAATGTTTGTATTCCTTAAAATACATATTTGTGACCGATAATATTAATAATCTTTATTCTACCAATTATAAAACAAATTTCATTATAACACATTACACATTTGTTTTGTTCAATTACAGAGTAATTTTTTAATAAATGTTATAATTTATTTAAATACTGAATTGAATATTCAATTAATGTTAAAATATTTCTGGAAAGTTGCTAGAATTTAGTTGTAACTATACTGTAGTGTAACGTTGCAACCCTCTAAAAATTATCACTTAAAACATCTCATATCAATTAAAACTTACTGAGACAGAACATTTTCGATCGCTGTCGGAAACGTTCTGTCTCAGTAAGTTTTAACAAATTTACTAAATTTAAAGTCCGGATAGTCATAATCTATTGTTTAAGTGATTAGTAAGATTCACCGAACGTAATGGACTACAATATTCAAGACCTCTAAAAATGTTAGCATGTCAATAAAACTTGGGTTGCTGAGGATTAAATAAACATTTCCAATACGGTTTTACTGAGTTTTCTTTTACATTTTAGTTTTTATAGAAGTCTTTGATAGAAATTTTTTAAAATTGATATGAATAAAAAAACTCAAAGCAAGTTTTCTCTTAGGGATAAGTAGATAGGAGTAAGAGAGTCGGTTTTGCAGCTTAGATTGTTTACCCTTGAATGACAGGTTTTTGGAAGATTTAATAGAAATATACTGTGAAACTCTTCACTGTAGCAGGGATTTAACCAGTAAAATAATCTACCTACAAGAATAACTAGACAAATTGTAATTCCTCTTTTGCTTTTTGCACAGCAAGTTTCAGTATACGTTTGTGTCTATAAACTATTATTCCCTTTTGTGCGTTTGTAAATTCGATTTAGTTATGTTTTTAAAACTAAGTGTAAATTACAAACTAAAGCAAAATATGTAGAAGTATCTAAATGAGGACAAGATTGTGCTGAGAGTAAAAATTTAGAGCGTGCTTTTTGGATCCCTTAAATATACAAAAAAACAAAAACATTAAAAAAGCATACACCATCAGGTAGTTTGCACGTGAATATTGGTGAAGGGTATTTGGTGAATTTATTTTCACTGGGGAATTGTGCAAATTTACTTAATTACATTGTACAATTATAAAAAAACTTGTATTTCCTTGTAGTTATTTATTCATGTAGGCCCTAATATGATCATTATATCAGTTTACTATTCCTGTAAATACATTTAAGTACGTTTGAGGTCATTGGGTTATTTTCAGTATTTATGTATACACGACTTGTTTATTTGACAAACATGCGTTAATTTATGCTGATAATAACGTTATGTAATAAAACGAAATTAAAATTCTGATGGGAAACTTTAACACGCATTAAGAACAAGTGCCAGTAATGGCGTAGGTTTATTTAAGTTGAAGGTGCTGTTTCGTGATTCTTAAAGGAATATTTTTGGCTACAAACAAATGCTATAGAATTTAGCTATGTGGGATGTAAAGATATTTGCTTCAATGAAAATTAATTTTCGTTTAAATTAAACATTAATTAAAAATAGATAACCTTGTGAGAATTCGTAATTATTAAGAGCAAAAAACCCCAAAGTTAATATAATTTTCTTTAACAATATTGGATATTTATTAAAATAATGTATTGGCAATACTAATGGGAAAGATATTGGTTTTAAATTACTATTAAATTTTATCTCTTTATTAAAGTTATATAGGCTATATATATATATATATATAAATATCCCGAATCAGTATATTTTCCGTAGCATTGTGACACAAACTTTGAAACTTAATAAGATAGACAGGAAATAAAAAAACGTTACAAGCAGCAGAGGATGCACCTCTAGATAGTTGAAAGTAAGTTATTTCAAAAATAGAAGGATAAAATGATGGGATCACAGGTCAAAGGGATGCTTGGGTACGAATTGAAATTCAGTAAAATGTTTAAAATCCTTTAAAGAATTATATAAATTATCATTAAAAATTGGTAACAAAATTTTTGGGTTTTTTGATAAAGTAAATTATTTCTGTTAAGTAGTTGTTTTTATAAGCCGTGTTAAAACAGCTGTTTTTAAACCCATAGTGACATTTTACGTCAAATTTAATATTTGTTTTTGATTAAACAGTTACACCCAAAAAGGTGATGTAGGCTACAATTTTATGAACCTACAAAGCTAATATATCATTGGCAAGGTAAACAAAAATGTTTACACGTGTTATGTTTTCCCTCAAATAATATTTGTTCATTTAAGTTGTACATTTTTTGAGACTTGTAAATAGGACTAAGTTATGGGTATGGTGCTGAAGTTAGTAAGGCTAACTTTAAAAATTTTAATATTAATTTTTATACTTTCTATGCGTTTAGGAACGAAATGTTTTCTTGTGATTTATATATGTGCGTGCGATTGCATATGTCTAATTTCAAATTATATATGTTTAAACTGGATAATATAGTTTTCTACGTTTTTAAAAATTCACTTTTACGGTATTAATGAAATTATTTTAATTTGTAAACATGTTTTTTTATGAGTTATTCTTACAGATAACTTAATGTAAAGTGCAAACATGAAAACTTTAGTATTTATTTAAAATTGTCAATTGTTTTTTATTTTATAAAAAAATAGTTCAATTATATATTAAATTAAAAATTATTATAAATGATATTGTTATTTATTTAATCATCTCTCTTAAGACGGCTCTAGTACTGATTCCAGATACTATCTCTGCCTGTTATGTTCACGTCTTTTTACTCTATCATCTGAAAAGGGGTCTAGCAAATACTTACTCTATATCCCATATAGATACTATGATGCTAGAGGGATGGATTTCCTATATTTTACTGGATCTATTCTTTAACTCTTTTTGCTAGTTTAGAGTGCCAAAGGTTTGTTGTAAATTATTCAAATCGGCTTCTAAAATACAGAACAACCTGTGCTGATCGTTAAAGTCTCCGGTCATTGTAAGTAATGAATTATGATTTAGTGTGAAGGGCAGGAAAACTTGCAATTTACCACTCTAGGTTTCTAAATGTTATCGATTTACCTTGTATAGATTAATTCTTCGATTTGTCTGAAGTAGGCCTGCTGTTTACTCTATAGAAATATTAAGTGCAAAGAATTTTCTAATAAAAACATGCGAATAAGAAATCTAACAAAGGAAATGCTATCGCGTAAAGGTTCACCAAATATAATTTTATAATTATTTTTTAAAAACACGTTTACTTAATTACTATTATTAGTTAGGTCAAAGAATAAGTAAATTTACATTCTACTGTTATTTATAAGAAAATAATTGATGATGTTTGAGAATATTTAAACTGTAATACGTTTATTAAAGTTGCAGTCGTTATAAAATATCTAGACTATGTTCCTCGTAAATATTATGAAAATGGAAGAAAATATTTAAACAAAATGTTTAATTTTTTTCAAAATTCTTTTCAACAACAAATTGACAAACATATACTATTGCTACATTTCAGATTCATATTGGCATAAAGAAATGGAGATGTTTAACAGAAACTGAATGCTTGGAAAACTCTATCCTAAACACATATACAAACACAACAAACGTACACTAATAGGAGACTATTGCAGTCTACATAGAAATTGCTAAAATGAGCCTAATACCTATCATTACAATACAACTTGTCACTTATCCCTACCTATTACTACCTGTTATTATCTATCATTAAAGTTACTGGCTATCTCCGATTTGGAGTATAAAATGATCAAATTTCTTTAAATAACTTATACAACAAATCAGGGAAAATCAAATGAGACAAAGTATTTTTGCTGTATAACAAATTGCTTTGAATTCGAATTTACCCCTTGACAACAGGGAGATGACTCTTACCACGTGATTCTTCAACCAGGAAATCATTTTGAAATTTCAGTTCAACTGATGTTACATTTCCTGAAGCTAACTTAGCCGGTAGATGTCTCTGCACAAGTTATTGAGTTCATTTGCAGAATCGAGGCTTGAGCTGCTATTTTCCCCATTTACTTTGTTTTATAAATCTGCCGTATCTAATTTGTCATCCTACTAGGTCAATAATCTCGACATCACTTTATGTTAGGGGTGAAAAGCCCCTAACAAATGAATGACAATAATTCATTGAGAACTATTTATACTGTATAAATAATACCTTTGCACTAAATGTCTTATGCTGTAGAAAAATGCAACTATTTTAATGCTCAAGTTATGACGTCCTTAGTAGGGAAAATCTGTGTCCTTATCCAGCCCATATTTAATTTTCTCTTGTCGTGCCCACTCATCAAATTTCTCAATCCACTCGGGGGCCATTTTCTCCTTGTAATTACCAACTTTACCTTTATTTATAAAACTTAAATCTTCATAGCGACCGTGGACTCTTTTCATCGCTATTGTTAGAGTGGACTGATTCGCAGTTTCGTTGTTCCTTATATTTGAGATGTGCAAATGGTCGACAAGCTCCGACATCTGGTCTTCGGGCACAGGTTTCCCAAGGAATGCCGCCGTTCTTCGAACAACACCAGGCAGGTCCTGGAAAAATATACACTAATATAACAAAACAATTGTAATTGGAGATAGTTTTAAATTTCATTCATATGAACTAAAAGTTAGATTTTAGTTTTGCTAAATAGAATTACGGTTACATAAAATTTTAAAATGCCTACCTAGCGCCGTGTTTCGTATGTTTGAATCTGCAGTGCATTTATATTTGTTTACCATTTTATTTATTGTATAAATAATGCTTTATGATAGAAAATACGTTCAAAATAAAGACATAAGTAAATAAAATAAACCTGTAACTTTAGATACACAATTTTCAATAAATAAAACTTACACAAGATATGTAAACTACACTCAAGTGTATGTGTAATTGATAAATTAAATATATTATATTGTGTTATAATAGAATTTAATAAATTTCATATACACACACACAAACATACACATACACACACACACACACACACACACACACACACACACACACCACACACACACACACACACACACACACACACACACACACACACACACACACACACACACACATACACACACACACACATACAGTCACACACACAAACACACACATACACACACACACACACACCACACACACACACACACCACTCACACACATACACACACACACACACACACACACACACACACACACATACAAACATACACATACAGACACACATACACACACACACACACACACACACACATACACACACACACACACACACACACACACACACACACACACACACACACCACTCACATACATACACACACATACACACACACACACACACACACACACACACACACACACACACACACACACACACACCACTCACATACACACACACACACACACACACCACTCACATACATACACACACATACACACACACACACACACACACACACACACACACACACACACACACACACACACCACTCACACACACACATACTCATATGTATGTATATATATATATATATATATATATATATATATATATATCGCAATATGTATTCTTGTGTATTAATAAAGAACTAAGTCAAAATACAAATACAAGAATTATAATTGAATTTACTATTCAAAGCTTTTCGTTGGCTAACAGTACCTACATCATCAGGAATATATATTCCTGATGATGTTGGTACTGTTAGCCAACGAAAAGCTTTGAATTGTAAATTCAATTATAATTCTTGTATATGTATTTTGACTTAGTTCTTTATATATATATATATATATATATATATAATAAATTTAAAATATTTCAAAAACAAGAATACTTTTAATGAATATATTTATTCAAAGCTTTTCGCCGATTAAATAGTATCAGCATCTTCAGGAAAATAATTATCTAATAAAACATTTTTACAAAATTCTTTAGATAATATAATTATCTATTATAAAAATTTTGTAAAAATGTTTTATTAGATAATTATTTTCCTGAAGATGCTGATACTATTTAATCGGCGAAAAGCTTTGAATAAATATATTCATTAAAAGTATTCTTGTTTTTGAAATATTTTAAATTTATTAACTATATACAAGAAAACATATCACCATATTTAATATATATATATATATATATATATATATATATATATATATATATATATATATATATTCACCAGCGTCATCCGACACACGTTGCTGCGCTCGAATTAATAATTTTTTCAATAAGAAAAGCCAATCACATCTAAATAATTATATTTAATTTACTGCAATGCTAGTGAGTGCTATTTAGACAAGTTTTTCTTCATTTCATTAGGCGTGTAAATACAAATTTTAGACGTCCCAAGAGTTGAGAAAGCAAAATACTCGTATAATTATCCGTGGTAAAAGCTCGAATATTGCAAATTTAATCCAGCAATGGAAAATGGAGTAGTTTGGAATCAATTGCTAGATCGGATGAAATCATCGGTATTCATGGAATTAATACCATCTCTCCTTTGAACTTGCCCCTTATGATTTCTGGCTGGATCAAGTTGGGTGTCAGTTTGTTTTTGTGGTTCTTATGGTTACGTTGAACAGCTTTGGATGATTCAAATTTCGCAATATTATCGGCGATCGAAACTACTTTTTATATCAAAAAGTGTGGTAGCAATAATTTTTAAACAGTTTAAAATATTTAATGAAGTGTTTGTATTCTTACATAATGTTAATAATTTTAAAAAATTATTTTAGTAACACATTTTAAAATTAGACTTATGGAAAGATGTACATTGAACCATCCTAAGCCTCTGTGGCGGTGCTCTGTGGATGAATCTACATGAACCTTCCTGGGAATACGTTAAAAAATTCCTTCAAATTTCATTAAACTATGTTAAATGGTTTAGGCGTCTATAACATACGTACACACTAACATTTATATATATATATATATATATATATATATATATATATAAATATAATTATATTCATACATATTTATAGTTATTTTGTACTCTTGGGGTTTCTATCGTTAAAAAAGTTCTTGTCGTACTGCCGAAGATTATTCTCAAGAAGTTCATTAAATAAGTAAGTCTGTTTCAATGTTTACTAAACAGAGATTGAATGCTCGAACCATGGATTGCTATAATTAAAAAATAATAATTTCCGATCATTTTCCCCTTATTTGCTTCAAGGAATTTAACATTCTTCGAGTAAGGCTTAATAGAAGCTTGGCGTTCTCTACAATCATTGGAACCATTATGTGGACGGCAATGCGAAGTTCTTTATGTAGCCGCACGAGCTCAGCACAAACCGGAACCACTTGCTGGAACAGCTGATTTATTGAGACATGTACTCGTACAGTATTTTAATATATTCCAGTCCACAACTCTTAGCTATTTTGGTAACAGTATTGTCCGGCATTATGAGCTATTTTCATAAGTAATTGAATATCTCCAGTGCATATTTGCAACTGTCCCAGGTCAGACGCTTAGATTAGCTATAAGTATTTAGATACCCTCTTGGCGTGCTGCATTTCATCATATCAACATAACTTGATAAATGTTGATAGATTTAGTTGTGGTAAAAGACAAGTATCATAAAATAACGTTTATGTAATTAACTATTAAAATAATAAAACTAATTAGTTAATTTACAATGTAGTTATATTGTCTGGTGTAAGTTTTTAGTTATAAGGAGTTAAGAAGGAAACATTAGGTGTTAACTAAGGGCAGCTACTTACTTTTTTCATGTCCTCAAAAGTGTTGACAAGGATATTCGGTTCATTCCTTAATTTCCAGAAGGAAGCAACGTTACCCCAATATGAGCCCCATGCAACTGCAAACAAAATTGCGAAGAGTATTACTTTTTATAAATTTTATATTGTTATTATTTTTGAAAATTTCAGTCTACCATATTTATATATAGAGAACATTTTTATGCCTTTCCTAAAATTAAAATATTTCTTATTAGCCCAATATTGTTTATATTTTAAGAGCCCAAATGTCTTCCAAATCTCTGAGTCCTCCACAGGTTCCTCTCTCCAGGTGGGACGTGGTCGTTTTTGTCTTTATCTTTCGTGTGATGCATTGTAAGATCTGTTTTGGCAGGTGGTCCTCCGGCCGTCTCTGTGGTCCATTGGAGTGACCACGGCCGTATGTGTTACTCCCATAATTTGCAGTATTTATTTATTAGTACTTGTTCTCGTCTAGATTTCCCTGCCAATCGACCCTTAAATTTATTTTCATGACTCAGTTTTTTTTTAATTCGTTATTTTGGCTACCAGACTTCGCAGCTGTAAGTGGATATGCTTTTCCCGATGGTATTGTATATTCTGTTTTTGTTGGGAATTGATTGGTCGCACAATATGCTACTGTGTACGGTGGTCTTCTTCCTGGGTTGTTTCTGTCGTCTATTGCTGCATCTATACGTGGCTTTCCTCCTGGTACAGAAGAGTTATGGAATGTTTGGAGGTCCAGGCTTTCGGAGTTACAAATTCGTTCTGAAATTGCAATTAATTCTTTTAACGTTTAGTATATAATATACTTTTGACCTACCATGGTTGGTTAGAAATGCTTCAAAAAACTTGTCTTTAGTGCCGTGGTAGCCGTAAAGGACCATGTGATGGTGGAGATATGAAACAGCCACATCTTTCGGTTCTCGCATCACGTATATAATCTGCAAGGAAAGCATCGGTGAATATTTATATTTTCGTAAAAAATATTGGATCTTTCGTTTAATTTTACAAAATAAAGAAGTTATATATTTTGCACAAAATTGATAAGTGATAATTAGTAAGATTTATTTTGCAAAATTAATGTTATAAGTGATGTATTATTAAAAGGAGTTGTTACAAGTAGAATAACGTTAAGTTTAAATTACTTAGTATAGGTAAATAAATTAGATGGTAATTAGTTAAATTAGGTATGACTTATATAATAATTAACAATAGAACATGTTAATCAAACAACGATTGGTTAACAAAGCTGTTAAAATTAAATACTTATGTAGAACACGAAGACCTTATGAAATGTAAATTACGGTTTATTCGTTCCGTGTTATTTATTTATGATTTAATTATTATATTGTACTGTGCTAATTAAATTATGTTTCTGTGTAACAAATATAATTATATATATATATATATATATATATATATATATATATATATATATATAAAGATTGTAATTTTCAATATTTTTTATATAATTTATATAATATTCATATTATATTTATTAATATTTATATAATATTATATAATTTCTTATATAATATTTTCAATATAATTTATATATATATATATATATATATATAATATTATATATATATATATATATTTTAAACCAGCATAGGGTATTCAAATACAAGAATATTTATTAATTTATATCCAAAGCTTTTCGTTGGTAAACAGTACCAACATCATCAGGAATGAAAATGTTGATGATGTTACATCATTAAATTATTAAACAAGAAAACGTATTATATATATATATATATATATATATATATATATATATATATATATATATATATATATAAATATATCGTGATATTTCACGTTGTCGATTATTTTTCCGTTGCACTGACTTTATGAAGCTGTTATTATTACTTGTAAATAATTTTGTCCACCAATATATATATGTAGCATATTATATTTTGCAACTATAACAATTTTAGGTTTATAACTACTACCGTATTTTTATAATTGTATAAATAGCACAGTTCAGCGGTTAAAATGTTAAATTGAAATATTGAAAAATATTTTTGTAATTGTTTTAACTGTACGAATCACACAAAAAGTTGAACAAGCAAATTTAAAAATTTATTCCGTTCAATGTTTGACGATTTAAAAGTCTATCTTTCAATTCTTCTTTTAGTTCACACCCTTATTTTCACACTATTTTGTTCAAATTTTCAATCGCTAGTAAAATACATTTCCTTAAACTTGTAGTAAATGACACTTGATGTTTATACAGTTTTCTCAAATATTAATTCATTAGTTAAATTAAATAATAAATTAATTTTAGATTAATATGGGAGAAAATATTTAAAAAAATTAGCAAGATATGCAATATAGTTATTTCGTCCCATTTGGCTTAAAATGAGTAAGAACATATGGTTTCTTAAAACAGCTGATTTTGTTATACGTTATGCGGTACAACAGCGTTTTAACGCATAGGTTATGCTACTTTATTTATATTAACTGAAATTATTTATTAAAAAGTGACTGAAATTAAGTTTTTCTTTGTTAACCTAAGTAGGAATTGTCTGTCGCATTTTTTTGGTATTATTTTTTACTGCTAAAGTAACTGAGATACAGTGAACAATTAGTTTTTTAAAATAATATTTTATATTAATTATACATTTATTTATACTCGCGCGCGCGAGTTAAATTTCACTTAAGAAAGAGGTTGTAATGTAAGATTGTAAAGTATGGAATTAAATATGGAGGCAATGACACAGTGGAGGTCTCTTAAACGAATACACCCAGACGTATAAGACAAGAGACTTGAGTGGCGTAGGAAGAGAGATCGGCAACTAGTGGAGGGAGAAAACGAGGGAGTTATCTACCCTTCTCTCGCACTTAGGCACAGCGGTGAAGAAAACAGCTGTGGTGTCACTATGTTAGCCTAATATCCACCACTCTAAACGGCAAATAGGCAGCTGCACATGCGTAAGTCTCTTGCTATGGCGAGTCATTCCTCACCACAAGTATTGGGCAAACCAGCGTTTAACAAACTCACCTTAGGTTTAACTTTCCACATCTGTCGAGGAAGTAGTCCCACAGGTAAATGGGCCTTTATAAATCTTGGCCTTTTCATTAGCTTCGCATCCGCTAGAAGTTTGTCCTTATCGAAACCAAATAAGTCGTTTAACTCCTTGCTGAGCCCTTGTAAACTGAAAAATAAAACAGTGAATTTAAAGTCCACATTGAGGAAATAATTAGGAAGTTAGTATATATAACGTCAGAGGAACAATATTTTAGTTGATGAGGGAAAATGAAATATTTGTTTAAAATGTAGGGTATAACTAATCATCACAATGATGATTCTAGACATTAATGATCAAGATACGTACATAAAAACAAAGAATATAGTTGTTAAAAGATAAAAAAATATAAAAAAATACTCATAATAAGACACAAAATAAAGACCCTAATAAGACACAAGAAAAATACAACATTAAGAGAAAATATTAATACACACAATATGATACAAAGAAAAAGAATATCAAGAAACAGGATAAATACACATGCCAAGGCAAAAGATAAATACACACAGGAAATATAAGAATATATACACACCATAAGCCCATGATAAAATACCTAATAAGACACAACAAAAATACACAAGGAGAGACAAAAGATAAATAAGCGTAATGAAATAGAAAAAAAAATACACACAATCAATTAAAAAATAAAAATCAATTAGTAAGACAAACAAAATTACACATGATTAAATAAAAGATGGATACACAGAATAAAATGTAAGATAAAATACACGACAAAATATAAGAATATGAGCTCTGGACCTATTTTCTAATAATATTCATATATTATTTAAAAAAAAGAAAGTTTATCATCGAATAAAGAAGCTTATAATATTGAAACCAAATATTTGTTTAATAATCTAATGTCTTGTAGTAGAGCAATATGTACTTATCTTACTCCTTTAACGTACAACATATTTCCTAGAAATAAAAATAAAACAAAAATATGTATTATATTCTACTCAGATTATCTAAAACACTTTTATATCGACTTTAAAAAAAATTGCCCCTTAATATGAAATTTCAACGATGTGCTTATACCTAAGATTATGTAATTGCACTACAAATAGCATCCTTGTAGCTTACGCGAGTGTCAAGGTAGTCAGGCCTAACCTACGCCGCATTCACCAACACTAGATGCAAAATATTTCCATATCATAGCATGAACGTTAAAGTTAATCTAAGCAAAATAGTTCTACTTGGAAAATGCTTTAAAAATGGGTTTAGAAAAGTTTTTACTTTCAGGTTTTTTTATTTTACGTTGCCAGCAATGTGTTTTTTTTCTAAATCAGCTCCATCACATACTCAAAATGATCTCAATTGATTTCAAAATAATATGAATTTTATTTGTCCTTTAAAATACCATTGTTCATTAAAAACCATAATTAGTAATGTCTTAAAGTTAAACTCAGAAGTGTAAAAATAGACGTATTTTGTTTTCCAATAAAATCCACGTGGTTCATGTTTGATAGTTTTATTGAAACTTAATGAAATTCACACACACACACACACACACACACACACACACACACACACACACACACACACACACACACACACACACACACACACACACACACACACACACACACACACACACACACACACACACACACACACACACACACACACACACACACACACACACACACACACACACACACACACACACACACACACACACACACACACACACACACACACACACACACACACACACACACACACACACACACACACACACACACACACACACACACACACACACACACACACACACACACACACACACACACACACACACACACACACACACACACACACACACACACACACACACACACACACACACACACACACACACACACACACACACACACACACACACACACACACACACACACACACACAAATATAGATCTACACTACAGAGTATACTGAAAATAAAAAAAAGCTCTGAAATAATTTCTTTTCTAATGATATTGTTATCATCCAGGATCATGCATTTGCTGGATATCCCTACCTAAAAACGACGAGCTGCCTCGACACTTCATTATCTCGTTATCTGAGGGATGTGACGCGAGACCATGATCACAGAAAACTCCCAGTCCTGTGTTATATCTTCAAATGGATTTGAATTCTGCCAGTCGACAAAAGCCTTAGGCTTCCCCTTAAGAATAAAGGTCTTGTGGCGTGTGATCGCTCTAGATTGCTCCGGAGGAAATGCTTCAACATCCAGAGCAGGTTGAATATTTGAACAAGGAAGTTAAGTTTCATGGAGAGTTATACATTTTTAATTAAGATAGTACAAGGATGTTAGGAATAACTAAGACATGCTAGTGACTGACAAAATAGTAAAAACTAGAGGAGACTTGTATGCAGCGGCTTGGTTACTTGTAGTGTGTTTTCACAGAGCCTAGAGAACTGTAACAGGTGGGTAGAACGAGAACAACTGCAATTGGAGGAGGTTTCTAACACAAACGACGAGAGAGTTAATTATTAAATTACAGACATTGTCTTTTGGATACCATTATAGGTTAATGAGCGTTTGTGTACACGCAGGACTGGTAGAAAATGGTGATGAAGTTGTTTCGATTTGTGTACACGCCGGACTGTTAAAAAATGGTGAAGAAATCTTCTCGATTTGTGTGAATACAGGCCTTTTAGAAAAAGGTAAAAAAATGGGAGCGATTTGTGCACACGCAGGGCTGTTAAAAAATGGCGAAGAAATCTTATCGATTTGTGTGAATACAGGCCTTTTAGAAATAGGTAAAAAAATGGGAGCGATTTGTGCACACGCAGGGCTGTTAAAAAATGGCGAAGAAATCTTATCGATTTGTGTGAATACAGGCCTTTTAGAAAAAGGTGAACAAATGGGATCGATTTGTGAACACGCAGGACTGTTGAAAAAGGTTGAAGAAATCATCTCAATTAGTGTGGATACAGGCCTTTTAGAAAAAAGTGAAAAAATGGCATCAATTTGTGTACACGCAGAACTGGTAGAAAATGGTGATGAAGTTGTGTCGATGTGTGTACACGCAGGACTGTTACAAAATGGTGAACAAATCTTGTCAATTTGTATGAAAAGAGAGTTATAAGAAAATTGTGAAAAAATTAGGTCGATTTGTGTACACGCAGGACTGGTAAAAAAAGGTGATAAATTTCTGTCAATTTGTGTACACGCAGGACTGGTAGAAAGTAGTAGTAATGTTGTTTCGATTTGTGTACACGCATTTTTCTACTTGGATTTAAGTGATATAAATTACTTACTCTATAAAAAGATATCTGGATGAATTCAAATCCATCTGTTTAGCTCTTTCGAAGTCAAGGTCATTCCCGATTAACCACACCATCTCTTGCGTCCATGTGGTGCCTGGAACAAGAAATGTTGTATGGTTTTTAAAAGTACATCAACCAGTGTTCTGGCGTTGGAACATGCTAAACTATCGTTAGGCGCAATGTAAACAACTGTTTTGAAAAAATATACAACTAGTAAATTGTTATAAAAAGTAAACAGTACATCGTTATCATTTTTTAAAGAAACAATAGGCGAAGTATTGCGATTAGATAGCGAGTGTTCATTGTTGAATAAATTAATTTATTATTCAAAGGGTGTCGTAACAACGTTTACTGGCACCATTTGGTGCTTTAGTTTTGCTTTTCTTTACGCTCAGAGAAAATAGCTACGATTTGTTTTTACTATGCAGCGTAAAATCTGTGCCCATAGGGCGTATAAGGCGCCGTAAAAAACGAAAAAACTTTGCCAAAGATTTATTCTTGGATTTAAAAAATTATTCAGAAGTTTTACAAATAGAAAAATGTTCAAAATACAGTTATATATTGTAATGTAGATGTCGTTGAATTCAACAACCCGTCAGCTATGCCCAACCTAATCAGTTAGAGACAAAAGTGGAAAATACAAGTGAATAGAACAAACAAAACCGCGGGATGTGTGGATAGTTGTAAATATGCGAACAAATATATGTGGAGAGAAATTAACAACAGAATTCACAAAGCAGTTGTTAGATCACTGCGGAAACACGACCTGATACAGGGAGACAAAAACAATGTAAGAAACAACAGAAATTAGAGAATTGACGAAAACAGTCAGTAGCAGAGCAAGAAGCACAAGCATACAACGGAGATGTAAGGTGGAGACGTTAATGAATGAGTGAGGAAAGAAAGAGAGTGTGGAAAGAATAAGAGTGAGTGAAAATAGAGTAATAAAATAGCGAGAGAGTGTTCGCCAATAGGACGATCGCGAAAACGATGCGATGGAAAGATAACTTACTCAAGCACATTGGATAAAACTGACTAATGCCTATGTAAACAAAGAAGGAAAAAGTTAGCCTAAAATAATCTATTGAACCTAACTTGACACTATTTTATTTTTATATTGTTCTATTTGTACATAAAATCCTTGATGTTGATGTCATATAGTTATTCAAAGTGGGGCAAATAGCCTTTAATATAAAGAGCCCTTGATTTAGAGTATACAACTTCAAAAGGCAATTTTTAGAATAAAAGAGTAAAACTTTACCCGGATCGAACTAATTCCTAGCCATTGACTAGAAGTGTAGAAAATGTCTCCATATCTACAGATTTAAAAAGTTGTTTCACATACAAATAAAACGTATATCTGATTATTCACTTTTTGATAAAACTTAAAATTGATCTAACATGGCTTTGTACTGTTTCCCTTTGTATCTTTTAACAAATGCTAACTGTCAAAACTAATAAGGAAAAAAATAGGTTGTAGCACTCGGAGGGGGGTTTCTTACAGTAGTGAAAACGTTTATAGACATGTCTGTAGAAATTTTGAAATTTTGAATTTCAGCTACGCGTAATAACATTTAATCTAGCGTATTGAGTAAAAACCTAAAGATATGTCATCAGAGGCGTTAAAAAATGTTTTTATTTAAAAAATTGGTTTGAGAATGCATAGTTTATTG
>JBAIZL010000001.1:398975725-398990725 GCA_036971475.1 Prosapia bicincta
ACAGTCCCATCTTTGGAAGCCCACCACTACTGGCCAGCGCGTCGCCAAATGGCTCAACTGTCAATGGTGGGGCTTGGTTGTTAAGTGGTGAGGGGACCGGGCTCAGGATTACAACAGTCCCGTCTTCAAGGAAGCCCACCACTACTGGTCATCGCGTCGCCAAATGGCTCAACTGTCAATGGTGGGCCTTGGTTGTTAAGTGGTGAGTAATATTATTGAGGTGGCCTTCGATTCGTAACTCGATATTAAGAGTTGAAAATATGTTCTTTGCATTGTTTTTCATCCACCTTTTTAGCAACTTGAACATACAAGCAATATACAAACAGTTTGGCTTGAATGAATATTAATTTATAATAATTTTGTAACAACTAATAATAATTAAAAAAACTAAAACGTAATTTTCCATTATGCTGAGGATTAAAACCTGTATAAAGTATTATAACTACAGGTTTCGTTCAATTCCTTCTATTAGTTCTCACTCTCTTTATACATATCTTGTTCAAAGTTCAATCAAATATACAATACTTTTTATTCATCCACTCAAGTTCAAATACATTTTGAAAAACTTGTATTGAATTACACATGCAGTGGGGAAAAACGGAACCAACTTCGAAGGAGAAGTGACCGCCGTCGGCGAAGCGGCCAGAGAGATTCTTCTGTCGGCCAACACCAAGAAGGTAGTTTTCCTCTCGGACTCAACATCCGCGATTCAGGCGATCACCTAGCCAAAGCCACAAGAAGGGAAGGAAATAAACAACTGCCAGAAAACACTCCGCATGTTACAAAAAACAACACAGATCGCACTGTGATATCAGAGGAAACGAAAAAGCAGATAGTTTGGCCAAGCATGGCTGCTCCATGGCGCAGCCGATCCTCCCCCTCTCATACCGCAGTGTCTGTCGGAGTATAAATAGCACTATCAGCGACTCCGTGAAACGGGACAGGAAACAAGCTGCTACAGGAAAGCAATGGGAAAAGATCATCCAATCAAGCATATTACTGGATCTTCCGAGAGGCGTAACAGTGGCTTTGTTTAGGATGACCACTGGACATGACTACCTGCAGAGACACCTGCATCGCATGAAAGTGGTAGACACACCAATCTGCCCACTCTGCTCCGACAACGAAGGGACGGCAGAGCTTCTTACCACTTGTGACGGCCTAAAGGATATCTTTCACGAGGAGTCCAGGGAAGTACTCGCTACATTATACTGGGAGGCACGGCTGAGATGGCTGAGAGGCCAGTAGAAGTAAGTAAGGATTACACATGATGTTAATACAGTCTTTTCAAATATCAATTCAATAATTAAATTTAATAATGAAATACTTTTAGTGGTATATGGGAGAAAACACTTTTCACAAAAGGGGCAAGCTATGCAATATAGTTCGTTCCATTTGGCTTAAAATAAATGTTAACATATGATTTCATAAAACAGCTGTTTTAAGGCAAGGGTACTTTATTTATTTTTATCGCAATTATATAATGAAATGTAACTAAAATAAATTTTGTTGACCTAAGTTGGAATTGATTTTAAATAATTTTTGTTTATATTGATATAATTGTTAGACAATACATTTTCTTGTAGATATTGTTATTCACGCAATATTACTGTATACTCATTATTGTTTAAAAACCATTTATTTCTCAAGTTTTGATCAATACCAACTGTCCAGTTATTATTCTATCACTAGTTTTGAATTTATTTAACTTGGAAAACATAATGTTTTATGAGGTTGTGAGAAAATCAGTGTAATGTTTCTACCCCTAACAAGTGTCGATCATCGACACGCAACACAACACGCTATTTAATATTTAAATTTATACATTTTATGTCATAGTTAATGCATCATACGACAGCTAAATCGCAGCCATTATTCATGCTAACAAATTGGAACATTTGCTGTGCTGCTGTTGAAAGTAACAGTACATGCCTAACTATCAAAGAGTGATGTTTAAAACGTTAGCAAATGAAATATATTTATAACAATATCGCAACAATGAAAATGATTAAAAATAAAATTCTATTGTTGTCAACAATGGTATGTCTTATTGTTGCATTGAGTAGTGTAGTAGATGCGTTGTTGGTTTCAGATCAATCGCCTGAGTTAAATTTATTCAAGATCCCTGTTAGCATAAAATCAAATATATTGATTCCCTTTTACAAAACCGCGAAGTGCACACTCGTTTTAAAAAATTTTGATGTCGACAATGAAGCAAAAGTAATCAAGGAAGCCATGGATTCGACCTCGGTAATAATAGATGAAGTCTATGAACGAAAAGATTGTATTAATGTTCTAATAATTATTAAAGATTTGGAAAAAATGTTGAACAACGACTATACTTTTAAAAAAGAGAATATAGTTATACTAAGCTATGACGAAGACAGTTCAAATAGAAATTTTACTGAGGAGTGCCACCCCGAATTTGGTGCTTCGAACGTTTTGTTTGTGTCAGTAAAAAAATTAGATTTTTATATTTTAAATTCACCCTTTTTGAAAAGAAGAACATTCAAAAGAACAGAACTACGGTTGATAGAATCGTGGGTGGAAACGAAAAAGAAAAAGCTGGATCTAGAAGGCGAAGATGTCAATGTAGTTACTTTCCACTGCCCGCTTTACACAATACTGGATGGCAGTGAAAATCCGAGTAAGTACAAAATAAGTTGATTTTTTAAAAAAATTCTTGTTTTTTCATTTCAGAACCGCATAATTAAAGCTTAAAATGTTCAAGAGGATGAGAGGTGTATTTAATGCTACATAAAACTCCATTGAAAGAATTAAACAATAAATAGGTATGTAATAAATCTAAAAGGTTTGTGTAAACTTTAATTTCTTATTACAATTAATTATAGTTTAAACAAGATAATAAGCCAAATTGTTTGTAAATTTGTTTTTGGATCTATTGTTTTGCCTTTATTGTTCAATGTAAACAGGTTTATATTTATTGTTTATTGTGTATTTTCAACAATTTTTTATTAGTGACTTAAAATACGAATGTTTAAGAACTGTAAATGTAGGAATGTGTAGGAAATTTCATTGGAGGTGTTATAAAGAATAACACTTCTCAGTACGCAAAATATAAATAGAAAAAAACTAAATATATAAATTCTAAAACTTGTTAGTTTAATTGCATTGTTGCTTTTATATTTATTTTATAACTTAAAGGAAAGCGAGTAGAAGATAAATGTTTGTTCTCTTTTACTAAAGAGAGAAAGTGAGGTGAATGTAAATTTAGATTTACTTGTTCACTTTCTTCTATTAGTTAACACTCTACCTACATGTAAATATATATATTTGTATATCTTGTTCAAATTTTTTATCGCTAGTAAAACACTTTTATTCATTACTATTTATTAGGAATATACTGTGGTTGAATTTAATAATAAATACACAAA
Source organism: Prosapia bicincta (assembly GCA_036971475.1). Taxonomy (NCBI): domain Eukaryota; kingdom Metazoa; phylum Arthropoda; class Insecta; order Hemiptera; family Cercopidae; genus Prosapia; species Prosapia bicincta. Next base: position 398,979,121 of record JBAIZL010000001.1, read on the forward strand.
AACCTCTTAACCACAAACTTTCTTTAATTTACCCTAATGTACATTTCAGTTACAAAGTAACCATCCTCAGAGGGATAACATACAAAGACTGGTATGTTTGTCTTTGTATGTTATCCCTCTGAGGATGGTTACTTTGTAACTGAAATGTACATTAGGGTAAATTAAAGAAAGTTTGTGGTTAAGAGGTTTTTGTGTATTTATTATTACTTTTATTCATCCACTCAAGTTCAAGTACATTTTTTTAAACTTGTAGTGAATGACACTTGATGGTAATACAGTTTTTGCAAATGTTAATTTATTCACTACATTATAATAATTAATTTTAATAGTTGTATTACCTTTCTATTTTTCCACTTAGTATTGTGATTATGTCAAATATATATAGACCTACAAACACATTTATATTAATTGTAATTGTTTAAGAAAAAGTAATTAGAATAAAATGTTTTGTTCATTTAAGCAGGAATTGAATTAAAATACTTAGTTTTTTATTTTACTTGTGTGAAAACTATAAGTCATAGATTAAAATTGTTTACTTCCAGATCCATTCTAAGTTTATGATGCTGAACAATATTTTTCAGACAGCGCCGACGGGATCGAAATGCTCATTGCCCGCGAACTGTCTAGACAACTTAATTTCACAATATCCCTAAAGATCATCAACGATGAAAACAAATGGGGCTACAGACTGTCGAACGGGTCTTGGGTAAAAGGAATCATGTCAGTGTTGAGCAACGGGGAGGCTGAGTTTGGGTTTTGTTCCTTGTGGGTCGGATACCATCAGAGCCTCGTGGTCGACTTCACCCCGTCTTGGAGCAAAGTAAGTGTTGCCAGTGTACTGTAGGATTTACAGTTTCGTTTCTTATTTCGTCTAAGTTGTTTGGACATTTTTTGATCAGTACAACATTTCTTGGTGGCCATACGTAGGAGAATGTATATTTCCAATTACTCTATTTATGTATTCGAGTACATTTTACCTTCTAGAATTTTGTAGTCCATTACGTTGCGTGAATCTTATTAATCACTTAAACAATCGTTTATGACTATCCGAACTTTAAATTTAGTAAATTTGTTAAAACTTACTGAGACAGAACGTTTTCGATCGCTATGTGCCGATCATTATCAGTGTCTGCTGCTTGGAGATGTTGGGTCAAGCGGTTAAACCTACCTTTAAAACCGCCACCGCTTGACCCAACATCTACAAGCAGAAGACACTGATGAAGATCGGCACATAGCGATCGAAAACGTTCTGTCTCAGTAAGTTTTACAAATTTACTAAATTTAAAGTTCGGATAGTCATAAATTATTGTTTAAGCGATTAATACATTTTACCGTCTTTCCTAACATTACAATATTTTCCTTTGTTAATGAGTCTCAGAGTGACTCCATTTTTAAAACTCAAATTTACTATAATATATAAATTAGGTCTTAAAAAGGGAGTAAATCCGAAACGCTTCAACAAAGGAAAATACTGTAATGTTAGGAAAGCCAGAAAAAATGTACTCGAATATATATAAATATACCCTACAGAAGTGAAGATGACTATATTCAGAATTTCAATTCCATTTATTCGTGAATATCTCGGTGCCAATGAAAGACAGCTATAGTCTGTCTCTTACTTAAATACATTTATTAGCAATTTTATTGTTGCTGAATATATAAAAAACCTAATATATAATTTGATACATTTAGTAATCTTAATGGTATGAAAACTGTACTTAAGGATTTTATTTAAATATTTCTACATTTGTGGATATCAATGAAATGTTATTGATAAATGTTGAAAATATATTTTAATGATACATTAATGTACTTTGTAAACACATTTGATTTCTTTTGTTCCATAAAAATATACTGAAAATAGGAGACAAAATAGCTTTTTAGTCACTATATACTAAACATTTTTGGTATTTTTTTTGTTTTGAAGTGATAACTTCTTTACGCGCGGTGAACAATACATGAGATTAAATCCTTGCTTTCGCGTCACGCTATTTCTGAAACGCATACCTTACAGCATGTATATAAGTCACGACACTCAAGTGAAATAAATGATTACACATGATTTCATGTAACAGCTAATATGGTGTTATAGGTTATGTTGTAGAACTATCGTTTTACACGTAGATTATTATTTATTTATAACCGTAGATAATTTTATTTTAATAAATAGCTTTGACCAGTTAATAAATATATTAATTTATTTAAATTTAGATAAATCTTAGTACAAATAATTCTTTATAAAGTTAATAATAAGCTTTGTATTTCTTGTCCAATTTTTGAAAGGTAAAGCTTTTTAGGTTCGTCTTATACTTTACAAAGAACTGATTTGAATTAAATTAAAAAAAAAATATTTAGTATACATATAACAAATGTTTTTTGTTATCCATATTATTTTATTACTAACTACAATAAATATTAATATAATTAAATAATACTCAACTAATTGAATACATAAGGGCTTACTTGCTGACGCGTTTCGAAACAATCGTTCCTTTTACGAAGCAAAGCCTCTACTGGCGGCGTCCCGCTAGGTACAAAGGTTGTCGGCGTGAGATCAAGTAAGCCCTTGCGTATTTACTTAGTCAAGTATTATTTAATTATAGTTTAATCAGTGAATTTAAGATGATTACAACAAGCAACATTAATAAATATTAGTCTTTATTAAATACATTCCTCAAATAAAGATGTAAAAATTGAATAAAAAATGTGTTAACAATTTACATTTTTGTTTGAGGAATGTATAAAGAGTAATATTTATTGTAGATAATAATAAAATATTGGTATTATTGCCAACACTAACTTAAATGAACTTTTTTAGTATGAAATATTTTAATTTGAGCTTAACATTTAAACTAGATTTTTGAAATTTGTCATTATGGTTTTTTTTTTGTTGTAAGTATTTACGGAATGATATCAAGATTGATTTGTAAAATGTCTAATACATTATATAGGCTAAGCTTTAGGCCTATATATATATACTATAACAGGTTAAGTAAACTGAAATGTGTAATTAGTATATATAAAAGAAAAACAAAGCATGTTATGGAAGGTTTTATTTGAGACTTGAGTAATAATTTCATAAAAAATGTACTAATGATATAAACCTGTATACAAATATAATTACGTATAAATGTGTAATTATACAAATATAATTAAGTTGTTATTCATTGAGATTAGGTGTTACATTATAATAATAAATTTTACGCATTTTATGTAATAACATAAATTCAAACATTTTTATCTTTACAGAATAATTTTCATCTTTTTTCAACACACGCAAAGATGTATACCATAAGTGCCATTCATAAATTTCTTTCCATCTTTGGTTAAAAAGAATAAAAATCAACCTTCTATTATCCTAGAATTATCTGAATTAGCTAATTAAATTCTACCACATCATGTTCACCCTTTTTATACTTACTTATATTAAACCATTTATGAAAATTATGCAAATAATGTTACAGAATATAATTTGATGTTCGCGTATTTATTCTGGTGTTCAAATCATTGTACTTGAACAGTACTTGGACTACTGTGCAGGTCTACATAACAAATCTCTGAAATTATTAATAAACAGATTAATAATTGTCCTTTGGTATGCTAATACAAGCCTTGTCCCGTAGTAAAATAACCTGTTTAGAGTAATTACAATTTTCAATGAAGGTTATGCCACACAATACTAACTAAAAAACTATTTATTATAAACTTTGATTGAAATTTGATTAGACAATGGTTAATTCATTCGATTAAATCTTATTTGATTAAATACGGCTGCCTTCCGGTTTTTAATAAGCTATAATTGAAAGGATTTGCCATGGACTGGGACATATAATTACTGTGTTTTCTGATAATCCTGATAAACTACAGAGTGTTAACAAAGTTATAGGTTTACTTTATTTGAAAATAGAGAGAGTTTCCCACAAAACCTTAAATTATGAGTCGTAATTTAGAAACGAGAGGCACTATATAATATAGTATATTGATTTTGTTTTTAGTTGACCTAAGATAATGTTTCAAACAGAAAAATGTGTATACATTATAAACAACTATATAGAACTAGAATCCCAAATTAAAAAATTACTGTCCTGTACAGTTTCTTTTTTTGTAGTTTTTAAATACAGAAAGTAATGTTTTATGCTTTAGGAAGGATATGAAAGGATTGCGAATAAAATAAAGATGAAGGTAGAGACACAGAACCTCCTGTTACTGGATGTAAGGGAGATATTGCAACGAAAATGTATGTCTACCTATTCTATAACGTGTCAATAAATGTGTATACTGGTAACACCTTGAAAAAAAATGTCCCATCAAAAAAATATCCACGGCTCAGAAACAATGCTGTGAGAGCTTTTAGCTCCCAATGGGTTATTTTATCTTTTCTACAGCTGTCTTTATGTATTTTGAGTAAATATGCAACTTAAGAAATTCAGATTTTTAAAAAGTTTCTTCTCAAAATATCTGTTTTTTGAAAATTTTGGATAAGAAAACCTTTCCTACAATCCCTAACCGACTTTGCCCCTGAAACCCTTAAACAAACCCCTAACTGCATATTATCGGGAAAATGAATGGAAACTAACCAAACCTAACCTAATCTAACATAAAATAAACTACTTGTCGCAGCGTCGAAAAAGCGGTGGAGGCGGGTATCATTGCTCGGGAATCAACTATAAGTTGATAAAAAGTACCTCCCTTTGCAATAAAAATAAACAAAACGTCAAAATAGTCTTAGAACATGCCAGGGAATGTTCATGTACCAATTTTACCAATTTGTACCTGTGTTTGCTAAACTACAGGCAGCTATTTTGGGGAAAAAAACTTTAAAACAACTGAGTTCTCTAAACTGCATATTTACCGTACTTTGTACGTACAGGATCTCGCCCCAATTTTCGTTACATTTAATATTCCCGTTAGCTTCACTATATTCAAATTGAGTAGCCTGACATGTACTTCTGCCTTACCGTGCATTCAAATTACTATTTTCTGTCGCTTCACAGAGATCCTCCATCTACCTCTGGTGGAGATTTTTATCCCTGAGATAGACTATGTATCTCAGTATGATAATAATAATAATCAGAATAGTTTGACAATCCTATAAGACGTATATAAGATAAATATAGGAGCAATCCCTTATACTGCAAATAATCCCTCAACTAGGAGCTCTAACTACGGTATAAATTTACTATGTGCTATGTTGCAGCTGTACCTCACCTATTTAGTGCCCCGACCAAGGAAACTTGGCGACCATTGGAAGAGTATCCTCTCACCGTTCCAGCCAAGCCTTTGGATCAGCGTTGTGGCTGCGGTTGTCCTCGTGTCTCTCTTGGAGTGGATCATATCAAACGTCAGGATTCGTGGCGTGCTTACGGCGATTCACGGCGAAACCTCAAGTACGGATAATATAAATTTAATGTCTCAATATAGTCTTTTTTTCAATTTACTCATGACTTTGTTTCTCTTTTATAATGTTTATGATGATTATGATATTCTAGGATTACTCAGTCTATTAGGAGAGTAACTCGAAAGATAGGGTTACTACTTGTCCAATAAAAAGTATGTTACAATTTAAATAAAATAAATAGTTTTCCTTTAAACAATTGCGTGAAGTTTTAGTCCTTGACGTCATGATTAGGTCAGAAACCCTCTGACGGTAAGATCATGGTATGATGTATGGACAGTCCTTAGTTAAACACCTAATTTTAAATTTATTCCGAGTCGTAAAGAAATACCGACCCGTCACATTTCCTTATAGGAAGAAGTGTAAGGAAGGGTAGGTTGGAATGGAAGGTAGGGAATAATAGGTGGGTAAAGACTAGTAGCTGCGTAAGGATTGATAGGTCGTCAAGGAATGGTAAATGGAGAAGATGAGGTGGGTGGGAAAGGAAATGGTAGAGGTGTAAGGTGTTGTATGTGAGTAAGGAAGGGTAGGTGTTAAGAGTGTGGTATGTGGGTAAGGAAAAGTAAGCTAGTAAGGTCGTTGAGCTAGGTGAAGAAGGGTAGAGGTATGTAGGGAGTAATAGTGATTAGAAAAGGGTATGTGGGTAAGGAATGATAGGAGGTTAACGAATAGTAGGTTGATAAGGAAGGGCATGTTGGTAATAAATGGTGGGTCGTTAAGGAATGGTAGGTGGGCAAGGAATGGTAGTAGTGTAAGGAGGGGCATGTAGGTAAGGAAGGATAAGTGGGTGCGGAAAGGTATGTGTGTGTGTGATAAGTGTAAGGTGGGTAGGGATAAGGTATGGTAGGAGGTTGAGAAAGGGGTGGCGTATATGAAAGTTTAGATAGGTAAGGAAAGGAAGGTGTATACTGAGTAGTAGGTGGCTAAGAGAGGTTAGGTGGATGAGGAAGGTTAGGTGGGTATGAAATTCTAGGTGGTTAAGAAAGGTGTGTAAGGAAGTAGATGGGCAAGAAAGGGTACGTGGGTAAGATTATGGTAAGATTTATCAACCCCTTCCTAACCACATGACATTTGCCTAACACTAGACAATTGTAAAAATTGTGGTATTTCTAGAGTAATAGAAAATAATGTTATTGATTTGCTGTGATTGATTGTGGCTGTAGAGGAACTCCCTTCCATCAGCTATAAAGCCGAGGAAGAGAGACGATCCACTTTTATTTAGTAATCACAGTTTAGCAACTTGATTTATTCAACAATAATGATAATCAAATTCAACGAAAATTAGGAAGTGGGACAGAGATGAAAGATTATTTGGTGATCAAGCGCAATTTGTCTTCAGTTGTAAATTCAACTTAATTCGGGCTTTCCGTCTAAAAATGGTATTGGCTCTTCTAAAATCTTTTTTTCCAAATTGCACAATGATAACTAGAGCAAATATCTCCTGAGGAACACTCTACCCAAAGATTCATATTTCTTAGCTATAGATAATTCACTGGATTTTCCAAATAATTAGTGCTAAGTTTTCCCACATGGTTTTCCTCGTAATTGTCTTCCAACAATATGTTTTGCTTTCACCTGGTGCATGCGCGTAAATCTTTGAGTATAAACTGCAAATTAAAAAGAAGTTTAATAAAAAATTTTGTATATAAGCCCTATGTAATTAAAAAACCAACTGATAAACTTTTAATAAAATAAAGTATTACAATATAAACTTTAATACAATGTGTTCTATTTTACTAAAAAAATATATCTTATTTATTCTGTAAACCGATTATGAACTGCCTGCTGTCAGCCAGGTCTAGATATTTTGCCCACAGATATGTCAAGAAAAACTAACAAACAAATGTTATCTTTTTAAAATTTAAAATGCTTTTGACACCAATTCCTGGAAAGTTGATAGGTGAACTATTCGTTACGTTCAATGGTGACGATTCGTTTATAGCCATTACGTTTTGAGTGTGGTCTACTTTCACACTCAAGATAATAAATAATAAATTATTATCTTTATTGCTTAATTTTTATTAATTATTTGAATATTAATTATACAAAAAGTTACAACATAAACTTTGGCGTAAACAAGTAGTGACAACAATGACAAAATAATGTCTAAGCATCAAAACCGTACGAAAGCGTAACCCAACCCTCCTTTATATTTCCGAAAGCTTTTCCAAAAATTTCTCTTTCAAGAGGAAGTTTCAGATTCGAAAATTTATTTGTTTAAGTATATATTAAGAAATTTAATTTAAGAGAAATAATCGTGGCTATTGATTTCTATGAAAGGTAGAAAAGGTTTGTAAGTAATATGTTGTAAAACCCTTTGAGACATGTGGGAAGGTAATAGGGGTAGTAAGATTACTCCCGTTCGTAGTCGTGAAGAGTTATTCACCCTATACAGCCCTTTACGGGAAATTAGTTTTGGTGGAAATAAGGTAGTAGTAAGAAGAAGGTATATTGCACCCTTTGGTTTAGTCTTAGCTAGGAGCCTGGTTGGCGCATGCGCACTATGCTCCTTCCTCCACGACACAGTCTGGGCTCGCACGCAGCAACTCCAGTTCAGTGAATCAGCATTAGTTAGGACTGACTATACTTGAGAACGTAGGGGAAGTGCAGTGGGGGCAGCTAGGACTACCGTTCCCCTACACGCCAAGCTATGGGGCGTGCACTATATTAGGAATAAGGCAAAACTTTGGCATCGCTCATGCACGAGAAAATTATTGCATCGATTGTTTCTAATGGGGTAAAAAAAAAGTATAAACGTTGCAAGAATGTGTAACAATGTCATCAAAAAATGTCTTTGTATATATGATGTGTTTGTATTTTATACAACTTTAAATATTCATACACTTACTTTATATATGCCATTACGCAACTTTATACGTATACTTAATTTATTTAATCAATTTATACAAAAATCAAAGTAAATTTCCAATGAAGGAAGACAGAGAGAGATAAACAGATAGATAGATAGATTGATAAATAGGTATGTATAAATAAATAAACTAATTTTATAATAAAGTTTATATAAGCAAACCTTTATACACACACACACACACACACACACACACATACACACACACACACACATATATATATATATATAGAGAGAGAGAGAGAGAGAGAGAGAGAGAGAGAGAGAAAGAGAGAGAGAGAGAGCCAGACAGACAGACAGATAGATAGACAGAGAGAGAGAGAGAGAGAGAGAGAGAGAGAGAGACAGACAGACAGAAAGACAGAGAGAGAGAGAGAGAGAGAGAGACAGACAGACAGACAGATAGATAGACAGACAGACAGACAGAGAGAGAGAGAGAGAGAGAGTGAGTTAGAGAAAAGAGTGAGACAGAGGGTGAGAGAGACAGGAGGGAAGAGAGATCGAACAAGTGAGGGAGAGAGATACAAAAGGAGGGTGACGAAGAGTGAGAGAAAACTACGAGATCTTACACCAACATGTCACCACTTGAAAATTCAATAGTTTGCAGTTAGGGAGAGGTTGTTATGATTCTAAAAAAATGAATACCTATTTCCGACCTTCTTCAGGTTTACAAACCAGCATCGTCGGCGTTATCGGCGTCTTGTCTCTGGCTTCATCAATGGCGACCCGCAACAACAACTGCCATCTTGTTTCTACATGGTACTTGTTCGCGCTGCTAATTACTACAGCCTTCTCAAGCAGCATCGTCTCCAGGTTGACATATCCATCTTATGAGAAACCTTTGGACACCGTACAACAGTTGGTAAATGGAAATTTCTTCTGGGGGAAATACTATGACACCAGTAATATTTCGAATATATTAAATTTCGAGGTAAGAGCCTTTAAAAATTAACGTATAGAGCAAATTGTTACTGTTTTCTTCAAAAGTCAAGTAATATATCGATAAGTAATGCAAAAGCAAGAATAATTTTAAAATATTACTAATAATAATAATATATATTCTAATAAAATAATAATATAAATAATAAATAATAATAAAATAATGAAAATATTAAGTAATAATTATACAGCATAATTAAATAATAAATAATGATAATAATAAAACAATTATTTGATTCATATTTTAAAAAATAAAATATAAATTGTAAATATATATCATTTTATATAATTTAATCGTACAGTTTTAAGATATACATAATATGAGAGAGAGAGAGAGAGAGAGAGAGAGAGAGAGAGAGAGAGAGAGATAAGGAGTTGAAGTAAATTATGTAGCTTTTATAAGCAGACTGTCTTTACATCTTCAGAAGTCAGGTAAACAGATTCTTTGAATGCTTCGATTGCACAAGATAAACAAGGGAACCTAGATTGAAAAAAAATGTGCAAGCCTTTAAGCCAACGTTCTATTACTTTATGTTATTTTACCGCTTTAAATTATGTCCATGCCTTAATGCTGTGCAAAGTTTATGCTAAACTCTTTCTAATTAATGTGCGGCAACACGTAACACCATACAAGCAAGTAAGAATTATCGTCGATATTTTGTTGTATCATTTAGGAATAATGATATAATAAATTTATGTCACAGATCGTAAATGCAACATGAATTAAAATTCATATTCCCTTTTTTATATTTATATAAAGGATTTAATAATATGTGTGCAGTAATATAAAAGCAATTAAATATAATTAAAGAACTTAAATAATTAATAACACAAAGAAATATTTACAATTAGTAAGCTGCTAAACAATTCTTTTATCATAACCTGTAAATGGTTCTGTTTATTGAGAACGGTTTTGTTCCGATTTAAAATTAAAACTTTATCAACTCGTAAACAAAATATAGGTTAAACGCAAAACCATATAAGTTATATACAGTTTTATTTATTATGGAACTGCAGAAATCCACAAGTTAATCTACGCTATCAGTTATTGAAAACAAATACCCGTAAAGTTGATAACATACTTTCACACGTAGATTGATTTTAGTTCGTTGAAAATTTGAAGTGGTTAAAATAGTAAATAAAATAATTTACTCACTCCAATTCCATTTGTAGTAAAAATATATTGCTAAATACGAGTAATTCTAAATTAGTTTTTCGTTGAATCTAAGTCACTTACATAAAACATTTCGTGTGAGGTTTTTTGAATTAGAGATGAAATAATTTTACTGCATTAAAAACAGCAATATTTTTGAAAATATCTGTCCTAAAAAAAAAGATTGGGAACAAAATATTTAATATATAAATAAATGAGAATACACACATATCCAACCTTCTAAATCTTTAAAAACGAATTAATTAAAATTCAATTAAATATTCAATAGCAAACGACTGTAAAATACCTCAAGTATACGGAATACTCAGAAAAGCGCCAAGTATGAAGATGTTGGCAATGTTAGAAATGGCTGACAACACTACTAAGGCATATTTATTATTAATAATCACATACATTAATTAGGAAGCAAGTAATATCATTATTATTGGCATTTTCGTTACATGAAGTATATCTTGTTGGTTAAAACAAATTTTAATGAATATTGTTTACAAATATTAGTCAAATATTTAGTTTAACTCAACTACTGATAGAGTGATTACCGACAGTGTGATTATCGACAATGTAATTACCGACAGTTAAGTTACTTACAGTTTGGTTACCGACAGTATGATTACTGACAGTATGGTTACCGACAGTGTGATTACCGACATTTTATTACCGATATTGTGGTTATCGACAATGTAATTACTGGCAGTTTGGTTATCGAACGTGAGATTACCGGCAGTTTTTTTGCCGACAGTTTTGTTACCGGCAGTATGATTAACGGCAGTTTTGTTAACGACAGTGTGATTATCGACAGTGTGAATACCGACAGTTTGGTTATCGAAAGTATTATTACTGACAGTTTGGTTAACGACATTTTATTTACCGACAGTGTGATTACCACCAATATTTAGTTAACAACAGTATGATTACCGGCAGTTTGGTTACCGACAGTATGATACCGCCAGTTTGGTTACCGAAAGTATGACCACCGACATTTGACTACCGACAGTGTGATTATCGACAATGTGATTACCCACAGTTTGTTTATCGAAAGTGTGTTTACCGATATTTTAGTTACCGACTTTTGGTTACCGACAATTTGATTAGTAACGCACTCATTTAGTTGTACTGACATACATACACACTGACATAAGCTCGGACTTACACTGTGGAATATAAATAGGGGATTTGTGTAGCAGTGATAGCGGAAACGTGATTCCACAAATAGCTAATGGACGATTTA
>JBAIZL010000001.1:398995725-399000725 GCA_036971475.1 Prosapia bicincta
TAGTCGTGATTATGAAGTGTGTTTATACTGGAACATTTAAATTGTATTGTTTTAATAGTGACTGATTTGGAACAATAAAAAATATTGGTGATATTTGTTATGGAAAACTATTTATTATTTTACTTTATTTAGCGACGTAATATTTAATTATCCATTTTAATGAGTAATTTGTGTATTGAAAAATTGTAGATTGTAAATATACAAGTTTACGGTAAATACAATAGTTTACTAAATACAGTAAGTTTTTGTAAAAACAATTATCAGAATTTTTTTGTGATTACATTTTTTGAATTTTTTAAATTATGACTATTTGGTTTTTCAACTAACCCTTGCAAATATTTTCTTATATTTAAATACGTTTGCTGTAATAAAATTTAGTTAAGTAAAATTGATATTTTAACCTCTCTGTGAACGCAATTGAAAAGTTAATATTAAAAATCCCTCAAATAGAGTTATTAATTTACACACACACACACACACACACACACACACACACACACACACACACACAAGCACACACACACACACACACACACACACACACACACACACACACACACACACACACACACACACACACACACACACAAGCACACACACACACACACACACACACACACACACACACACACACACACACACACACACACACACACACACACACACACACACACACACACACACACACACACACACACACACACACACACACACACACACACACACACACACACACACACAAGCACACCCACACACACACACACACACACACACACACACACACACACACACACACACACACACACACACACACACACACACACACACACACACACACACACACACACACACACACACACACACACACACACACACACGCGTGTGTGTTTGTATATATTCAGAACGCGCTCTATTTAGGGAAACCACGAAAGAAAGGTTTCTATAATAAAATGTTTTTTCAGGGAATTAGAATTAGTGAAATGTTTTAACTTAGCTTCCACGCCCACTGATGCACTGAACATGCTAAAAATATTGCGTTATGAACTGATAAATAGTTTTACTATGTTGCACAGTTTAACCTAAAAATTGTTTCATAACACAAAGCCTAAAACAGTGATTATAGCAGTAAAAACAAGTTAGCCTAATGCATGGAAATTCAAAATCTACCTAGAAACTTCTGTATAAAATACTTACAACTTGTTAAAAGTGAAAGTATTTTATTCAGATCGGCCCCAATAAATTGGGAAATCATATTGATAAATGTTTTACAAATACCTCAGTCTTGTAGGTTAGAACGTTTAAAATTCTAACTGTAACATTTAATTTTGGGCTAAAGCACAGTTTTGGGCACCTACCTTTAAAGCAAATTATAGAATTTTTTCTAAAAGAATGTATTTCCTCCTTACAAGTAAATGTGTGGATGTATATACCACTGTATATACATGTACGTATTTCCTCCTGGTCGTACATATATATATACTTTCCTCCAGTATGTATATCCTCCGAGTATCTTCATGTATGTATGTATTTCTTTCAGTATTTTCACGTATGTATTTATCCTGTACATACATGTACGCGTTTCCTTTCTATAAGTACATATATGTATGTCCTCCTTCTATGTACATGTATGTATTTCCGCCCTGTATGAACATGCATGCATTTCTTTTTGTATGAATAGGCTTATATTCCCTCCTTATAATGTATATGTACATGTTTCCGTGAATGTAAATATATATATTTCTTCTTTCTGTGTAAAAGAATGTAATTCCCCCTGTTTGTATATGTATGTATTCCCCCCGTAAGTACATGTATTTATTTCCCACTTTTATGTACATCTATGTATTTCCCACCTGTATATGTACATGTATATATGCCCCCCTATATGTACATGTAGGCTTATCTTCCGTGTATAAATAATATCAGTTTTAACATATATATTCGTTTCTTTAATTTTATTTACACTTACGTTTATCTTGCGTATTATAAAATTTAAATTACTGTAGACTAAGTGTTTCTCATCTAATTTGCAACATATATTTCTAAACGCCTACTCATTTAATGCGCCTTACAGCAAAGATTAGAACATTAAAAAAATGGCAAAGTGTTACACTACAACTTTGTAAAAATAGGGATTCACGAAAAATAACATCAACTCATAGACATGTTGTTACGCACGTACGTTTTATGTTTACTGCTTCCTGTAATAAGAAGTGAGTTAAAGTTACCAGTGAACGTTACAGACGGTGTAAGGCAAGCCACTGGTCGACTGGCAAACCTTGTCTTGCGTGAGTACATGTCCCACCTCCGGTGCGTCGTCGTTGTCAGCGATGAAGGCAACTTGGAGCAAGTACAGACTGACCTTAAAGTGACCTTGTACAGAATGTCAACCCACTTCAGTGGAAGTTGCAGTGACCAAGAGGCTTTCAAAGTCTTGTCAGCTATTTTTGTCGATCATTGTGAAGGGTAGGTAGGTTTGTGTGAAACGCATGCAGCAAGTAGTTGTAGATAAAGGGTTCTAGCCACTGAGTGCGAGCTCAGCCATAAATCTTATCAGTAAGACATTTTGTATGAATAGTCCCTAGATTAGCACTAGGGATCTCACTTCTGCTTATTTATTAACGCCGGAGGGTGATAAATAATTAATGAAACCTGCTACTACCCCGATATTTTTTTACATATGAACTTTGAGAAAATATTTTACACAGGAACAAGTTGTTTTAAAACAAAAGTCAACAGCTACATCAACATATAAAACTTTTATTATAGTTTTTTTATTTCATAATTTTAATTAAAATAAATATGTATAAACGTATGTGAGATCAACAATATGAAGAGGCTAAATAGAACGCTAATTTCCTTGCCTTATCCCATTTTTCTTTCTATGTATGGTGTTGGACTATTATTTTTGTTTGACTCTATATTTTTTTGTCGCTTGGATTGTGCTGTTTTTTTTTCTCTATCCTTCCTCACTGCCCGTTAGAGTAAGCTAGAACAATCTAATTACTGTCCGTTAGGGTAAGGTAGAACAATCTCCTCACTGTACGTTAGGGTAAGCTAGAACAATCCCCTCACTGTCCGTTAGGGCAATCTCCTCGCTGCCCGTTAGGCTAAGCTAGAACAATCTCCTCACCGGCCGTTAGGGTAAGCTAGAACAATCTGCTCACTGTCAGTTAGGGAAAGCTAGAACAATCTCCCCACTGTCCGTTAGGGTAAACTAGAACAATCTCCTCACTGTCCGTTACGGTAAGCTAGAACAATCTCCTCACTGTCCGTTACGGTAAGCTAGAACAATCTCCTCACTGTCCGTTAAGGTAAGCTAGAACAATCTCGTCACTGTCCGTTAGGGCAATCTCCTCGCTGCCCGTTAGGGTAAGCTAGAACATTATCCTCACTGTCCGTTAGGGTAAGGTAGAACAATCTCCTCACTGTCCGTTAGGGTAAGCTACAACAATCTCCTCACTGTCCGTTAGGGTAAGCTAGAACAATCTCCTCACTGTCCGTTAGGGTAAGCTAGAACAATCTCCTCACTGTCCGTCAGGGTAAGCTAGAAAAATCCCCTCACTGCACGTAAGGGTAAGCTAGAACAATCTCCTCACTGTCCGTTAGGGTAAGCTAGAACAATCTCGCCACTGCTCGTTAGGGTAAGCTAGAACAATCTCCTCACTGTCCGTTATGTTAAGCTAGAACAATCTGCTCACTGTCAGTTAGGGAAAGCTAGAACAATCTCCTCACTGTCCGTTAGGGTAAGCTAGAACAATCTCCACACTGCCTGTTAGGGTAAGCTAGTACAATCTCCACACTGTCCGTTAGGGTAAGCTAGAACAATCTCCTCACTGTCCGATAGGGTAAGCTAGAACAATCTCCTCACTGCCAGTTAGGGTAAGCTAGAACAATCTCGTCACTGTCCGTTAGGGTAAGCTAGAACAATCTCCTCACTGTCCGTTACGGTAAGCTAGAACAATCTCCTTACTGTCCATTAGGGTAAGCTAAAACAATCTCATCACTGTCCGTTAGGGTAAGCTAGAACAATCTCCTCACTTTCCGTTAGGGTAAGTTAGGACAATCTCCTCAATGTACGTTAGGGTAAGTTAGAACAATTCCTCACTGTCCGTTAGGGTAAGCTAGAACAATTTCCTCACTGTCCGTTAGGGCAGCTAGAACTATCTCCTCACTGTCCTTTAGGGTAAGCTAGAACAATCTCCTCATTGCCCGTTAGGGTAAGCTAGAACAACCTCTCCTCACTGTCCGTTAGGGTAAGCTAGAAAAATCTCCTCACTGTCCGTTAGGGTAAGCTAGAACAATCTCCTTACTGTCCATTAGGGTAAGCTAGAACAATCTCATCACTGTCCGTTGGGGTAAGCTAGAACAATCTCCTCACTGTCCGTTAGGGTAAGCTAGAACAATCTCCTTACTGTCCATTAGGGTAAGCTAGAACAATCTCATCACTGTCCGTTAGGGTAAGCTAGAACAATCTCCTCACTTTCCGTTAGGGTAAACTAGGACAATCTCCTCAATGTACGTTAGGGTAAGTTAGAACAATCTCCTCACTGTCCGTTAGAGTAAGCTAGAACAATCTCCTCACTGTCCGTTAGGGTAGCTAGAACTATCTCCTCACTGTCCTTTAGGGTAAGCTAGAACAATCTCATCACTGTCCGTTGGGGTAAGCTAGAACAATCTCCTCACTTTCCGTTAGGGTAAACTAGGACAATCTCCTCAATGTACGTTAGGGTAAGTTAGAACAATCTCCTCACTGTCCGTTAGAGTAAGCTAGAACAATCTCCTCACTGTCCGTTAGGGTAGCTAGAACTATCTCCTCACTGTCCTTTAGGGTAAGCTAGAACAATCTCCTCATTGCCCGTTAGGGTAAGCTAGAACAATCTCCTCACTGTCCGTTAGGGTAGCTAGAACTATCTCCTCACTGTCCTTTAGGGTAAGCTAGAACAATCTCCTCACTGTCCGTTAGGGTAGCTAGAACTATCTCCTCACTGTCCTTTAGGGTA
>JBAIZL010000001.1:399010725-399030725 GCA_036971475.1 Prosapia bicincta
TTAAATAACACATAAATTCGCAAGTAAAATTAATTGTATTAATTAAAATGTCTTACTTTTATTACGTCATAAAAATAACTCATGCTGTGATGCTGTGTATTCTCTTTGGCAGAGTTTTAAAGCTAATTACACATTGTTTATTAGTAATTTTGCTAATAAAACGATCGCAAACAATTACTTATTTATATTATCTTTTTGCAACTTATAAATTACCTTTTAACAACCTGTTTAAGTATTATTTGTAAAACTTTATCTCAGCTTGTGAGTTAATGTAATACGTTTAATAATAAATTCAAGCCCATAGTGTTATTATCGGTATTGTGTAATATAGTTACCTGTACTCACAAGGCAAACTCAAATCTTATTCTATAAAAACACCATTAAAGACAGTTTCATGTGTCACAGTTAAGCATAGGTGAAATCTCTGACAATAATAACGTCGCCACTGAAATGTGGCCAAACCAACAGGTTTGTTTCACGCATTTATTGTGAGGGTTTAATTTTATTGTAATATCTTACCTTGATCCACAAAGCGCGTGCAAATATTATTTATAAAGAAAACACAGTTGTCATAGTTACATGTTATTTCTTGTAAAATGAATATCAAATCAGTGTTTATGATGAGCGGCCATTTCAAAACCCTTGTATTATTACACTTTGTATTATTACTTAGGCTAATTATTGCTAGTTGTATTAGTTTAAATATTCAATGAATAATACTGAATGTTTTCGCAGGTCGTACCCTCCAGTGGACACGATAGACCAGCTGGTGCAGAGCAACATGCCTTGGGCAGCTGACCACGAGGCTTGGATTTACTCCCTGTTGAACTCTACAGACGAGAGGATAAAAGCACTTGTCGACAGATTTGAGATTCATACTCACGATGAACTCACTCGCCTGGCTCTGGGAAGGGAGTACGCTATCAGCATAGAGAGGATGCCTGGAGGTGGGTTGGTTTTACATTTTGCAACGCTTTATATTATTGAATACTTTTAACTGGTTTCTTATTAGTTGGAGACATTTTCAGGGCTTATGTGTGAAGAGAAACATATGACCGTAGACGCTATATCGAGGAGACACATGATGAAGGAGGCGCTGTATGGATCCCCGATCGTGATGCATTTACGAAAGGGTGAGTGTTTGTAAATATTTATTTATAAAGTTTAGTCAATTTTTAGGTTCGTGCCTTCACGCAAAAAGTACTTTGTAATAAACGTAAACCAAATATGTTAGTAGCGGCCCACAATAACAGAAGTGAAGACTTTAATGAAAAACAGAGTAGATGGCTTTACACAAGTATTGAACTCTTAATAAAAAAGGTTAAAATCCAGCTAAATTTTGAAATTTTCACTTCAAAACATTTAATTTTAAAGAAATCGTTCAATATAACGAACTTAAGTTAGATGTATTAAAACGTATATAATACTTCTTTAAACTGAAAACAATAATGAATAGCGAATTTGTAATTTAATAATGCACAATAAATGAAGTAAAATAGCCTACGAATAATATAGCCTAAACAGCTTACGTGTGAAACCTTATTTCGTTAATTAATTTAATCAAACGGATATTTCTGAAGCATAAAAAATTTCATTTGGAACTAATTTAAACATAACGTCCAAATAGCCTCTGTGTGAAATTCCAATAACCGCACAAGTTGCAGCTGTAAATTTGTAGTCGTATCACTGATGATAATGATAACATAGGCCATTGAAACGCGTTTGACAATAAAGTATATTGTTCTGTGGTTTCTTGTGCAGTTATTTATTTGTTTATAACCTTAACTCACAATCCAGACCATTTATTACGATGACCGCACAGTTTGACTTTCAGAAACCACTAGTTGTTTTGTTCACCTTAGAGATTTATGACGTCATATATTTATAATTTTACTGCTGTAGAAAATAGACCCTGTATTCGTCTGATTAATTTTACACTTTCAAAGTAAAATGAAGTGTATAGCAATAATAGATATTTCTGCTCCTAACGCACCATGCTTTATCCACCCTTATTAAAACTAAACTTTATTAATCTAGTTAATATTAAATTCGAGGGTTATTAACCCAATATCACTATATTACTTATAGTTTTATCAAGCCCATTACGTTTACATGGTAACTGACATCGGAGACTTCTACCTTACGCTCTGTCAGTATAAGTCTTACGTCTTCCTCTCTACCTCTCAACCCTTCTCCCTATAGCGGTGGGAGGAGGGTTCGGAAGTTTCGTTACAACAATGAAAGCTAACTTTATAATGCCTAAGTTTGGGAAGAGAAGTTGCACCAACAACTTGAACGTTTAAGAAATTTAGTCAACATTTATTCTTTTAATTTTGCGTATTATATTTTCTACCCTCTGTCTTACACCTCGGATGTAGCCTTGTATGTGTAAAAATAAAAATTATAATTACTTGTTTTATTTTAATAAAGTGTATTAGCCACAAGTTTCACAGCAAGAATACTGTCATTTGCTTAGAGTACATGGTTTCCTACCTCTCAATGACATATTCGGCTGGTCAATTCATTGCGGCTAGAGACTGCAATAGGTGATCCAGAACTACGACGCTCGCCTCAAATGAGAAGAAATACCTCTTTATCGCAAGATTCCATAAGCAGTGCAAACGCTAAATGCTATTCTCCACTTCCGGACGCACATGACACCGGGAAACACCCAAAGTTATTACATGATCTGACGCCGGGTTTTTCCTGACAACTTTAGTTTCGGGATTCTTGTTGGGCTTTGTTATACAGCATTTACGTCATATATACATTGAGTTTCCTTTTGCTAAAACCATTTTAGGCACACGAACAGTAAAGTCATCCCTGATTACTTAGGTAAGCCAAGTTCGATCTCAACCACGATGTCTCAAGGAATGCACCTCATTATAAGCCTTGTGTTGTTGTAAGGCTCATTACGTATTGCTGCGAGTTTGAAGGTCAAGAGTTGAGCGAGTTTGGAGCAAATAATCAGACAAATGCAAAAGTGAGATAAATGTTTATTCCATTAGAAAATCGAAAAATAGTAGGAACAATTATTTATACTGTTGGAATTCATGATTTTAGTTTGAAACTTTAAGATGCAGAGAGCTGCCTTGTAGTTCACCCCGTGTGCTCCATTACTTGTGTTCTATCACGTGACCTCATCTCTTTTGTTCTACCACTTGTGCTCCATCCCTTGTGTTCTACCGCTTGTTCTCCACCCCTTGCGATTTATCCTTTGTGATCTAGCCCTTGTAGTCCTTTCCTTGTTTTCTATCACTTGTGGTCTATCCCTTGACCTCGTCCCATTTGTTCTACCTCTTATGCTCCATCCCTTGTGGTCTACCCCTTGTGCTCAATTCCTTGTAGTCCGTTCCTTGTTATCTATAACTTGTGGTCTATCCCTTGACCTCACCCCTTTTGTTTTACCGCTTGTGCTCCATCTTTTGTGGTCTACCCCTTGTGCTCCATCCCTTGTGGTCTACCCCTTGTGCTCCACCCCTTGCGATTTATCCTTTGTTTTCTATCTCTTATAGTTCATTCCTTGTGTTTTATCCCTTGCGGTCTATCCCTTGACCTCATCCCTTTAGTTTTTCCACTTGTGCTCCATCCCTTGAGCTGTGATCGTCTAGTGTCAAAGACACTGTGTTATGTATATCTTTTATGATTCATTCCTTGCGCTACATCCCTTGTGATCCATCCATTATAGTCAATCCCTTGTGCTCTATCCCTTGTGAGTTACTAGGTGTGATCCATCCCTTGTGCTTCATCTCTTACAGACCATCCCTTGCAGTCCTGAGTACAAGTATGCTAACACTAAATTGTTATTAATTTCCAGTTTTTTTCCAGGATCACCTTACAGCAAACGGCTGAATTCCCTGATCCACAGAATCCTCGATCACGGATTGTTACTGTTTTGGGAAGGGGACGTTTCCCGTCTATATCTTTCTTCCCGTGTACAGACAGCCGTCCAGCAGAGTGCAGCACCATCGCACCCTACGACTCGCTCGACCGGACTCAAGTTTGTCCACATGGAAGGCGCTTTCATACTGCTCGCTATGGGCCTGGGCAGTGCAACCACTTGCTTTTTGCTTGAAGTTTATCTGAAGAGGAGAGATAAGATGCAACGAGTTATCAAAGTAAAGCAACACTGGATAAACTAATTCTAATGCTACAAAATGAACACACGTCCGGGGTAGTAAGTATATAAGGTTTTGTTTTTAAAAATTCATTCAAATTAATAATTACATTCATTTAAATTTGTATAACGTAGATTTAGGTTTTTGGATTCAGTAAAACATGTATGCTTTTATTGTATCTATTTTAGAATGGTCTAAACCGTATTTTAAATAAATAGTTTGAGGAAGTACAAAGAGCTGTGAGTTAATTGGTCACTATAGCAGCAATAAAGTTTCAAAGTAAATTACTACCTAAAGTTATATAAGGCTAAGTACTTAATCGTTTTTATTATATACAAATAGGCAAAATACAATAGAACCTCGATTATCCGTTAATGTGAACCGGGAGTGGTTCGGATAATAAAAACCTCGGATAATACGAACTTTGTGGGAAATCGAGAGGGAAACGTATGGTAAAGTGGGTAAATGAATGAAAACGTGGTCAAATATGTGAAAAAGTGATCTAGTATGATACGAAATGGAAAAAAGACGTATAATTAAAATAAAATAAAAGTACAAAAAAAGACATCAAAACTAAAAACATGTTTTTACCTCGTTGATCTTAGTGCATGATGATAGCCAAAACTCATATAAGTATTGAATATTCTTTCTATTACAACCTCGGTTAATCCGGATCTCGATTAGTTGGGATTCGGATAAACGAGGCTGTACTGTAATGTGTTCAATATCCCCTTCTGCATTAACTTTAAAATACCAGTCTTGATTTCCTCTGCTCTACAGACACATCAAATCTCTCAGAAAACATACTTTGAAGTAGATCACGCGCATCACACTTCGGAATATTTGACTATTTCCCCAAGTCCAGTTAGCGGGGAGTAAATTAAACATCGGATTGAGGTTATACTTCGAGTGGGTTTTAATGCGCTGTGTATACAAATAAGTAAAAAAGTGCTTGTACTCGAGCTGAATCACTTCTGTCAGAAGGAATTAAAACCTTAAAAAATCAACAGCTGATGATAACTTTAAGCGTGATAGCCTGGTGATGCAAGAATAGTACAATAGTGCTAAGGTAATACAATAGTACTAAGGTAATACAATAGTACTAAAGTAATACAATACTAAAAAAGGTGTTACAATAGTATTAGGGTAGTACCATAGTAGCCTGCTTAGCAACCATAATAAGAATATTAAAAATACTTCCAGTTGTATATGGCACCTTCTTCCCTTTCGACTTCTTTTTCTTTGTCTTCTTTTTTCCTCTTCTCTTATTAGTGGTCTTTTTCCATAGTTTACATTAATTACCAAATTAAATTAAAAAGTTAAATTTCATTGTAATTGTTTACGTTATATTTTAATTCCAAAACATTAAATATTTATTAGAGAGGGTACCTTAAAGTATCACCTACACTGATGCACGCAGACAGTTTCGGGAGATGTGATCCATTATTTTCTATGTTACTCATGTTCGTTAGAATGAAGCTCTTCGTGTTTTTGGAGCTTTGTTGAAGAAAAATGTTTGGTCATAACTTGAAATGTAACCTCAACACGCAAAGCGAAAGGAAATATAACTCTGTACAGCATATGGCGAACACATTTATTAACTAAAATCTTTTGTAAATTAATTACAAATTAGATTACATTGTACATATTCATCTCATTAAATATTTTAAACATAAAACCTAATGGCCTAATCTTCCCCCGCTCCCCCTCTCTCTCGATATATATATATATATATATATATATATATATATATATATATATATATTGAATATGGTGATATGTTTTCTTGTAATATAGTTAATAAATTGAAAATGTTTCAAAAACAAGAATACTTTTAATGCATATAGTTATTACGTACAGGAACCTACAACATGGAAACCTAGAAACCTGCAACATGGAATAATACTTTTAATGCATCAATTTATTATATATATATATATATATATATGTGTGTGTGTGTGTGTGTGTATGTGTCTCTGTGTGTTGGTGTGTGTGAGTGTGTGTACGCCTGTCAAACACAAAGTGTGTGTGTTTGTGTGTGTGTGTTTGTCTGTGTGTATGTGTGTGTGTGTGTGTGTGTGTGTGTGTGTGTGTGTGTGTGTGTGTGTCTGTTTGTATATGTGTGTATCATTAAACAAGAATACATATATATATATATATATATATATATATATATATATATATATATATATATATATAACTGTTAAGTGTATTCGAACTGTTGATTATTGAAAGAATCTTTCTGAAAAGAAAAGTTTAAATTTATGTCACTCATTCCTTGCTAATAGATAGGAATAAAATTAATTCATTAATTTCTGATATAAGTCGTTGAAGTGAGGCAAAGATTTTGACTCCGACTGTACTCTTAAGTAATGTACTCGAACGTATTTCCTGAAGCTAATTTAAGCAAATTTGATATATATATATATATATATATATATAACCGCTGTTAGAATTCAAACACAAATAAATAAAAAAAATAATGTAAATATTGAAATGAAAAAAGATTTCACCATCATCCAATAAGAAAGCTCAAGCCAATAGGATAGTAAAAACCCAAGTCAGACATGTTTATTAAATTAAATGTTTCACCCCAACTAACCGTAATACAAGCATGTCGGATTTAATGTTTTAAATAGTTACTGGGGAATGAAATGTTTATGACTTCGTCTGACGGAAATTATTTTATTATGCTGACTAAATATATTTCTAAAGGCGTCAGCTACGTTAAAACTGGCTCAGCTATAAACCGCAGGAGTAACTGAGTACATTTACTTTAAATAAACTCTGTATCTGTTTTAGGAAATAGTAATTTTGCGAAATAAATCTATAGCGGTTTCATTTCTCATATTTTTGTATTAAAACTCATGTTATGATTGATAAAATTGTTATTGAATATATATATATATATATATATATATATATATATATATATATATATATATATATATATATATATATTTAAATAATTTAACCCCAAGACCACTTCATGTCCTAAACCATCTGGAAGGGTTACATGTAGTTATTATTATTAAAAATATATTATTGGATCACTTTTATTGTTAAAATAAACTTGTTTGTTTTCAATATTTTAAAAATCGATTGTTGTTTTCAAGAAAAGTCAAACACATTGTTTTAATAACAAATTAAGAAATGTTGAATTCCAAATGAAACCTTATAAAGTTTTGTTAATTCCAACGCAAAGAGTTTTCTTATTTTAACGCAATAAAATGGCGAGAAAAGAAAGGAAAACGATTTCAGAACGGGATTAAGTTACTTTCGTTCATAAAGTTTCAGGTTTAAGTCCTTACTTTGCTTTTGTAGTCACGCGCTTAAAGGAAAATTGCTAGCCTTGGATAAAGGCTTGTCACAATAACTAACATCAACGCGATTGGTGCGATGTGGACATCTTCTATAAGGAATCGAATTATAGAAGAGTAGGTGTAGCGGAAATTGTTTTATATTAGAAGACAAATTACATAATAAAATAACATCCTAGAAGTACTTTGCAATTGCTTTTGTGTATAAAAAATGTAAAGTTGTGTAGTGGTATCACTGCTACGAAACATTTACCATGTGGCAGTCAGGGAATACAGTACTTCATTAGAAGAATGTAGTTATTGGAGGTTTAAATAGAATGTAGCTATTGCAGTTATTAATACAAAAATGACGTAATTAGTACAGAATGTAAGAAAGTAAGAATATATAATAATAAAAGAATGTAGCTTTAATAAGGAAATAAGGAATGCAGTTAATGATAAAAGAATTTGTTTCAATAAAGGAATAAAGAATACAGTCTTAAGAAATGGATAGAGGTTGTAGTTAGTAATAAAAGAATGTAGTTTTATGAAGCAATAAATAATGTAGTAAATGATAAAAGAACTAGTTTTAATAATGAAATTAATAATATAGTCTTGGATAATTAAAGGGATAAAATGATGTAGTTAATGATAAAAGAGTGTAGTTAATGACAGAAAAATGTAGTTATATGAATAAAAATGTAGTTATTGATTAAAAAATATCTTTAATAATAAAAGAATGTAGTTTTATAAAGGATTAAATAATGTAGTTAATGATAAAATAATGTACTTAATAATAGAAGAATGTACTTAACAATAAATATATTATCAAAGAAATGTTGCTAATGTAATTAATAATAAATTAATGTAGTATGAATAAATTTTAGTTTAACGAATTTACCTGAAATAGGCAATTAAAAAGTAACAAACGTGTCTAATGATGTTTTCATTTAAAAAATTGAGATAAATTATATGTCTTCTTATATTTATTTTGGAATAATTGTACATAATAATTGTATATATATATATATATATACAATTTTGGAATAATTGTATATATATATATATATATATATATATATATATATATAAACTGATAGAAATATTTAATTAAAACTTTTTAACTTAATAATGTATATAAAATAAAGTAACATATCATAATTGTTAAAACAGCTGTTACACAACATAATCTATAGTATAAATCAGCAGTTGTATGAAATCTATGTTATCACTAAGTTTTAGCTAAAATAGTTTTATACAGCACATAAATACAACTCTATAGATGTGTTATACCGTGAGTTTAGCGTGACGTCAACTCGCAGATTTCCCCCCGTACATTGTTTCTAACCAAGCCAATAGAAGTAAGTATCGACTTCAATAAAAGAATTAATACTTTATCTATTGAATGTATTTGTGGAGAAGTAAACGCTAGTGTTATAGTAGTATTTGGTATTTATGTTTTTACATTGAATTATTCTCTGATAATAAGGGTTTACCAAAAATTAAAATATAGATTTAGTGATTTAGAACTCCGTGAAATGTGATTATTTTTAATATAACATTTATGTAAAGTATAATCTAGTTCTTTGAATGATATCAAAATAACAAATAAGTTATATCATTAAATAAGTTATATAGAGCCTTCATAGATACAATAGGACGAAAAAAAGCAACAAAAGTATATTAACTCTTTTTGAAAGCTATTAAAAACCAAAAAAATACACATTGAACCACATTTTGCAACAGAGGATTAAACTCTATAAAGTTTCTTTCTAAAGCAGACCATTATTATAATACATTATAACACATTAATTACGATGTAGCTGCAAAGTAAAAGAATTAGGAAATGTTTGTCAGGTTTTATAATGAGACCTAACTGGTTAATGTGT
Source organism: Prosapia bicincta (assembly GCA_036971475.1). Classification (NCBI taxonomy): domain Eukaryota; kingdom Metazoa; phylum Arthropoda; class Insecta; order Hemiptera; family Cercopidae; genus Prosapia; species Prosapia bicincta. Next base: position 399,020,032 of record JBAIZL010000001.1, read on the forward strand.
GAAGTGGAAGATAGCTTCCATAATGGTCTAACTGAACAACGTTTACTAAGTAGGAGACCACTTGTCAACCGGTTAGTCTACATTCATAATCTTTATTTTGTTTACATACAGACCTATACTAACCAGATACTTTTTAGATATATTGTAGTAATCTATTATGTACGTCTCTGTTTTATAAAGAAACCTAGAGTTTATGAAGTTTTGTATCGTGGAAAGGTTGTTTTTGTATTTCTTCAGTACTTGAACTTTTGTCAATCAAAAATTTTATTTTAATATTCTTAGGAATGTCTATATCATCATGAATTTATTGTGGGAAATTTAGGTAACGGGTGGGGTTGATTATAATTGCCTAAAAATACAAAAAGAATAACGTTTCAAGATGATTCAAGATTGGGATCGAAACAAGCAATATTATAGAAATACTTATTAAAGGAGTTTCAATCAGCTCCTTCTCCTCAACGGTAGTAAAAAATTGGATATTCAAATAAAAGAAACTCAGTACAAAACAAAAATCCTATTATTGTGTGTTTAAAGACAGGTTGTGTTTTACATAAAGTTCAAATAAAAAACCTTTTGAACTGTTGTCTTCTTTATTTTAGTTTTACAATGAGCAATCATAAAGAGGCATTGTTTTTGATATTATTAAATTATAGGTAATGTCAATAAAAGTACAAATTTAACTTTGTTTTGAATGTTTAACCATTTGTTACAAAGTTCCAGTTCCGTTAACCAATAAAGTAATTTCATTCAAAACAACAGTTGAAACGTAATAAAATATTGAGACCGTCGCATCAAAACCTTTAACAATTGAAAGGATCCTTCCCTCAAATTAGTTTTATTTAGCAACCTTATGCTCGTAAAGATTCACTCGACCTTGATCAACCCTTGTTGCAATAATGAGAAGTACACACGGGTGACAATGTTTACTAAGAAGCATACAATAGGCAAGTCTATTAAATACCAAATGATATATTTACACTGTGTGGAGTGGCAAGCTTTGCGCCTGCCTCGTCCCTCGTCTTGTCTGTTGGAATTTCAGTTACATCGCAACACTGGACCAGACATCTCCGTCTGCAACAATCCAGAGCGAGTAAGTCAAATTGATTACAATAATAATATACTTTATTTTATTTAAACTTAGAGATTTTAATGCCCAAGATAAATACAATTAATTATTAATATATTATTTATTAAGTTAATTACATTAAAGTTAAATGTTTCTGAAAGATATAGAACATATAAAACTTAACTCCTTCATTTTAATTCAAATTTGGAGATATTAATGCCAGAGATAAATAATAAAAATACAGTTTTGATTATTATTTTGTTGTACATGATCAATTACGTTGACAAACGTTTACTGGAAAATTTATACATATATGTATAAATGAAATGTATCTATATATATTAACTATATTGATACATTTCTTGTAATATAACTGATGAATAAAAATATTTCATGTATAACAATTGTATATATAAATTTAAAACAAGTTTTGTACATGAAATATATATACACACACACACAAACACACACACACACACACACACACACACACACACACACACACACACAAACACACACACACACACAGACAAAACACACAAACACACACACACACACACACACAACACACGCACACACACACACACACACACACACACAAACACACACACACACACACACATATATATATATATATATATATATATATATATATATATATATATATATATATATATATATATATATATATATATATATATATACACACATATTCAGTAAAACGTTGTCAGAACTATATTCTTCATTTAAATTTAATTTGGAGATGTTAATGCCTAAAATAAATAGAAATAATTCACTCTCTATTATTACTGTGTTAGATATAAAATTAATTACAATAAAAAAATGTTACTAAAAATATATACGCAGTAAGTTTCTCAGAACTGCGTTATTAATTTTGATATAATTTTGAAGATAAACAGACAAATTTACACTTTTGATTATTCATCTCTAACTCTATAATTGTTCATTTAAGCTACTTCCGTAATATTTTTAATTAAATGGCATTTCTCAAAGATGAATTGTGACTATTAAAAGTGCTATAAGCAGCGTAGAATATTAGAGTAATATATTCATATGTAAAGAAGTTTCCACGTTGTGATTATTTAAAAAATATTAAATATATAAAATCGTGACAGATAATACGGATTCAACACCAACCATAGTGTTTATAATTAATTACTGAAGTCTTGAACGAGTTTCTGACAAAGTCGTAGTCGCTGCTGTAACGTCGTAAAATATATCAGAATCGAAGAAATTAATTTCTGTCTAAATAAAGAGCATTTGTTTAATATTGTCTCTCATTGAATCAAACAAAAACAATCTCCAATCCTATATTACCACAAGTTGTTTGTTGTCAGAAATCACTAAACAAGCAATAGTGTATAAACTTTTGTATTTTAAAACTGTTTAAAAATAAATTCTTCTATTCTATTAAAAACAGTGTTTAAAAATTTTCTGGAAAACAGTTTTTTGTTAAAACTATGATAATAAAAAGTCTGTTTTAAAATTATAATACTTTACACACTTTTTTTTTGTTTTGATCGTACTTCTAATTTTCGTAATTAATAACAGTGATGCAATTCTCTCCATAAACAAAGTTGATTTATATACGAGGATAACATACACCATATGATTTATTTTATATTTGTGTTCTTTCTATTTGTATGTTAAAACTCGCCATTAATTTACTTACTTGAATACTAATTAATTTAAATAAATTACACAAAAATTATTCAATTATTCCTATTTATTAAGAGCGAGTTTGGACATTTTATATTTAACCAGTTTCATGGTTTTATTATTTAAAAAAATTGTACTTCATGAAATATACTAATCGTAACATTACTGAATTAGGCATAAATATGTAGGCCTTCACGAGAAAAATGTAACTCAACATAGAGAAAATGTTGTAACTATTACCTATAAAAATTACAATATAAAATTACTATTAATAACAAATGAAATGTTTCTTATAAACTATAATGATACCACTAATTTTTTAAATGAATTCCAATCAACTTTCTATAGAGTTAAAGTGAATTAAACAATAAAACATTTTAAAGACATTAATTTTCGGATATGAATCAATCACTAAAATGTTTATTTTTAATAAACATAGGTGAAGTTGTTACATAAAAATTTAATTATGTTTTCGTATAGCTCTACTTGTATAATTTAATCGCGTATATTAAATAATATAAGAATAATAATATAATATATACAATAAGAAAATAATATAAGAACGACAATAATACACAACTAGCGCCAATTTTTAATATTCTAATACATTTCAGTTGTTCCTGGGGGTAAGTATAATTCTAATTACAATACCAGCTGGTAATAATATTTGCAAACATATTTCTGAAGGTTTTTTCCTGAAGTTAAATTATATTACTTTTAGTGCTAGTAATAAAATTTATATAATAAGACTCTCAATATTTGTTCAAGAAGTCTTTAGTAAGTAGAAGCAATTTCAAGATCTTTATTAGGTTTGTTTAAAATAACACATATCTAGCGCAGGAAGTATATTTACCACCTGTTATATAGACGCATTTAACAATGAGGGTTTGTATGGTAATAAAATGTTAAATAAAGTATCACTTAATAATACCTGAAGCAGAAAATAAGTAAATTATATTTAACAACAAATATATAAACCACAAATGTAAACAATGTTTATTTAAATCAAAATTATAGGAAAATTTAAATGTTACCTCTAATTTAATTTTCTTTGTTGTCAAATTATTTCATACAAATTCTGACTAGTTTAAACAATTGCAATTAAAATCAATTAAACTAATTATATGTCACGAGATAAAACTGATTTGAAGCCTTTTAGCAATTAAATACTGCACTGGAAAAATTAATTTATTATTCAAGCAATGTTATTAATTATTTGTAAATATAAATACATTTACAAACGTTCATGGGCGATTACAAAAGTGGATTTCGCTATTTCTAAATAATGGTTTCCACGGTCTGTGAAACTCTATCTTTACTTAACTAATTTTTGGGCGGAGCTAATCTAGGCCCACGCGTCACATCGTGGACATAATGCCAGGTGTCAGGCAAGTTTAAAGTAATGAAACTATTCGAACTTTGGGCGGGGCTAATCTAGGCCCCCGCGTCACATCGTGGACATATGGCCAGGTTTCAGACAGGTTTAAAGTAATTAAATTATCCGATCTTTGGGCGGGGCTAATCTAGGCCCCCGCGTCACATCGTGGACATATGGCCAGGTTTCAGACAGGTTTAACGTAATTAAACTATCCGATCTTTGGGCGGAGCTAATCTAGGCACCCGCGTCACATCGTGGACATAAGGCCAGGTTTCAGGCAGGTTTAACGTAATTAATGTATCCGATCTTTAAGCGGAGCTAATCTAGGCCCACGCGTCACATCGTGGAGATATGGCCAGGTTTCAGGCAGGTTTAAAGTAATCAAATTATTCGAACTTTGGTCGGAGCTAATCTAGGCCCCCGCGTCACATTGTGGACATATGACCAGGTTTCAGGCAGGTTTAAAGTAATCAAACTAATCGTACTTTGGGCGGAGCTAATCTAGGCCCCCGCGTCACATCGTGGACATAAGGCCAGGTTTCAGGCAGGTTTAACGTAATTAAAGTATCCGATCTTTAAGCGGAGCTAATCTAGGCCCACGCGTCACATCGTGGAGATATGGCCAGGTTTCAGGCAGGTTTAACGTAATTAAACTATCCGATCTTTGGGCGGAGCTAATCTAGGCACCCGCGTCACATCGTGGACATAAGGCCAGGTTTCAGACAGGTTTAAAGTATTTAAACTATCCGATCTTTGGGCGGAGCTAATCTAGGTCCAGGCTTCACATCGTGGACATATGGCCAGGTTTCAGGCAGGTTTAACGTAATTAAACTATCCGATCTTTGGGCGGAGCTAATCAGGCCCATGCGTCACATCGTGAACATATGGCCAGGTTTCAGACAGGTTTAAAGTAATTAAACTATCCGATCTTTGGGCGGAGCTAATCTAGGTCCAGGCTTCACATCGTGGACATATGACCAGGTTTCAGACAGGTTTAAAGTAATTAAACTATCCGATCTTTGGGCGGAGCTAATCTAGGTCCAGGCTTCACATCATGGACATATGGCCAGGTTTCAGGCAGGTTTAACGTAATTAAACTATCCGATCTTTGGGCGGAGCTAATCTAGGCACCCGCGTCACATCGTGGACATAAGGCCAGGTTTCAGGCAGGTATAACGTAATTAATGTATCCGATCTTTAAGCGGAGCTAATCTAGGCCCACGCGTCACATCGTGGAGATATGGCCAGGTTTCAGGCAGGTTTAAAGTAATCAAATTATTCGAACTTTGGTCGGAGCTAATCTAGGCCCCCGCGTCACATTGTGGACATATGGCCAGGTTTCAGGCAGGTTTAAAGTAATCAAACTAATCGTACTTTGGGCGGAGCTAATCTAGGCCCCCGCGTCACATCGTGAACATAAGGCCAGGTTTCAGGCAGGTTTAACGTAATTAAAGTATCCGATCTTTAAGCGGAGCTAATCTAGGCCCACGCGTCACATCGTGGAGATATGGCCAGGTTTCAGGCAGGTTTAACGTAATTAAACTATCCGATCTTTGGGCGGAACTAATCTAGGCACCCGCGTCACATCGTGGACATAAGGCCAGGTTTCAGACAGGTTTAAAGTATTTAAACTATCCGATCTTTGGGCGGAGCTAATCTAGGTCCAGGCTTCACATCGTGGACATATGGCCAGGTTTCAGGCAGGTTTAACGTAATTAAACTATCCGATCTTTGGGCGGAGCTAATCAGGCCCATGCGTCACATCGTGAACATATGGCCAGGTTTCAGACAGGTTTAAAGTAATTAAACTATCCGATCTTTGGGCGGAGCTAATCTAGGTCCAGGCTTCACATCGTGGACATATGGCCAGGTTTCAGGCAGGTTTAACGTAATTAAACTATCCGATCTTTGGGCGGAGCTAATCTAGGCACCCGCGTCACATCGTGGACATAAGGCCAGGTTTCAGGCAGGTTTAACGTAATTAATGTATCCGATCTTTAAGCGGAGCTAATCTAGGCCCACGCGTCACATCGTGGAGATATGGCCAGGTTTCAGGCAGGTTTAAAGTAATGAAACTATTCGATCTTTGGGCGGAGCTAATCCAGGCCCATGCGTCACATCGTGGACATATGGCCAGGTTTCAGACAGGTTTAAAGTAATTAAACTATCCGATCTTTGGGCGGAGCTAATTTAGGTCCAGGCTTCACATCGTGGACATATGGCCAGGTTTCAGGCAGGTTTAACGTAATTAAACTATCCGATCTTTGGGCGGAGCTAATCAGGCCCATGCGTCACATCGTGGACATATGGCCAGGTTTCATACAGGTTTAAAGTAATTAAACTATCCGATCTTTGGGCGGAGCTAATCTAGGTCCAGGCTTCACATCGTGGACATATGGAAAGGTTTCAGGCAGGTTTAACGTAATTAAACTATCCGATCTTTGGGCGGAGCTATTCTAGGCACCCGCGTCACATCGTGGACATAAGGCCAGGTTTCAGGCAGGTTTAACGTAATTAATGTATCCGATCTTTAAGCGGAGCTAATCTAGGCCCACGCGTCACATCGTGGAGATATGGCCAGGTTTCAGGCAGGTTTAAAGTAATCAAAATATTCGAACTTTGGTCGGAGCTAATCTAGGCCCCCGCGTCACATTGTGGACATATGGCCAGGTTTCAGGCAGGTTTAAAGTAATCAAACTAATCGTACTTTGGGCGGAGCTAATCTAGGCCCCCGCGTCACATCGTGGACATAAGGCCAGGTTTCAGGCAGGTTTAACGTAATTAAAGTATCCGATCTTTAAGCGGAGCTAATCTCGGCCCACGCGTCACATCGTGGAGATATGGCCAGGTTTCAGGCAGGTTTAAAGTAATCAAACTATTCGAACTTTATGCGGAGCTAATCTAGGCACCCGCGTCACATCGTGGACATAAGGCCAGGTTTCAGGCAGGTTTAACGTAATTAATGTATCCGATCTTTAAGCGGAGCTAATCTAGGCCCACGCGTCACATCGTGGACATATGGCCAGGTTTCAGGCAGGTTTAATCAAACTAATCGTACTTTGGGCGGAGCTAATCTAGGCCCCCGCGTCACATCGTGGACATAAGGCCAGGTTTCAGGCAGGTTTAACGTAATTAAAGTATCCGATCTTTAAGCGGAGCTAATCTAGGCTCACGCGTCACATCGTGGAGATATGGCCAGGTTTCAGGCAGGTTTAAAGTACTCAAACTATTCGAACTTTGGGCGGGGCTAATCTAGGCCCCCGCGTCACATCGTGGAGATATGGCCAGGTTTCAGGCAGGTTTAAAATACTCAAACTATTCGAACTTTGGGCGGGGCTAATCTAGGCCCCCGCGTCACATCGTGGAGATATGACCACGTTTCAGGCAGGTTTAACGTAATCAAACTATTCGAACTTTGGGCGGAGCTAATCTAGGCACCCGCGTCACATCGTGGACATAAGGCCAGGTTTCAGGCAGGTTTAACGTAATTAATGTATCCGATCTTTAAGCGGAGCTAATCTAGGCCCACGCGTCACATCGTGGAGATATGGCCAGGTTTCAGGCAGGTTTAAAGTAATCAAATTATTCGAACTTTGGTCGGAGCTAATCTAGGCCCCCGCGTCACATCGTGGACATATGGCCAGGTTTCAGGCAGGTTTAAAGTAATCAAACTAATCGTACTTTGGGCGGAGCTAATCTAGGCTCCCGCGTCAAATCGTGGACATATGGCCAGGTTTCAGGCAGGTTTAACGTAATTAATGTATCCGATCTTTAAGCGGAGCTAATCTAGGCCCACGCGTCACATCGTGGAGATATGGCCAGATTTCATGCAGGTTTAAAGTAATCAAATTATTCGAACTTTGGTCGGAGCTAATCTAGGCCCCCGCGTCACATCGTGGACATATGGCCAGGTTTCAGGCAGGTTTAAAGTAATCAAATTATTCGAACTTTGGGCGGAGCTAATCTAGGCCCCCGCGTCACATCGTGGACATATGGCCAGGTTTCAGGCAGGTTTAAAGTAATCAAACTAATCGTACTTTGGGCGGAGCTAATCTCGGCTCCCGCGTCACATCGTGGACATAAGGCCAGGTTTCAGGCAGGTTTAACGTAATTAAAGTATCCGATCTTTAAGCGGAGCTAATCTAGGCCCACGCGTCACATCGTGGAGATATGGCCAGGTTTCAGGCAGGTTTAAAGTAATCAAACTATTCGAACTTTGGGCGGGGCTAATCTATTTTCAACGTCACATCGTGGAGATATGGCCAGGTTTCAGACAGGTTTAAAGTAATCAAACTATTCGAACTTTGGGCGGAGCTAATCTAGGCTCCCGCGTCACATCGTGGAGATATGGCCAGGTTTCAGGCAGGTTTAAAGTAATCAAACTAATCGTACTTTGGGCGGAGCTAATCTAGGCCCATGCGTCACATTGTGGACATATTGCCAGGTTTCAGGCAGGTTTAACGTAATTAAACTATCCGAACTTTGGGCGGAGCTAATCTAGGCCCAAACACATGTCAAGCGCATAATGTAGGATTTCAGAAGTTTGAAGTAAATAAATTGTTTGTCAAAAGTAAACAATTTTTTACCGAAAATCTAAGCACTAGTATATCTTTCATGAAATAACATATCACAACATTTTGCAACATTAATGTATATGAGGCAAACATTTTGTGCTGCATACACAAAACATGGGAGTAAATTGAATCGATAAATAAATGGGGTAAAATTAACCCCCATAAGAATGTTTGGCGGTTGTAAATGTTCACTCACATACAGATATTAGCTTGATTCATTGGTGTTTTAGCCAAAACTAGATGTACGAGTTTCCTGCCGTGTCTTGGAGGGCGTCTTGACGTGTCCCAACTCCTAGGTCACCAATCAACCGCGAACAAAATCTACCCTTGATATTGCTCATACATATTCATAGGAAGGGTTTCGGGTGAGAAACCCCGTCACTCAGGAGCCATACCTGTCCCTTTACTAAGGACCAGGAGAATGAAATGGCTAGTCCTTAAACTTGCATTTATTCCGTCTATCCTCTCTCATCCTTCCCACACGGTAACTTAACCCGGCCGAGAGAGGGTGGGACTACCCTTGGGTCATTTCATTCAGCATTATCTGTTTACGAAACAGCGATTTACAATATTTTCCAAAGTGCATTTATAAAGTTTCATTACAACGGATTTGCAATAAATGTACAGTTTCTTAAACCTGTTGTCTACATTGCTTTTTGCAAGGAATTAATAATTATTTTACAGTAATTTTAGCAGTGTATTTACCATGATTCATACCACAAATGTGCGCATTTTTTCCATTCTGTTTGCAATTCGTTCTATTATAAATGTACAATGTTTTCTGAAATTCATTTGTAGATGTAAATTTTTTTAAATGTATTTTAAGTCTCTTTTCTTGGAGTGTTTTACAATGTTTTCCTTACATTTACATTCGATTTACAGTGAACTAGCGACCCATGGCTTTGCCGGCATCCCTTTAAAATTTCCACTTTATATGTTAATTTAATAAATTTAAAAACAAGTAATAATTAATAATGATTATAGATTGGGAATACAAGGTTATAATGGCGCATTATTTATTAGGTAAATGTTTAATTGAAACTTTACTTTCTTTGTGCATTTTTATGTGGGACTTGTAAACGTTCTAAGGAAATTTGTAATATTCCGCCTATAAAATTAATATTTAATAAAACTCTTTCTTAGTGTGCGTCAGTGTTAAAAACGGAATGTACCCTGCAAGTATCTATCTTTTAAAGTTTCGACTGTACGTCGATTCTAAAACAGTCATCCTTGATGATGTTGGTACTGTTAGCCAACGAAAAGCTTTGAATTGTAAATTCAATTATAATTCTTGTATTTGTATTTTGACTTAGTTCTTTATTAATACACAAGATTACATATTGCGATATATAGCGATACATATATATATATATATATATATATATATATATATATATATATATATATATATATATATGATGCAGTTTTCTTAATCATTCAGTTTTTAATGGAGCTTGCAGTATAATTACAATGGGTTTTACTAAGAGGTATTTATAAACTTTGTTACAATATATCTACAGAGTTCCTTGCAGTGTTTTTACAATGCAAGAACAATGTTTCTCTTTAATATCTACAATGCTATTTACAATGTTTCCTACAGTGTATTTATACATGTTTTTGCAATACATTCTCATTGTTTTTGCAGTGTATGTATAACGTTTCTTACGATGTATGAATGATGTTTTCCCATTGTATTTCCAAAGCGTTTTACAATAAATGTACAATGTTTTATAAAATTAATGTTTAGAGTTACAATAAATGTAGAGGGTTCATTGCAGTGCATTTATAAGGTTCTCTTACTGTAAGTATTTAATATTTCTTGCGATGTGTTGAAAATGTTTTATAAAATGTTTCTCCATTGCCATTACAATTTGTTTTCTACATTAAATTTCCAAAGTCTCTCGACAGTACACTTACAATGTTTCTTGCAATTTATTAAAGAAATTCTGTATAATGTATTCCCAGTGCTTATTCCATTTATTTCTATGGTGATACA
>JBAIZL010000001.1:399035725-399058225 GCA_036971475.1 Prosapia bicincta
TAACATATAGTGTTTAGTATGTAGTGACATATATATTTAATGTTTGGCGAAGTATAATATTTGATAATTAATGAATTATTGAGTTAAGTAAGTAATGTGTAATAACGTACATTCATAGTATTTAGCGATTAATAATAGTTAATAGGTGATATCATATAGTGTTTAGTATGTAGTGACGTATATATTAAAGGTTTAGCAAGGTATAATATTTGATATTTAATGAATTATTGTGTTAAGTATGTAATGTGTAATGACGTACATTCATAGTATTTAGCGAAGAATAATAGTTAATAGGTGATAACATATAGTGTTTAGTATGTAGTGACGTATATATTTAAGGTTTAGCAAAGTATAATATTTGATATTTAATGAATTATTGTATGTAATGTGTAATGACGTACATTCATAGTATTTAGCGAAGAATAATAGTTAATAGGTGATATGATATAGTGTTTAGTATGTAGTGACGTATATATTTAAGGTTTAGCAAAGTATAATATTTGATATTTAATGAATTATTGAATGTAATGTGTAATGACGTACATTCATAGTATTTAGCGAAGAATAATAGTTAATAGGTGATATGATATAGTGTTTAGTATGTAGTGACGTATATATTTAAGGTTTAGCAAAGTATAATATTTGATATTTAATGAACTATTGTGTTAAGTATGTAATGCGTAATGACGTACATTCATAGTATTTAGCGAAGAATAATAGTTAATAGGTGATATCATATAATGTTTAGTATGTAGTGACGTATATATTTAAGGTTTAGCAAAGTATAATATTTGATATTTAATGAATTATTGTGTTAAGTATGTAATGTGTAATGACGTACATTCATAGTATTTAGCGAAGAATAATAGTTAATAGGTGATATCATTTAGTGTTTAGTATGTAGTGACGTATATATTTAAGGTTTAGCAAAGTATAATATTTGATATTTAATGAATTATTGTATGTAATGTGTAATGACATACATTCATAGTATTTAGCGAAGAGTAATAGTTAATAGGTGATATCATATAGCGATTAGTATGTAGTGACGTATATATTTAAGGTTTAGCAAAGTATAATATTTGATATTTAATGAATTATTGTGTTAAGTATGTAATGTGTAATGACATACATTAATAGTATTTAGCGAAGAATAATAGTTAATAGGTGATAGCATATAGTGTTTAGTATGTAGTGAAGTAAATATTTAAGGTTTAGCAAAGTATAATATTTGATATTTAATGAATTATTGTATGTAATGTGTAATGACATACATTCATAGTATTTAGCGAAGAATAATTGTTAATAGGTGATATCATATAGTGTTTAGTATGTAGTGAAGTAAATATTTAAGGTTTAGCAAAGTATAATATTTGATATTTAATGAATTATTGTGTTAAGTATGTAATGTGTAATGACGTACATTCATAGTATTTAGTGAAGAATAATAGTTAATAGGTGATATCATATAGTGTTTAGTATGTAGTGACGTATATATTTAAGGTTTAGCAAAGTATAATATTTGATATTTAATGAATTATTGTGTTAAGTATGTAATGTGTAATGACGTACATTCATAATATTTAGCGAAGAATAATAGTTAATAGGTGATATCATATAGTGTTTAGTATGTAGTGACGTATATATTTAAGGTGTAGCAAAGTATAATATTTGATATTTAATGAATTATTGTGTTAAGTATGTAATGTGTAATGACGTACATTCATAGTACTTGGCGAAGAATAATAGTTAATAGGTGATAACATATAGTGTTTAGTATGTAGTGACGTATATATTTAAGGTTTAGCAAAGTATAATATTTGATATTTAATGAATTATTGTATGTAATGTGTAATGACGTACATTCATAGTATTTAGCGAAGAATAATAGTTAATAGGTGATATCATATAGCGATTAATATGTAGTGACGTATATATTTAAGGTTTAGCAAAGTATAATATTTGATATTTAATGAATTATTGTATGTAATGTGTAATGACATACATTAATAGTATTTAGCGAAGAATAATAGTTAATAGGTGATAGCATATAGTGTTTAGTATGTAGTGACGTTTATATTTAAGGTTTGGCGAAGTATAATATATACTATTTATTGAATTATTGTGTTAAGTGTGTAATGTGTAATGACATACATTCATAGTATTTCGCGAAGAATAATAGTTAATAGGTGATGCCATATAGTGTTTAGTATGTAGTGACGTTTATATTTAAGGTTTGGCGAAGTATAATATTTAATATTTAATGAATTATTGTGTTAAGTATGTAATGTGTAATGACGTACATTCATAGTATTTACCGAAGAATAATAGTTAATAGGTGATATCATATAGTGTATAGCATGTAGTGAAGTACATATTTAAGGTTTAGCAAAGTATAATATTGGGTATTTAATGAGTTATTGTGTTACGTATGTAATGTTGAATGACATACACTCATAGTATTTAGTAAAGATAAATAGTTAATAGGTGATGGCATATAGTGTTTAGTATGTAGTGACGTATATATTTATGGTTTAGCAAAGTATAATAATTGATATTTAATGAATTATTGTGTTAAGTATGTAATGTGTAATGACGTACATTCATAGTATTTAGCGAAGAATAATAGTTAATAGGTGATATCATATAGTGTTTAGTATGTAGTGACGTATATATTTAAGGTTTAGCAAAGTATAATATTTGATATTTAATGAATTATTGTATGTAATGTGTAATGACATACATTCATAGTATTTAGCGAAGAATAATTGTTAATAGGTGATATCATATAGTGTTTAGTATGTAGTGAAGTAAATATTTAAGGTTTAGCAAAGTATAATATTTGATATTTAATGAATTATTGTGTTAAGTATGTAATGTGTAATGACGTACATTCATAGTATTTAGTGAAGAATAATAGTTAATAGGTGATATCATATAGTGTTTAGTATGTAGTGACGTATATATTTAAGGTTTAGCAAAGTATAATATTTGATATTTAATGAATTATTGTGTTAAGTATGTAATGTGTAATGACGTACATTCATAATATTTAGCGAAGAATAATAGTTAATAGGTGATATCATATAGTGTTTAGTATGTAGTGACGTATATATTTAAGGTGTAGCAAAGTATAATATTTGATATTTAATGAATTATTGTGTTAAGTATGTAATGTGTAATGACGTACATTCATAGTACTTGGCGAAGAATAATAGTTAATAGGTGATAACATATAGTGTTTAGTATGTAGTGACGTATATATTTAAGGTTTAGCAAAGTATAATATTTGATATTTAATGAATTATTGTATGTAATGTGTAATGACGTACATTCATAGTATTTAGCGAAGAATAATAGTTAATAGGTGATATCATATAGCGATTAATATGTAGTGACGTATATATTTAAGGTTTAGCAAAGTATAATATTTGATATTTAATGAATTATTGTATGTAATGTGTAATGACATACATTAATAGTATTTAGCGAAGAATAATAGTTAATAGGTGATAGCATATAGTGTTTAGTATGTAGTGACGTTTATATTTAAGGTTTGGCGAAGTATAATATATACTATTTATTGAATTATTGTGTTAAGTGTGTAATGTGTAATGACATACATTCATAGTATTTCGCGAAGAATAATAGTTAATAGGTGATGCCATATAGTGTTTAGTATGTAGTGACGTTTATATTTAAGGTTTGGCGAAGTATAATATTTAATATTTAATGAATTATTGTGTTAAGTATGTAATGTGTAATGACGTACATTCATAGTATTTACCGAAGAATAATAGTTAATAGGTGATATCATATAGTGTATAGCATGTAGTGAAGTACATATTTAAGGTTTAGCAAAGTATAATATTGGGTATTTAATGAGTTATTGTGTTACGTATGTAATGTTTAATGACGTACATTCATAGTAATTAGCGAAGAATAATAGTTAATAGGTGATATCATATAGTGTTTAGTATGTAGTGAAGTAAACATTTAAGGTTTAGCAAAGTATAATAATTGATATTTAATGAATTATTGTGTTTAGTATGTAATGTGTAATGACATACATTCATAGTATTTAGCGAAGAATAATAGTTAATAGGTGATAAGCATATAGTGTTTAGTATGTAGTGAAGCATATATTTAAGGTTTAGCAAAGTATAATATTTGATATTTAATGAATTACTGTATGTAAGGTGTAATGACGTACATTCATAGTATTTAGCGAAGAATAATAGTTAATAGGTGTTAGCATATAGTGTTAAGTATGTAGTGAAGCATATATTTAAAGTTTGGCGAAGTATAATATTTGATAATTAATGAATTATTGAGTTAAGTAAGTAATGTGTAATAACGTACATTCATAGTATTTAGCGAAGAATAATAGTTAATAGGTGATATCATATAGCGTTTAGTATGTAGTGACGTATATATTTAAGGTTTAGCAAAGTATAATATTTGATATTTAATGAATTATTGTGTTAAGTATGTAATGTGTAATGACGTACATTCATAGTATTTAGCGAAGAATAATAGTTAATAGGTGATATCATATAGTGTTTAGTATGTAGTGACGTATATATTTAAGGTGTAGCAAAGTATAATATTTGATATTTAATGAATTATTGTGTTAAGTATGTAATGTGTAATGTTGTACATTCATAGTACTTGGCGAAGAATAATAGTTAATAGGTGATAACATATAGTGTTTAGTATGTAGTGACGTATATATTTAAGGTTTAGCAAAGTATAATATTTGATATTTAATGAATTATTGTATGTAATGTGTAATGACGTACATTCATAGTATTTAGCGAAGAATAATAGTTAATAGGTGATATCATATAGTGTTTAGTATGTAGTGACGTATATATTTAAGGTTTAGCAAAGTATAATATTTGATATTTAATGAATTATTGTGTTAAGTATGTAATGTGTAATGACATACATTCATAGTATTTAGCGAAGAATAATAGTTAATAGGTGATATCATATAGCGATTAGTATGTAGTGACGTATATATTTAAGGTTTAGCAAAGTATAATATTTGATATTTAATGAATTATTGTATGTAATGTGTAATGACATACATTAATAGTATTTAGCGAAGAATAATAGTTAATAGGTGATAGCATATAGTGTTTAGTATGTAGTGACGTTTATATTTAAGGTTTGGCGAAGTATAATATATACTATTTATTGAATTATTGTGTTAAGTGTGTAATGTGTAATGACATACATTCATAGTATTTCGCGAAGAATAATAGTTAATAGGTGATGCCATATAGTGTTTAGTATGTAGTGACGTTTATATTTAAGGTTTGGCGAAGTATAATATTTGATATTTAATGAATTATTGTGTTAAGTATGTAATGTGTAATGACGTACATTCATAGTATTTAGCGAAGAATAATAGTTAATAGGTGATATCATATAGTGTATAGCATGTAGTGAAGTACATATTTAAGGTTTAGCAAAGTATAATATTTGGTTTTAATGAGTTATTGTGTTACGTATGTAATGTTTAATGACGTACATTCATAGTAATTAGCGAAGAATAATAGTTAATAGGTGATATCATATAGTGTTCAGTATGTAGTGAAGTAAACATTTAAGGTTTAGCAAAGTATAATAATTGATATTTAATGAATTATTGTGTTTAGTATGTAATGTGTAATGACATACATTCATAGTATTTAGCGAAGAATAATAGTTAATAGGTGATAAGCATATAGTGTTTAGTATGTAGTGAAGCATATATTGAAGGTTTAGCAAAGTATAATATTTGATATTTAATGAATTACTATATGTAATGTGTAATGACGTATATTCATAGTATTTAGCGAAGAATAATAGTTAATAGGTGTTAGCATATAGTGTTAAGTATGTAGTGAAGCATATATTTAAAGTTTGGCGAAGTATAATATTTGATAATTAATGAATTATTGAGTTAAGTAAGTAATATGTAATAACGTACATTCATAGTATTTAGCGAAGAATAATAGTTAATAGGTGATATCATATAGCGTTTAGTATGTAGTGACGTATATATTTAAGGTTTAGCAAAGTATAATATTTGATAATTAATGAATTATTGTGTTAAGTATGTAATGTGTAATGACGTACATTCATAGTATTTAGCGAAGAATAATAGTTAATAGGTGATATCATATAGTGTTTAGTATGTAGTGACGTATATATTTAAGGTTTAGCAAAGTATAATATTTGATATTAAATGAATTATTGTATGTAATGTGTAATGACATACATTCATAGTATTTAGCGAAGAATAATTGTTAATAGGTGATATCATATAGTGTTTAGTATGTAGTGAAGTATACATTTAAGGTTTGGCGAAGTATAATATTTGTTATTTAATGAGTTATTGTGTTAAGTATGTAATGTGTAATGACATACACTCATAGTATTTAGTGAAGAATAATAGTTAATAGGTGATATCATATAGTGTTTAGTATGTAGTGAAGTATATATTTAAGGTTTGGCGAAGTATAATATTTGTTATTTAATGAATTATTGTATGTAATGTGTAATGACATACATTCATAGTATTTAGCGAAGAGTAATAGTTGATAGGTGATATTATATAGCGTTTAGTATGTAGTGACGTATATATTTAAGGTTTAGCAAAGTATAATATTTGATATTTAATGAATTATTGTGTTAAGTATGTAATGTGTAATGACGTACATTCATAGTAATTAGCGAAGAATAATAGTTAATAGGTGATATCATATAGTGTTTAGTATGTAGTGAAGTAAACATTTAAGGTTTAGCAAAGTATAATAATTGATATTTATTGAATTATTGTGTTTAGTATGTAATGTGTAATGACATACATTCATAGTATTTAGCGAAGAATAATAGTTAATAGGTGATAGCATATAGTTTTTAGTATGTAGTGAAGCATATATTTAAGGTTTAGCAAAGTATAATATTTGATATTTAATGAATTATTGTATGTAATGTGTAATGACATACATTCATAGTATTTAGCGAAGAATAATAGGTAATAGGTGATAGCATATAGTGTTAAGTATGTAGTGAAGCATATATTTAAAGTTTGGCGAAGTATAATATTTGATAATTAATGAATTATTGAGTTAAGTAAGTAATGTGTAATAACGTACATTCATAGTATTTAGCGAAGAATAATAGTTAATAGGTGATAGCATATAGTGTTTAGTATGTAGTGAAGCATATATTAAAGGTTTAGCAAATTATAATATTTACTATTTATTGAATTATTGTGTTAAGTATGTAATGTGTAATGACGTACATTCATAGTATTTAGCGAAGAATAATAGTTAATAGGTGATAACATATAGTGTTTAGAATGTAGTGAAGCATATATTAAAGGTTTAGCAAGGTATAATATTTGATATTTAATGAATTATTGTGTTAAGTATGTAATGTGTAATGACGTACATTCATAGTATTTAGCGAAGAATAATAGTTAATAGGTGATAACATATAGTGTTTAGTATGTAGTGACGTATATATTTAAGGTTTAGCAAAGTATAATATTTGATATTTAATGAATTATTGTATGTAATGTGTAATGACGTACATTCATAGTATTTAGCGAAGAATAATTGTTAATAGGTGATATGATATAGTGTTTAGTATGTAGTGACGTATATATTTAAGGTTTAGCAAAGTATAATATTTGATATTTAATGAATTATTGAATGTAATGTGTAATGACGTACATTCATAGTATTTAGCGAAGAATAATAGTTAATAGGTGATATGATATAGTGTTTAGTATGTAGTGACGTATATATTTAAGGTTTAGCAAAGTATAATATTTGATATTTAATGAACTATTGTGTTAAGTATGTAATGTGTAATGACGTACATTCATAGTATTTAGCGAAGAATAATAGTTAATAGGTGATATCATATAATGTTTAGTATGTAGTGACGTATATATTTAAGGTTTAGCAAAGTATAATATTTGATATTTAATGAATTATTGTGTTAAGTATGTAATGTGTAATGACGTACATTCATAGTAATTAGCGAAGAATAATAGTTAATAGGTGATATCATATAGTGTTTAGTATGTAGTGAAGCATATATTTAAGGTGTAGCAAAGTATAATATTTGATATTTAATGAATTATTGTGTTAAGTATGTAATGTGTAATGTTGTACATTCATAGTACTTGGCGAAGAATAATAGTTAATAGGTGATAACATATAGTGTTTAGTATGTAGTGACGTATATATTTAAGGTTTAGCAAAGTATAATATTTGATATTTAATGAATTATTGTATGTAATGTGTAATGACGTACATTCATAGTATTTAGCGAAGAATAATAGTTAATAGGTGATATCATATAGTGTTTAGTATGTAGTGACGTATATATTTAAGGTTTAGCAAAGTATAATATTTGATATTTAATGAATTATTGTGTTAAGTATGTAATGTGTAATGACATACATTCATAGTATTTAGCGAAGAATAATAGTTAATAGGTGATATCATATAGCGATTAGTATGTAGTGACGTATATATTTAAGGTTTAGCAAAGTATAATATTTGATATTTAATGAATTATTGTATGTAATGTGTAATGACATACATTAATAGTATTTAGCGAAGAATAATAGTTAATAGGTGATAGCATATAGTGTTTAGTATGTAGTGACGTTTATATTTAAGGTTTGGCGAAGTATAATATTTGATATTTAATGAATTATTGTGTTAAGTATGTGATGTGTAATGACGTACATTCATAGTATTTAGCGAAGAATAATAGTTAATAGGTGATATCATATAGTGTTTAGTATGTAGTGACGTATATATTTAAGGTTTAGCAAAGTATAATATTTGATATTTAATGAATTATTGTATGTAATGTGTAATGACGTACATTCATAGTATTTAGCGAAGATTAATAGTTAATAGGTGATGCCATATAGTGTTCAGTATGTAGTGACGTATATATTTAAGGTTTAGCAAAGTATAATATTTGATATTTAATGAATTATTGTGTTAGGTATGTAATGTGTAATGACGTACATTCATAGTATTTAATGAAGAATAATAGTTAATAGGTGATAACATATAGTGTTTAGTATGTAGTGAAATATATATATTTAAAGTTGGCGAAGTATAATATTTGATATTTAATGAATTATTGTGTTAAGTATGTAATGTGTAATGACGTACATTCATAGTAATTAGCGAAGAATAATAGTTAATAGGTGATATCATATAGTGTTTAGTATGTAGTGAAGCATATATTTAAGGTTTAGCAAAGTATAATATTTGATATTTAATGAATTATTGTGTTAAGTATGTAATGTGTAATGACGTACATTCATAGTATTTAGCGAAGAATAATAGTTAATAGGTGATAACATATAGTGTTTAGTATGTAGTGACATATATATTTAAAGTTGGCGATGTATAATATTTGATATTCAATGAATTATTGTGTTAAGTATGTAATGTGTAATGACGTACATTCATAGTATTTACGAAGAATAATAGTTAATAGGTGATATCATATAGTGTTTAGTATGTAGTGACGTATATATTTAAGGTTTAGCAAAGTATAATATTTGATATTTAATGAATTATTGTGTTAAGTATGTGATGTGTAATGACGTACATTCATAGTATTTATGAAGAATAATAGTTAGTAGGTGATATCATATAGTGTTTAGTATGTAGTGACGTATATATTTAAGGTTTAGCAAAGTATAATATTTGTTATTTAATGAATTATTGTATGTAATGTGTAATGACATACATTCATAGTATTTAGCGAAGAGTAATAGTTAATAGGTGATAGCATATAGTGTTTAGTATGTAGTGACGTATATGTTTATGGTTTAGCAAAGTATAATATTTGATATTTAATGAATTATTGTGTTAAGTATGTGATGTGTAATGACGTACATTCATAGTATTTAGCGAAGAATAATAGTTAATAGGTGATATCATATAGTGTTTAGTATGTAGTGACGTATATATTTAAGGTTTAGCAAAGTATAATATTTGATATTTAATGAATTATTGTATGTAATGTGTAATGACGTACATTCATAGTATTTAGCGAAGAATAATAGTTAATAGGTGATATCATATAGTGTTTAGTATGTAGTGACGTATATATTTAAAGTAGTGCAAAGTATAGCTAATATTTGATATTTAATGAATTATTGTGTTAAGTATGTAACGTGTAATGACATACATTCATAGTATATAGCGAAGAATAATAGTTAATAGGTGATATCATATAGTGTTTAGTATGTAGTGAAGTAAATATTTAAGGTTTAGCAAAGTATAATAATTGATATTTAATGAATTATTGTGTTTAGTATGTAATGTGTAATGACATACATTCATAGTATTTAGCGAAGAATAATAGTTAATAGGTAATAGCATATAGTGTTTAGTATGTAGTGAAGCATATATTTAAGGTTTAGCAAATTATAATATTTACTATTTATTGAATTATTGTGTTAAGTATGTAATGTGTAATGACGTACATTCATAGTATTTAGCGAAGAATAATAGTTAATAGGTGATAACATAAAGTGTTTAGTATGTAGTGACGTATATATTTAAGGTTTAGCAAAGTATAATATTTGTTATTTAATGAATTATTGTATGTAATGTGTAATGACATACATTCATAGTATTTAGCGAAGAGTAATAGTTAATAGGTGATAGCATATAGTGTTTAGTATGTAGTGACGTATATATTTATGGTTTAGCAAAGTATAATATTTGATATTTAATGAATTATTGTGTTAAGTATGTGATGTGTAATGACGTACATTCATAGTATTTAGCGAAGAATAATAGTTAATAGGTGATATCATATAGTGTTTAGTATGTAGTGACGTATATATTTAAGGTTTAGCAAAGTATAATATTTGATATTTAATGAATTATTGTGTTAGGTATGTAATGTGTAATGACGTACAATCATAGTATTTAGTGAAGAATAATAGTTAATAGGTGATAACATATAGTGTTTAGTATGTAGTGAAGTATATATTTAAAGTTTGGCAAAGTATAATATATACTATTTATTGAATTATTGTGTTAAGTGTGTAATGTGTACTGACATACATTCATAGTAGTTAGCGAAGAATAATAGTTAATAGGTGATAGTATATAGTGTTTAGTATGTGGTGAAGCATATATTTAAAGTTTGGCGAAATATAATATTTACTATTTATTGAATTATTGTGTTAAGTATGTAATGTGTAATGACGTACATTTATAGTATTTAGCGAAGATTAATAGTTAATAGGTGATGCCATATAGTGTTCAGTATGTAGTGACGTATTAATTTAAGGTTTAGCAAAGTATAATATTTGATATTTAATGAATTATTTTGTTAGGTATGTAATGTGTAATGACGTACATTCATAGTATTTAGTGAAGAATAATAGTTAATAGGTGATAACATATAGTGTTTAGTATGTAGTGAAATATATATATTTAAAGTTGGCGAAGTATAATATTTGATATTTAATGAATTATTGTGTTAAGTATGTAATGTGTACTGACGTACATTCATAGTAATTAGCGAAGAATAATAGTTAATAGGTGATATCATATAGTGTTTAGTATGTATTGAAGCATATATTTAAGGTTTAGCAAAGTATAATATTTGATATTTAATGAATTATTGTGTTAAGTATGTAATGTGTAATGACGTACATTCATAGTATTTAGCGAAGAATAATAGTTAATAGGTGATAACATATAGTGTTAAGTATGTAGTGACATATATATTTAAAGTTGGCGATGTATAATATTTGATATTTAATGAATTATTGTGTTAAGTATGTAATGTGTAATGACGTACATTCATAGTATTTACGAAGAATAATAGTTAATAGGTGATATCATATAGTGTTTAGTATGTAGTGACGTATATATTTAAGGTTTAGCAAAGTATAATATTTGATATTTAATGAATTATTGTGTTAAGTATGTGATGTGTAATGACGTACATTCATAGTATTTATGAAGAATAATAGTTAGTAGGTGATATCATATAGTGTTTAGTATGTAGTGACGTATATATTTAAGGTTTAGCAAAGTATAATATTTGTTATTTAATGAATTATTGTATGTAATGTGTAATGACATACATTCATAGTATTTAGCGAAGAGTAATAGTTAATAGGTGATAGCATATAGTGTTTAGTATGTAGTGACGTATATATTTAAGATTTAGCAAAGTATAATATTTGATATTTAATGAATTATTGTGTTAAGTATGTAATGTGTAATGACGTACATTCATAGTAATTAGCGAAGAATAATAGTTAATAGGTGATATCATATAGTGTTTAGTATGTAGTGAAGCATATATTTAAGGTTTAGCAAAGTATAATATTTGATATTTAATGAATTATTGTGTTAAGTATGTAATGTGTAATGACGTACATTCATAGTATTTAGCGAAGAATAATAGTTAATAGGTGATAACATATAGTGTTTAGTATGTAGTGACATATATATTTAAAGTTGGCGATGTATAATATTTGATATTCAATGAATTATTGTGTTAAGTATGTAATGTGTAATGACGTACATTCATAGTATTTACGAAGAATAATAGTTAATAGGTGATATCATATAGTGTTTAGTATGTAGTGACGTATATATTTAAGGTTTAGCAAAGTATAATATTTGATATTTAATGAATTATTGTGTTAAGTATGTGATGTGTAATGACGTACATTCATAGTATTTATGAAGAATAATAGTTAGTAGATGATATCATATAGTGTTTAGTATGTAGTGACGTATATATTTAAGGTTTAGTAAAGTATAATATTTGTTATTTAATGAATTATTGTATGTAATGTGTAATGACATACATTCATAGTATTTAGCGAAGAGTAATAGTTAATAGGTGATAGCATATAGTGTTTAGTATGTAGTGACGTATATGTTTATGGTTTAGCAAAGTATAATATTTGATATTTAATGAATTATTGTGTTAAGTATGTGATGTGTAATGACGTACATTCATAGTATTTAGCGAAGAATAATAGTTAATAGGTGATATCATATAGTGTTTAGTATGTAGTGACGTATATATTTAAGGTTTAGCAAAGTATAATATTTGATATTTAATGAATTATTGTATGTAATGTGTAATGACGTACATTCATAGTATTTAGCGAAGAATAATAGTTAATAGGTGATATCATATAGTGTTTAGTATGTAGTGACGTATATATTTAAGGTATAGCAAAGTATAGCTAATATTTGATATTTAATGAATTATTGTGTTAAGTATGTAACGTGTAATGACATACATTCATAGTATATAGCGAAGAATAATAGTTAATAGGTGATATCATATAGTGTTTAGTATGTAGTGAAGTAAATATTTAAGGTTTAGCAAAGTATAATAATTGATATTTAATGAATTATTGTGTTTAGTATGTAATGTGTAATGACATACATTCATAGTATTTAGCGAAGAATAATAGTTAATAGGTAATAGCATATAGTGTTTAGTATGTAGTGAAGCATATATTTAAGGTTTAGCAAATTATAATATTTACTATTTATTGAATTATTGTGTTAAGTATGTAATGTGTAATGACGTACATTCATAGTATTTAGCGAAGAATAATAGTTAATAGGTGATAACATAAAGTGTTTAGTATGTAGTGACGTATATATTTAATTTTTAGGAAAGTATAATATTTGTTATTTAATGAATTATTGTATGTAATGTGTAATGACATACATTCATAGTATTTAGCGAAGAGTAATAGTTAATAGGTGATAGCATATAGTGTTTAGTATGTAGTGACGTATATATTTATGGTTTAGCAAAGTATAATATTTGATATTTAATGAATTATTGTGTTAAGTATGTGATGTGTAATGACGTACATTCATAGTATTTAGCGAAGAATAATAGTTAATAGGTGATATCATATAGTGTTTAGTATGTAGTGACGTATATATTTTAGGTTTTGCAAAGTATAATATTTGATATTTAATGACTTATTGTATGTAATGTGTAATGACGTACATTCATAGTATTTAGCGAAGAATAATAGTTAATAGGTGATATCATATAGTGTTTAGTATGTAGTGACGTATATATTTAAGGTTTAGCAAAGTATAATATTTGATATTTAATGAATTATTGTGTTAGGTATGTAATGTGTAATGACGTACAATCATAGTATTTAGTGAAGAATAATAGTTATTAGGTGATAACATATAGTGTTTAGTATGTAGTGAAGTATATATTTAAAGTTTGGCAAAGTATAATATATACTATTTATTGAATTATTGTGTTAAGTGTGTAATGTGTACTGACATACATTCATAGTAGTTAGCGAAGATTAATAGTTAATAGGTGATGCCATATAGTGTTCAGTATGTAGTGACGTATATATTTAAGGTTTAGCAAAGTATAATATTTGATATTTAATGAATTATTGTGTTAGGTATGTAATGTGTAATGACGTACATTCATAGTATTTAGTGAAGAATAATAGTTAATAGGTGATAACATATAGTGTTTAGTATGTAGTGAAATATATATATTTAAAGTTGGCGAAGTATAATATTTGATATTTAATGAATTATTGTGTTAAGTATGTAATGTGTACTGACGTACATTCATAGTAATTAGCGAAGAATAATAGTTAATAGGTGATATCATATAGTGTTTAGTATGTATTGAAGCATATATTTAAGGTTTAGCAAAGTATAATATTTGATATTTAATGAATTATTGTGTTAAGTATGTAATGTGTAATGACGTACATTCATAGTATTTAGCGAAGAATAATAGTTAATAGGTGATAACATATAGTGTTAAGTATGTAGTGACATATATATTTAAAGTTGGCGATGTATAATATATCATATTTAATGAATTATTGTGTTAAGTATGTAATGTGTAATGACGTACATTCATAGTATTTACGAAGAATAATAGTTAATAGGTGATATCATATAGTGTTTAGTATGTAGTGACGTATATATTTAAGGTTTAGCAAAGTATAATATTTGATATTTAATGAATTATTGTGTTAAGTATGTGATGTGTAATGACGTACATTCATAGTATTTATGAAGAATAATAGTTAGTAGGTGATATCATATAGTGTTTAGTATGTAGTGACGTATATATTTAAGGTTTAGCAAAGTATAATATTTGTTATTTAATGAATTATTGTATGTAATGTGTAATGACATACATTCATAGTATTTAGCGAAGAGTAATAGTTAATAGGTGATAGCATATAGTGTTTAGTATGTAGTGACGTATATATTTAAGATTTAGCAAAGTATAATATTTGATATTTAATGAATTATTGTGTTAAGTATGTAATGTGTAATGACGTACATTCATAGTATTTAGCGAAGAATAATAGTTAATAGGTGATATCATATAGTGTTTAGTATGTAGTGACGTATATATTTAAGGTTTAGCAAAGTATAATATTTGATATTTAATGAATTATTGTATGTAATGTGTAATGACATACATTCATAGTATTTAGCGAAGAATAATTGTTAATAGGTGATATCATATAGTGTTTAGTATATAGTGAAGTATATATATAAGGTTTGGCGAAGTATAATATTTGATATTTAGTGAATTATTGTATGTAATGTGTAATGACATACATTCATAGTATTTAGCGAAGAATAATTGTTAATAGGTGATAGCATATAGTGTTTAGTATGTAGTGACGTATTTATTTAAGGCCTAGCAAAGTATAATATTTGATATTTAATGAATTATTGTGTTAAGTATGTAATGTGTAATGACGTACATTCATAGTATTTAGCGAAGAATAATAGTTAATAGGTGATATCACAAATTGTTTAGTATGTAGTGACGTATATATTTAAGGTTTACCAAAGTATAATATTTGATATTTAATGAATTATTGTATGTAATGTGTAATGACATACATTCATAGTATTTAGCGAAGAATAATTGCTAATAGGTGATATCATATAGTGTTTAGTATATAGTGAAGTATATATTTAAGGTTTGGCAAAGTATAATATTTGTTATTTAATGAGTTATTGTGTTAAGTATGTAATGAGTAATGACATACACCCATAGTATTTAGTGAAGAATAATAGTTAATAGGTGATAGCATATAGTGTTTAGTATGTAGTGAAGTATATATTTAAGGTTTGGCGAAGTATATTATTTGTTATTTTATGTGTTATTGTGTTATGTATGTAATGTGTAATGACGTACATTCATAGTATTTAGCGAAGAATAATAGTTAATAGGTGATAGCATATAGTGTTTAGTATGTAGTGAAGTATATATTTAAGGTTTGGCGAAGTATAATATTTGTTATTTAATGAGTTATTGTGTTACGTATGTAATGTGTAATGACATACACTCATAGTATTTAGTGAAGAATAATAGTTAATAGGTGATGGCATATAGTGTTTAGTATGTAGTGACGTATATATTTAAGGTTTTGCGAAGTATAATATTTGTTATTTAATGAGTTGTTGTGATAAGTATGTAATGTGTAATGACGTACATTCATAGTATTTAGCGAAGAATAATAGTTAATAGGTGATATCATATAGTGTTTAGTATGTAGTGAAGCATATATTTAAGGTTTAGCAAAGTATAATATTTGATATTTAATGAATTATTGTGTTAAGTATGTAATGTGTAATGACGTTCATTCATAGTATTTAGCGAAGAATAATAGTTAATAGGTGATAGCATATAGTGTTTAGTATGTAGTGAAGCATATATTTAAAGTTTGGCGAAGTATAATATTTGATATTTAATGAATTATTGTGTTAAGTATGTAATGTGTAATGACGTATATTCATAGTATTTAGCGAAGAATAATAGTTAATAGGTGATAGCATATAGTGTTTAGTATGTAGTGAAGCATATATTTAAAGTTTGGCGAAGTATAATATTTGATATTTAATGAATTATTGTGTTAAATATGTAATGTGTAATGACGTACATTCATAGTATTTACGAAGAATAATAGTTAATAGGTGATATCATATAGTGTTTAGTATGTAGTGACGTATATATTTAAGGTTTAGCAAAGTATAATATTTGATATTTAATGAAATATTGTGGTAAGTATGTGATGTGTAATGACGTACATTCATAGTATTTAGCGAAGAATAATAGTTAATAGGTGATATCATATAGTGTTTAGTATGTAGTGAAGTATATATTTAAGGTTTGGCGAAGTATAATATTTGTTATTTAATGAGTTATTGTGTTAAGTATGTAATGTGTAATGACATACACTCATAGTATTTAGTGAAGAATAATAGTTAGTAGGTGATTGCATATATTGTTTAGTATATAGTGAAGTATATATTTAAGGTTTGGCGAAGTATAATATTTGTTATTTAATGAGTTATTGTGTTAAGTATGTAATGTGTAATGACGTACATTCATAGAATTTAGCGAAGAATAATAGTTAATAGGTGATAGCATATAGTGTTTAGTATGTAGTGACGTATATATTTAAGGTTTAGCAAAGTATAATATTTGATATTTAATGAATTATTGTGTTAAGTATGTAATGTGTAATGACGTGCATTCATAGTATTTAGCGAAGAATAATAGTTAATAGGTGATAGCATATAGTGTTTAGTATGTAGTGAAGTATATATTTAAGGTTTGGCGAAGTATAATATGTGTTATTTAATGAGTTATTGTGTTAAGTATGTAATGTGTAATGACATACACTTATAGTACTTAGTGAAGAATAATAGTTAATAGGTGATGGCATATAGTGTTTAGTATGTAGTGACGTATATATTTAAGGTTTGGCGAAGTATAATATTTGTTATTTAATGAGTTATTGTGTTGAGTATGTAATGTGTAATGACTTACACTCATAGTATTTAGTGAAGAATAATAGTTAATAGGTAATAGCATATAGTGTTTAGTATGTAGTGAAGTATATATTTAAGGTTTGGCGAAGTATAATATTTGTTATTTAATGAATTATTGTGTTAAGTATGTAATGTGTAATGACGTACATTCATAGTATTTAGCGAAGAATAATAGTTAATAGGTGATAGCATATAGTGTTTAGTATGTAGTGAAGTATATATTTAAGGTTTGGCGAAGTATAATATTTGTTATTTAATGAGTTATTGTGTTAAGTATGTAATGTGTAATGACATACACTCATAGTATTTAGTGAAGAATAATAGTTAATAGGTGATGGCATATAGTGTTTAGTATGTAGTGAAGTATATATGTATTGTTAAGCTAAGAATAATATTTACTATTTAAGGAATTATGAGCTTTAGTAAGCAGCGGAATATATATTCAGTGTGTAGTGAAGTATATATGTATTGTTAAGCTAAGAATAATATTTACTATTTAAGGAATATGACCTTTAGTAAGCAGCTGAATGTATATTCAGTGTGTAGTGAAGTATAGTATCTAGTTTGCATACTAAACGTACACTTTATTACAGTAATTACCCACATATGTATTGCTATTTAAATGGTTATTCATCGTATAAACCTGTGACGCAATGAATAAAGGAAACATACCATTTTCAGGTAAACCTGAGTGTGTGCTTTACACCAGTAATAAACTTATTGCAAAGTGTCGGTCTTCCCGGTTTGCTAGCTGGATTACATTTTACAATGTAAATTTTATGCTTATCAATCCTTGATTAAAAGTGCTTTTTTACAACGTTTCAAAGAAAATTAAAAGGTAATTCCTTTTTTGGATATTATTTTCCAAAAGTAATTACGAGCTCTTTGGTGGTTCAGTTTCACCCCATTGTATTTATAATTTTCCTGGAAAGTAAAAATTGAATTTCCTTTGGCAACGAGGCCTTTTTTATATTTACTGTTCAGCCACTGTGAGTAAACCTAATCATAACAGATACGAGCTGAAATACAGATCCCTTTAAAGTGAACATTCAAGTTTCACTAACTGTAAATGCGTTGAAAAAACACTTTGCTCTGCTTCCTGTAATTCGTTGCCACTATTTACATAATATATGTAATTTGAAGTTTTTTAATATTAATAAACATAAATAATCTATATAGTAGAACCTCAATATTTTGGACGCTTTTTTCCGGATCTCTGCATAATCCGGACAGGTCTTTGTGATGTTTTTTAATTTAAAAAATTGTGTTAAAATATTAATTTTGGACATAATGCTGTATGTTTATAGACCTTACCGTACACTACATACCCTCATAGTACTTGTCTTTTAATTTTGTGATCATGGAAAGCCACTATTCCCAGCATAATGCGGGAATGCGGCCGTAAAATTCAAAGCAGTGCAATATCGAGATGTGTGCGTTGATGCTACGGCCACCTGTCTAATCGCGTACCACACACACACACACACACACACACACACACACACACACACACACACACACACACACACACACACACACACACACACACACACACACACACACACACACACACACACACACACACACACACACACACACACACACACACACACACACACACACACATATATATATATATATATATATGCCGAACATCATTCGTATTACATAAAGGTGATTTTCTGTAAGTATACGATTTATTTCACTGGTTCTAGGCATTCTCTGATTAATCCGGATTTTCAATAATCCGGATCAGCTCCAATTCCGTTCATCCGAATTATCGAGTTTCTACTTAATATATAGTTTTAGTATATTAGTTGCTGAGTTTTTAAGACTTTAAGTTGTTTATATAAGTTATCAGTTGAAAATCTTTATATACAGGTAGCTTAGTTTACAAAAAATAATTAGTTGATTTTGTTTTATGATATAATTTTATTTCTACAGTGAGTAATTAGTTTTAAAATAATTTTCAATAAGAACTTTAAACTTCAAGGATTTGCTAACTTAATTAAAAAATCTAAACCACAATAAATTTACTGGAATATTTCATTATTATAAACTCAAGTCCTGTCATAAGGACACTAATGTAAAGAAAGGATTTAAAGGAATTCTGTTGACAGCGTTCCTGGTACAACTCTCTTACAAAGGGCCAAAACTCTAGCATTAGGTATAAAGCACGAGATATTAAAGCACAGTCTAGTTGTCAGTTCGTGGTATCGAAGGCTTTCGCAAGCAATTAATTAAAACAAGTAATATAAATAACATTTTGATATTCCTACTTAGGTCAACAATGAAAATTTATATTTTAGTTAATTTTTAATAAATAATTACAATTTATAAATATTCTAACAAAACATAGCTGTCCTATCACATATAAGATAAAATCAGCTGTTTTGTAAAATGATATATTATCATATATTTTAAACCAAGTGGGACGAAATACGTACAGTGAATACCTGGCCCCTTTTGTGAAAGTTTGTCTGCTATGTAAAACTGAAATAAGTAATTAAATTTAATTATTTACTTAATATTTAAATCAAAATCACTGTATTAACATCAAGTGTCATATACTAGATGTTAAAAAAAAGTGTTAGAATTTGAGTGTATGAATAAAAAATATTTTATTAACGATTGAATATTTGAACAAGATATAAAGAGAGTGTGAACATAATAGAAGGAATTGAAAAAGGAGTAATAAAACCGTTAAAACAAAAAGGAACAAATCCGATTTAAATGTCAAAAAATGTTTCAGATTATAAAAAAAGGGTTTTAAATACTTGGGCTACGCTTTTAGAAAACAAAAAACATAACTAATAGTTCTTAAAAGGTTTTAATTTATTTTTATGGTTTAAGAGGAACGTTAAAATTATTCCGAGTGAAGGACTTATAAAGTGAAACGAATAAAAATGTTTTTTTAATGCACGTTATTAAAATTCCTTAAAGCTTTATCCGAATTCCTGGGTTTAGAAGTGTGGGTTAAATTTCTGAGTTCAGTGAAAATTAGCTACTCTATATTGGTGTCGCAGGAAGGTGGGTAACACTCAAAAAACTATTTATATATTAATATTTACTTCTATTTATACAATTAAAATCTCTGCCTAAGAGACAAGATATATATATGTCTTACTTGGGTCATGCGGCATTCAAAGAAACTAATATTTTAACACCTATTGTTCGAGACCATTAATAATCCAGGTGTCTCCTTAGTTTCTCATTTTCACAAGATGAGTAATCTTAGGGACGTAAAATATTTAGGGACTTTCGGGGATCAAACCCACGATCTTTAGGCTTGTAACTATCGTCTCAATGGACTAGACCATTCAGCCGCCTAAACCAAATATTTATATAAAAACGTATATGATGAGATGATTACGTTTTTCATCTATGAGATGAGATTATGTACGAACATTTTACAATTCAATTTTAAAGCCATTTACAAATTTGCTTTTTGAAAATAGAATGGCCGCTTACACCTCCAAAAACTGACAAGGAAAAAAGAGTAAGATTTTTTGCTAAATGTTCATGATGCAAGTGTAAGTGGATTCAAAAAAAGAATAAATAGTGAAAAATCAACGATGACTTTAGAGTTAATTTCCGAAGCCCTGCCTAAAGATATGTTTAACAATATAGTTAACCTTTTTTTGGAAAGTTTGGGGCTTAGTAAAGGACAGGCTTAAATAGGCAACAGTTAGGTCTTTTAGGTATTTCTTGGAGGGGACACAAAGCTACATACTTTGAATTTTCCTGTTTGTTGTCGCTATTTTGCGAAAGAAACTTTTCCACAATTTAGCTTCACATTCTTCTTTCATGGTAAGAAGAGATATTTTCACAGAAATATTAAAGTGTTTCGCGGTTCTTACTTTGTGCTCTGTAGCATTTGAGAAGTTTTACTGTGATGTGGGTTATATTTTTGAAAGTGGAAAGATTGTTTTCTTCTCAGTCATCTCTTTCTTGTGGATTTTCCCTCTATTGCTACGCATACATTAACATTTTCTCTCTCTTGTTATGTTGTTTATGTAAATATCATTTATTATAATATTTCTACCATCATCTCAATATCATGCCAATGTTTTCCCAGTAGTTTCTCTTGTAATGTTTGAAAGTTTGTTCTGTAACTTCATTGCCGTTGAACGCTCTGATGGTAGTGAGTTGGTTTTCGAATCATACCCAAGATATTTCTACATTATAATTTTGTAAAATATTCTATAATGATAACTCTCTTTGGCACGTAAAAGAAGAAAGGTTATGTTCTTTGTACTCATCTCTTTTTTGTGTATTTCCTTTCTATTTTCACCATGTTTATGCAAATATGACTTATTATAAATAATTCTGTATTCCTCTCAATATCATATCAATGTTTTCCCAGTAGTTTCTCTTGTAATGTTCGAAAGTTTGCTCTTTAACGTCATTGCAGTTAAACCCCCTGACGATGGTGAGTTGGTTGTCGAAACGTACCAAAGAGATTTCGCCCATATAATTTTGTATAATATTTGGGTACTGTTCAGTGGTCATATTTTTAAACTTGGGGTTATTGTTAATTGTATTTCCTGAAGCTAATTAATTATGATTTTACGAATATAAACTTAATTTT
>JBAIZL010000001.1:399073225-399078225 GCA_036971475.1 Prosapia bicincta
TTTAAGTGCGCTGATTT
The DNA here is from genome assembly GCA_036971475.1 of Prosapia bicincta. Classification (NCBI taxonomy): domain Eukaryota; kingdom Metazoa; phylum Arthropoda; class Insecta; order Hemiptera; family Cercopidae; genus Prosapia; species Prosapia bicincta. Next base: position 399,073,243 of record JBAIZL010000001.1, read on the forward strand.
GCAAGAGCGATGTGTTAAGTGTTTAGTGATTCCAAAAGCCATGGGCAATGTTTAATATGGTTTAAAGTGTTTTATAAGTGATGTGCATAATCAGGTACGTTTTAGATGATAATAAAGAAAATGCATTTTAATGTTAACTAAGTTGAAGAATTTTTAATTGATAAACGGTAAACGATATCAGACCATGCTTGCGTCACATGAGGTGATGTCAGTTAATTACCCTGAGTTACAACCTCGTACGATATTTTACATTTTTTCCCGCTAGGGGTGCTACTATCTATGCTAGCTTCACAATGAGCACGAATAAAACAAAAATTTTCTTTTATATTGGGAAGATATAATTATTAAATAAAAATCAAATATATAAATGAATTTATATGTAACACCTTATTTTTAATAGTGTTACAACATGAACGGTAGAAATTGTCCTTTAAATATACATTTCTAAAAAATTAATGGAAAAACTCAAGTTACTATCTTGTCGATATAAATATAATTTTAAAGGTTAATAAGTAATTAAAATGTATGGAGTAATTAGCAGTAATTGAAAGATAAATTACTCGACACATTGGTGTCTTTTCTTCTATTGTTTTAGTCATTGATTAATAAAGTGTATAACATTGTATTTTTAAACTTTATATTTTCATTTTCACAAGTAACCTCAACTGTTACAACACACAAACACATACTCACACACACAATCACACACACAAACACACACACAAACACAAAACACACCTACACACACAATCACAAACACAATCACACACCCACATACAAATACACACACACACACACACACACACACACACACACACACACACACACACACACACACACACACACACACACACACACACACACACACACACACACACACACACACAAGAATCCTCTGAAAATAAACCTTATAACATAATATTAAAAAAATTGTACCTAAAGAAAAGTTTTTGTGTAAAATGACGGTTAAGGAATTTCCATACCTAACGCAGCTTGGAGAATCATCGTTCACCGATCGTTCACCGAGACAAGATAATCCGGTCAGTCCTTTCTCAGACCACCCTAAGCCCCTTATCCGCTTAGTGTATCAGCGTCGTGACGCAACAAGGCTGAAGATATGCACAGCTCAGATTAGCTCGCCAAGCACAATCCACTGCTGGCTTAATATTGAACTGTTTTTAGCGAGTTTGGCGATTTCAACGTTTCAGGCGACTTTTCTAACTCATTAAACAAGCAACGTATTCCAATTTTCCAACTAGAGATGGAACTTTGTTGAAATGTATTTTTAATATAATTCCCGGTAAATTCTATATCATTATCGCACTAGCAACACTACCTATACCATCGGTGATCTCCACTCCATTAATGGAGATTATCAATTAACTGGAGACCCAAACTGATGAAGAAACGGCGCTGTGTATACAATTTAACGTCAAGTTAATAATCCTGCAATTGGGAAAACTAATTGAAATTATCTTAAAATCTAGAATTTAGAATGATTTTAAGATATAACATAATATTTGACAATACATGTATAAACACTTTTTTCCCGTTCAATGCAAAGCTGTATTACTTAGCTCTTGCCTCTTACCCCTACGGATCCCCATAATGTGTCTCGATATTTTGCCAAAACTAGCCTAATTCTCAGCATACTCAAGAGCTAGTTAACTTTCCAAATGACAACACTTGATGCTAAGTGGTTGTTAATCCGCAGTGTACGTTGGAGCAGTAGAGTACAGAGTAATTATAATATTATTACTAAAATATTTATATATATATATATATATATATATATATATATATATATATATATATATATATATATATAAAACTAAAATTAATAAATTACATTTAAATAACTAAATTAACTTTATATATATATATAATTAATGAATAGAATAGTTTAAATTCATCTATTTTTCAAAGCTTTTTGCCAATAAAATAAGTATTATCATCATCAGGAAAAAAATCATATAAACATTTGTTTTATAAAAATGAAATCAATGTATTACTACATTATCAATATTACAAGAAAACTTATCAGCATATTTTATATATACAAATATATATATATATATATATATATATATATATATATATATATATATATGTATGTGTGCGCGCGCGCGCGCGTGTGTGTGTGTGTGTGTGTGTGTGAGTGTGTGTGTGTGTGTGGGTTTGTTATTGTCAACTGGGAATTAACAAATAATTTAATGTATATATTTGAGTGTATGTGTGTGTGTGTGTGTGTGTGTGTGTGTGTGTGTGTGTGTTTGTGTGTGTACTGTTCAAATATCTGTAGTTACTAACCACTGTTTTTTTACCAGTGAACCGATAAATATATGTCTTTTATTACTAACGAACCGTGACGGTATTTCAACTTGTCAGCATATGCTCCAGTTAGGAAACATATACACTTTATGATACAACTTTTATGTCTTTATTTTATGACATATGGTGTAAAACGAAGGCGTAGATTAATGTAAACTTGTGCACATATCATATCTATACCTCGTCAGTGTTATGTCCCTACCTTAGTCTTGTGTATGTGTCACACTTACCCACTTCATAAGGCGATAACACCAAAAAGGCGTTCATAGAGCTGATATTCTCTATAGACAACTCCTTTCGTGTGTTCTTTTCAAAGTCAAAAGTACCTGAATCTTTCATTGAAAAATAACCCCTTGATTAGGAACCAAAATATTGTGATTGTAATCTTTGGTCATATTTTTATAGAACCAGTGATTCTATGCAGTAGGAAATTTAATTGTCACCCATAAACAATTTTAGGTACTTGATAGAGCTTTGCGGCGTCTACTTGACAGACAAACATTAACGCATGTGTTTGGAGATAAACACCCCCACGTTGAAATCTGTTAACGTTTAGGGCTGTGACAATGTCTTAATGGATTAATTTAATTACCTCTCCATACAACCTTGAGTACGGCTCCATTTGTTCACGTCCCTCGTCTCTGTTTCGATTTGGAAGGCAATCTTGACAGCTCACCCAGAGTTAGCAATGTAATGACAAATGGTTAAACCGTTGTGTTATTCGCCAGTTTAACGTAGCGAGATGTTAAATATCTATTCAAGTTGAAAGACAAAATCAATAGTGTTAAAGATATCTTGAACATTTTTCTACCAAAAAAGTATCAAATAATGAAATTTGTAACTATGGCAATAAGAGAAATTGAAGTATATAGTAATCAATTACAATTGAAGTATGTAGTATTAGTGAAGTATGTAGTATTAGTGAAGTATGTAGTATTAGTGAAGTATGTAGTATTAGTGAAGTATGTAGTATTAGTGAAGTATGTAGTATTAATGAAGTATGTAGTATTAGTGAAGTATGTAGTATTAATGAAGTATGTAGTATTAGTGAAGTATGTAGTATTAATGAAGTATGTAGTATTAGTGAAGTATGAAGTATTAATGAAGTATGTAGTATTAGTGAAGTATGTAGTATTAGCGAAGTATGTAGTATTAGTGAAGTATGTAGTATTAGTGAAGTATATAGTATTAATGAAGTATGTAGTATTAGTGAAGTATGTAGTATTAATGAAGTATGTAGTATTAGTGAAGTATGTAGTATTAGTGAAGTATGTAGTATTAGTGAAGTATGTAGTATTAATGAAGTATGTAGTATTAGTGAAGTATGTAGTATTAGTGAAGTATGAAGTATTAATGGAGTATGTAGTATTAGTGAAGTATGTAGTATTAGCGAAGTATGTAGTATTAGTGGAGTATGTAGTATTAGTGAAGTATATAGTATTAGTGAAGTATGTAGTATTAGTGAAGTATGTAGTATTAATGAAGTATGTAGTATTAGCGAAGTATGTAGTATTAGTGAAGTATGTAGTATTAGTGAAGTATGTAGTAATTATGAAGTATGTAGTATTAGTGAAGTATGTAGTATTAGTGAAGTATGTAGTATTAGTGAAGTATGTAGTATTAATGAAGTATGTAGTATTAGTGAAGTATGTAGTATTAGTGAAGTATGTAGTATTAGTGAAGTATGTAGTATTAGTGAAGTATGTAGTATTAGTGAAGTATGTAGTATTAATGAAGTATGTAGTATTAGTGAAGTATGTAGTATTAATGAAGTATGTAGTAATAATGAAGAATGTAGTATTAGGGAGGTATGTAGTATTAATGAAGTATGTAGTATTAGTGAAGTATGAAGTATGTAGTATTAGTGAAGTATGTAGTATTAGTGAAGTATGTAGTATTAATGACATTGAAGGTAAAAGTATGAATATAAAATTTAAAGTACAAACATTGGGGATGAAAAAAATTTAAAAAGCGGAATAGACAATAATAAAGAGAGACAGAATTAGTATAAAGTAATGAATTATATAACAATGACATTTGAAACAAAAAACTATACAGGAACGTACAATTGTAATTATGATGCAATATAAAATAATATTTATAACAATGGTGAGTGGAATATTATATGACTTATACAACAAAGTTTAAAATGATGAAATATTTCACTGTGAAATATGTTTCAATTAAATGTATACGTATGATGAAAAGAAAAGTAAATAAAAGTTACACAAGATAATTGTTGCAAAATAAATTTTAAAAGATCTTTAAAACATCGTTTCCAGTAAATATTCAATTGAAACCAGTTTTACATCCACTTCTTCATGTGTTGGAGGTAAGTATTACATTAGAGGGAATCCTTTAACACTTATTTATGTTCATTTCATTTCGTAAGTAAATTTTCAAGAGTTTTTCTGTTGTTATAAGAGAAAGAAATTTGAGAGTTGTTACGTCTAGTTTAGGGATGAATTGTAGATAGGTTATAAGGGTAGTTGCTTTATAAGTTCATAGTGTTTCTGCCAAACGAGGAAAAATTCTGGTCTAGTTACTGAGGTTTTTATCTAATGCCGACACACTCAATAAGGATAACGGTTTTAAAGTCTTCAGATAAAAACACAGGACTACGTTGACGGAGGCAATTCCGTGTTGTAGACT
>JBAIZL010000001.1:399085725-399103225 GCA_036971475.1 Prosapia bicincta
ATTTGTTATTTCTTTGTTTTTAGGCTTCATATGGTGTGAACCTCTTTTCTTCATTTACCTCAAATCGTTAAAATATACATCTACAAAGTATATATCTACAATAGTTTGTATCTGTGTTTACTCTGTTGAAGTCTGTGTTTTTATATTTCTACCAACTGTTGAGAAACAAAACGTTTGATCTTAGCTTGTGAGAAAATGTAATAATATAATAGCAACGAACAGCAACTCAAAATCGATACCTCGACCTTGTTTATATGAAAAGATTACAGTCTAGATGTTCCATCAGTTAAACGTACTAATGATGATGACATTGTCATTAAAACGCGTTCGCGGAATAAATTATTGATTGCAATTTTGTGTTAATTATTCTTTAATTATGACTTTTGTACGTTGATCTTTATGTTCAAGTATATTCCACTGAGGAAATATACTGTTTTCATTTTCTGCTTGTGAAAAGCTTGCGCAACCCTCATCAAATGAAATCACATTTCTAATCCTCATTGACAGAGATGAACATCTGCCAACTCGGCATAACATGGTTCCGTTTTCTTAATTAATTAGTTACTGTATTGCCAGTCTCCAACCAAAGGGAAAGTTCACTGTCTTTAAACTTTAATGGCAACTATTCTCCAAACGACTCCCACTCCAGTCTTCTTCTTATCTTAATGTCTTTAACGTCTTATTTCCTCCATTAAATGTTTACCTAATTAATCCTGGATTTTATTATTTTTTCCTTGTTATCAAATTTATTTTATTTTTATTCTTTTATATTTATTCTTTATTTTATCGTTTATGTCTATCTCTATTTAATTTTTTATTTATACACATTTGCAGTATCTGAGGATGTGATAACTAATGCCTTTGCCTTGATGTTTTAACGTTACTGTAACACTGGAGTAGTGACGCGGATTACTTTGTACGTTTCTATTCTGAAACTATGGGTTGGCATTGAGTGAGCATATACCTTGTACTACTGCTCCCACTCAAGTATCATGGCTCAAAACAAGAGCAAGTAAAGTTTAAAGTACATCAGGTTCTCGAATTTCCGATTCCCGATATTTCGAGCTTCCATTAAATTCGTGCCTATTTCTGTTTGAGTCTTTTTTATTTATTTTAAAGAAAATGATGAGTCGTGCTTCCAAAAGGTTTTCATAGCCTTACGGTTTGCAAAGGAAATGAGTCGTGCCTCCAAGAAATATTATATATAAAGTTCTATGAAGTTATTTACTTCATTTTTAATTACTATATTATTAGGGTTCATTAAAACTCCTATTTTTACGAGGAACGTATTTCCGTGTAATCCGAGATTTCGATAATTCGAAGGAGTGTCATTCCCATTTTTTTTTGAATTACCAAGACTCTTGAATTCAGAATTTCAACTGACCAATTATTAATTTTCAGGATATTATTTTTTAACTGAACAATGTAAACCGTTACCTTTATGTTAAAATGTTTTAATGAATAATAAAATATTTATTTTAAAATACAATTATTGATTTTAATCCGTACAATTATTCTTATTTATAATATTATTATATTTCATAATGTTTATGCTAGTTCAATTCATTCTATTAGTTCACATTCCTTACACACACACACACACACACACACACACACACACACACACACACACACACACACACACACACACACACACACACACACACACACACACACACACACACACACACACACACACACACACACACACACACACACACACACACACACACACACACACACACACACACACACACACACACACACACACACACACACACACACACACACACACACACACACACACACACACACACACACACACACACACACACACACACACACACACACACACACACACACACACACACACACACACACACACACACACACACACACACACACACACACACACACACACACACACACACACACACACACACACACACACACACACACACACACACACACACATTCACATACACACACACACACACACACACACACACACACACTTACACACACACACATACATACATACACACACACAAACACACACACACATACACACACATATATATATAAATATATATATAAATAAATAAATAAATATATATATATATATATATATATATATATATATATATATATAGTTTAAATTTTCAATCGTTAATAAAATTCATTTTATTTATCCACTCAAGTTCAAATTCATATTTTTAAACCTTTAGAAGATGGACATTGATTTTAAAGCAACTTTTTCAAATAAAAATTCATTACTTATATGTCAAGAAATTAAATATACTTCTATATGGAAGAAAAACTTTTCACAAAAGGGGCAGGGTATGCAATTAAGTGGTATTGTACAGTTCGGCCTAAAATAAGTGTTAACATATGATTTCATAAAACAGCTGATCTTATGTTATAGGTTATGTGATGAAACAGCTGTTTTAACGCATAGGTTATGTTTCTTTATTTATACAAATTGTAATTATTAAATACAGAATAACTAAAATAAAATATGTTTACTTTAAAGACTTAAGAAGGAACTGACTTTAATATTTGTTTGTTTATATTATTTGTTTAAATAATAAATGTAACACACGTTTGCAGTTATGGTTAGTATCAGTAGAACTAATATTTTAAATGTATGTAGATAATTTAGGTGGTTGTTGTAAAAACACTTCTAAAACGAAATCAAACTGGCGGAGGGACTTGAACAAATATCCCCTACCCGTTAGTTCCACACAGCATCGTGTGGTTCCGATTATTTGAATAAAGGGATCCGACTGTTATCCGCTCCGCACGGACACAGGTGACTGATTTTCTGTTGATTTCAACCCTTTCAAGTGGTTTCCTAAGGAGCGTGCCTAGCTAGTAATGGCGTTGACCGGTCAAGGGTGTCTTGTCAAACGAGCAAGTGTCTCTGTTAGTTTAGTATGCTATCGGGATTTGAAGTTTGGAGCAAACTAACCGAGATACAATTAATTGTGACAAAAACTTTTTTATGTTCGAGGGAAATGATGCGCAGGAACGGTTTCACTCGTTATTTTACAATTATTTCTTATATTTACTTTTGTTGTCGCTTCAAGTTTTCAGAGGACTATAAATTGCCTACACAACGCCGTGTTTGCTGTTTGAGCCTGCAGTGCAAAAATACAAAATCTGTTACATTTATCACTGTGTTTGTTCTATAAATACTGGGCTTTATGTAATAACTATTTACAGAAAATTAATTTTTTGAATAAAATACATATTTTATATAGAAAGTAAAAATAAAAACAAATTGATCAACTGTTACAATATTACTGTTTTTACGTCCTACAATTTCTAGTTAAAACATAAAAGCAATTTAAAAAATAATATCAGACATTATCAGTTTTTCTAATGGTTTACTCTTATGATTTTAATATATTATTTGGAATTGAAAACAGTGACATAAACACAAGACGTTTCAGGCTTGAATCATACATTATTATAATTATGTTATGGCAATAAAACCTTTCTGGAATTCTTTTCTAATTTCTAACTCTCACCAAGAGAGTTTTAATCGCTTAATCTTTAGCCATATATATTTGGACAACGTATATTAAATGACTTGAGATTTCAAAACCTAACTAGGAGCATTTAAGGGCAAGTTTATTCAATAACTAGGAGTAATCAGGACAAGTGGGATATCCCAATATAAGTTGGATTAACAAAAGTAAGTAGCATACCGCTACACAAGTAGATATAACCAACGCAAGTAGGAATAATTCAAATAGGTAATTTCACTACATAGGATTAACCAACATAAGTAGAATCATTATATAAGTTGAATTAACCAACATAAGTAACACTAAATAAATACAATTGACCGACATAAGTAGAACTAACCAAAATAAGTAGGTCTACAAATACTAAATAGGTAAAATTACTAAATAATTATAACTAACAAACATAAGTAGAATTTACCTACTTGAGAACCACTGAAAAAGTAAAATTAACTAACATAAGTAGAACCACTACACAAGTAGAATTAACCAACATTAACCAACTGAAGAACTACTGTATAAGTAGAACTAGCCAACATAGGTAGAATTAAATAACATAAGTAGAACTACAACGTAAGTAGAATTAACCAACATAAACAAAACACTACATAAGTAGATTTAAAATTAGAAGTACACTTATCCTAGTGTATATATCAGCTTAAAAACATAAATAAATACAAGATTACCAAAAGGGAAAATATTTGCGAAGGAACGAAGAGGTCAATGAAAAAACGATCTTTAAACTCTCCGATACCTCCGACCATCTCTACTCAATTAACGGACCACATATAACTTAAAATCTGTATAGGCTTGCCGAAGTCTCACACAGACCTTCAGGTGCTCCTATACACTTCAGCGTGCACAACTGTAATGTAAGTAGTTATTGAGTTCTGAATAAATCCCTTAGCCTTCCTTACGTGACCTCCTACAAAGTAGTACTGCTGTTTGGCTCCGAAGGAGAGCAGGTTACCTGGTCACGTGGTTAGGTCTTCTTACTCAATATTTTGCAACAATATGCTATATACCTTTATTTACATTATTGTTACAATTTGTTCTTATTCTTAATAAGCAATAACATTTGTACTGTGTTGAATAATTTGAGAAACGGAACGACACGGGAGATCTAGCCACTACACATCGTATCGAGTAACCTGCACCAGCTTCTAACACATTAACCATTCTACAATATTAAACAAACATAAATCAGTTTTGCATTTTTTGAAAATTTCTAAGCTACAGATAGAGTTTCACAAAAAATATTATCAGGATAAGCAACCGGAGTTGCGGCAAAAAGTGATTTCCCCGCAGCTTTGCGCGGCTTCCCTCGCGCACGGATGAATAGAAATGACATATTGAAATATCGTCAGAGAGGCAATGAAAAGGACGTAAAACGTACGTTGGCGTTTTATGGGCGCATAAAGGGCGACTTGTCAGTTTGATATTCAACCCGGGTCTCACTTCATAATTACGTCGTAAGAATAATCAACACTTATGTTACAATTTCAATGCATGGATTTGGTTGTTTTAACGTGGCATGTTCTTAAATGTTTTACGTCATATATATGTTTTTGAAAATTGATTTGTTAAAATTTTACTTACGAGTGAAACTTACAGGGTGAAATACTTTTTGTAGTAGGCTATAAATAAATAAATAAATAAATAAATATATATATATATATATATATATATATATATATATATATATATATATATATATTTTTTTTTTTTTAAGATCAAATAATATACACAAATACAGGAACATTTAATTTATTGAACAATAAACTCAAAGCTTTTCGTTGGTTTACATTACCAACATCTTCAGGAGTTACAATAGTAAGAATGATAAAAGAACTGTTCTTTTATCATTCTTACTATTGTAACTCCTGAAGATGTTGATAATGTAAACCAACGAAAAGCTTTGAGTTTATTGTTCAATAAATAAATATTTCTGTATTTGTGTATATTATTTGATCTTAAAAATATTCTAACAGGAAAACACATTTGATATTATATATATATATATATATATATATATATATATATATATATATATATATATATATATATATATGAAATACGAGTTTCACGAAGGCTTTACATTGTTTATTTCAGCAATACAGATTTAAACAATAAAGCAGAATATTTATAACAAGTAAAGTAAAAAAAAATAAAGTCAATTCCTATTTAGATAAACAAGGAGAAATTTTATTTTAGTTATTTTGTATTAAATAATTACAATTAATATAAATAAAGTAACATAGCTTATGCATAAAACAGCTCTTCTACCACAAAACCTGCAACATATAATCAGCTGTTTTATGAAATCATATATTTTAACTTATTCTAAGTCAAATGGGACGAAATAACTATATTGCGTACCTCGCCCCTTTTGTGAAACGTTTTTCACCCGCATAAAACTAAAATTAACTTATTAGTAATTTAAATAATGAATTATTATTTGAAAAACTCTTTCAAAAGTATTGTGTACCTTATCAAACTTGTGTCAGTGGTAGCTGTAAAGTATTTTTGCTTTTATTCTACAATGCACAGTAAAATGTGATTCGGTTGAAGGGAATTATAAAACAAGGAATGACTTGGGACCTACGGAAAGTGGCATTTTCGTTTTTATTCAGTTAATGGACTAAGTTTTAAATGTTCTATACCTGGAAATTAATACTTGCTGGTGCTAGTCACCTAGTCACTGATTGTCTGACGGTTTATTGGACTTGGAAATCTCATAAGAAAATGTGCCTAAAGAGTGACGTTCTTAACAGAAGTTCATGTAAGTAGTTCCCCTTATAAACTCTTTAGTTCGTAGCTCGGAAATAATTAAGACCTGTATCACAGCTTGCAAACGTTCACTAAGAGATAGTTGTTTTACAACGCACAGCTGCCCTCCAATACCGTTACGAACAATTCCTATTGGCTTAAGTTATACGGCTACCCTGAAATACTTCTCCATTTGCTAATGAAATGGCCTTAGGAAACGTTCAGTGTCGAAAATAAAACCGTTTAGGCTCAGAAGTAATCGTCAATGGAAAAGAATTAAATAAAATTCAACTGCTTGTTTATATTGTATTCATAGGTTGAACAATTGAGAAATAATTTAAACATTTATTAATTGTAAAGTTATAAATAAAATAGTTCAGAAACTGATGTCAAAGATTCTAAATCATTCACAATCTGTTTATTTTATTCATCACACAAATCTTTGATGTCGTTATTGGAAACAGTGACAATGAATATGAGTGACCGACAGAAATTACTACTTAGTGCACAGAATGTAGCGAACAATTGATATATTCAAATCTAGTTAATTTAGTTATAACTATAACTAGACATTTAGTTAATAGAAAAAACTTTACTGAATTCAAATAATGTTTAGCGATTTATTTGATATCAGACAGACGAGCTTATGGACGATTTAATTAAACAAAAAAATTATTATCAAATATGAAACTCATTATATCGTTATATTGCAATACTTGTAGTAATAAATATTAAATTGTAAGGTATTCTATATAATAACTAATAAAAGATAATAAATAGTGACATTTTAACTTTATAATGTAAGCCTACAGTAAATAAAGTAGCGTGTTATCCTACGTGTTAAAACAGCTCTTTTCTGTGTTATCTGTGCTTACTTAGGTCTGTTGTAACATACCCTAAAATATAAAATAAGCATATGAAATCATATGTTGCCACCTAATTTAGGCTAAAATAGATGTATACATAACATATATGTGTATACAAGTAATCTCTTGGAAATAAATAAATACACACATATAAAAACATATCGCATTATGGAAATATTTCGATCATACAATGTTCTTTATTAATAATCCGCTAGTTGTTACTGTATGATGTCATTTTCACAGATTTAAATTTACACGAGCACTGTAAAAGAAGACAAACATTCTTTGCAGTTATCGGGGCTTAAACTCGAGAACTCTAGGTTAAGAGTTGAGTGCTCTCTCATTAGATCCCTCAGCCGCTCCAACAACTTTCTAATGCAGTTTATATCTATTACGAATTTTTTTCTATTTGTATTGACAGTAGAATGAAAATTAACTGGTGTATAGTTTTTGTTTTTTTATGAGATAAACTAATTGCTTTTAAAATTATCAACGAGAATGGGGAGTGAGCATAGCTTCTAAACAAGAAAATGCTTAAATTATTTCTCCCCTTGAACACGTTGGGGTCAATAAAGGGGGGGATTCAAAAAGCTAGAGCAGAAGGCAGGAACGTGTTAAAATATTCGTTGCTACTCCATCATTAAAATTTCTCTCGGGAAATAGACGTCACACTCGGTTGGATGTTCCTAAGAAGGAATTTTAACACTTCCACTGTTGATAAATGCAGAACAATTGCATTCTTTGCTTCTCGTCAGCAGACAGGTTTACATTTTCTGTCTTAAAAAAACTCATTATTTTTCTTATTTTTGTTTAGGCGTTTTTTATGACAGAAATAAAACCTTAGATCAAAACACGTAAACAAAACTTTCGTCGTCACTAAATTTATTGAAATCACTGTTTTGCTTTTCGACGACAGCGCTGGCTCGTATCTGTCAGCGCTTGCAAGAACTTATTAAATGCGAAAGCGATCGTAACTCGATTGACGAGCAAAACTTTTCGCCCTTAATAACTTGTAAGAGTTCAAGGACTTTTCAAAGTTATCGTTGTGTAACGGAGAAGGTAGTTTGTTACAAAGGGGAGTTTGCAACTGTAAATAATTCTGACATTTCGAGCGACGTTCGAAATAATTAGGTAAGTACGCCGTACAAAATATCGTACAACAATTTTACATACGTTCTCATTCTAACCTATATAAGTTTAACAAGATCAAAATGGAAGCTGGATCACGAGGTTTAAATAAGGATTCAATGCAAACTCAATACCAACAAATTGTAACTAATATTTTAAAATATTTTATAATATCAAAATAATGTTTAAAATTTTAATATCTTCAAAGTATATTTAGAAACTATACTTTTTTAAAAGTAAAACATCTTTAGCGACGCCAACAAAAGGAAATTGGATGGAAAAACATACAATTTTGCGTCAGTAAAATTTATGTCAGATTAATAGCGTCAATATAAATTCCACCAGGTTACCGGTTTTGAGTCACCTCAACGTGAATTAAATGATAACATATTATTTCATATATTAGGTGATATTATGTCATACGTTACGTTGTAAAGCAACTATTTCAAGACTTAGGCTATGTTACAATATTTATTGAACATTGTTAAGGATAAAGGTTATTATCAACTAATTTTTATCATATATGTTTGAGTACAGTTTTCTGTCATTCCTAACGATTCAATATTCTGCTGTGTTTACGCGTTTCGGAGTAACTCCATTTTCAAAAACTTATATCGTACTTCCTATCACTATCCTTTTCCGGGTGACTACGTTGAAATTAATAATACAGTTATCTTCATTCCTGTTAGGAATTGAAGTTACTCCGAAACACGTCAACAGAGGAGAATATTGAATCGTTAGGAAAGGCAGAAAACTGTACTCAAACATATAGAAATATTCCTAACAGAAATGAAGATGAGTTTATTTATAATTTTAATTTTGATCAGTCAATAAACATTTTAATTCATTTCAATTTTGATAAAGCTCAATACAAAAAAATCATTGTAACGATAATAATAAGGTATGTATTTTTAATCCAATTTTTGAAAAGATAACATTCTTAGGCATGTGTTTAAATTAAATTAAAAATTATGTTTTTCTCAATTAAAAATTTCTGTAGACCTGGCTATAAAAGTTATACCTCTATCACCATCCTTATAACCCCCCTCCAAGTAGCAGAAATTATATTTTTTTTTTGTTTCCTTCTAAGGTGACCAGTCATAGTAACCCTTATCCCATATCGCTTACGAAGCACAGTTAAGGATTCGTTATACAGGCAAGGTAAGGTAAGGACATTAGGCCTCTTGTATAGGGTATAGTGGGTATAATGACACCACGTGTGTAGTGTTGCATGCCTAAAGCAGACCTACTCTTTTTCGGGGTCATAAAGACATTTCTACTCGACACTACCCTGTAAGAAGAATAAAGAGGGAGATAAAGAGTTAGGTAGCCAAAGGTAAATAGTAAAAGGTTGCACTCAAAATCTCAATAAATTCAATTTTATTCAACCAGACTAGCTTCGGCAACTATGACGCCTCACTACTGGTCTTACACTGAACAAGGTTTACCTTATAGGTGTAAGCCTAACACTGAAAGGTCACGTCGCTGGAAAGAGGTCTGATTGAATTAATTGATGGTTAGTGTTAGTTTACGAGGAATACTTCAGTGTTTATTTTTGGTGAATTGTTGTAGAACTAAGTTATAATTTGATAAATAGAATTAGGTAAGGTACTGGAAGTGTCCCAAGTGCTAACCAATTACGTAATGGACACCAACTGTTAGGAATACGGTAAAACTATAGCTCGCGTTGGAAGGGTGGCTCACTAGGAGTTGCGCTACTTTCAAAAGATTTGAAGAGTAAAATTATATTTTGAATGATTTGAAAAGCGAAAAAAGTGATGGCGCAATTTATTTATTAATGTTAAAATTTGAGTGAAAATATTTTAAAATTTAATTTCGTCTACATGTGCGTGTATTCAAATCTCACATGCACATTCAAATATTCAATAACACATATAAATTGAAGTTATCATTATTTAAAGTTTCCGGGATTTATCCAAGATCTTTTGCATTTGTGTAACATTGGAGGTAGTTGTGAGAGACCTTAATTCATCAAACGGCTCCTTCTACAAAATTGACCCCCCCCCCCAATTCCCAATACCCAGTGCCATTAATGTCATTGCCATTTATTCTCCTTACTCCTGCCAAATCACTGCCAATTCTTGTCTCTACGGTAGCCAGCTCCTTCGCCCTAATATAGGAATAAAAACATCTAGGTGAGAGGAAATACCTTAATTTAGCCACTGTGTTAAACCTAGTCCAACATCAAAACTAATCCTGGATTTAGAGATTTACTCACACATATACAAGCGCGCGCCTACGCATATGCACGCATAGATAAACACAGACAAACACACTCAATCATTTCTCTCTATCTTTCTCTCTCTCTTTCTCTCTCTCTCTCTCTCTCTCTCTCTCTCTCTATATATATATATATATATATATATATATATATATATGTATATATGTATATATATATATAAATAAATAAATAAATATATATACATATATATATATATATATATATATATATATATATACATATATATATATATATATATATATATATATATATATATACAACTTACAATAATATAATGTACTTAAACAAGAATCTTACTTTGTATATACGTCAGACGACTTTCGAAGACTACTTACGTGTCCTCATTTTCAAGCATTAACTGAGACTAAAGAGCTTCTTATAGTTAGTTACCGGGTGTGTGGGATTTCCCCAGTCACGTGGTATGCTGGTATTGTTCTATTGTCGGATTCACTGCACTATGGGAAATTTTAGTTTCTCTTAGGGTTAATTTTGTCTATTAAGTTGAATAACTTACCGTTTTTTGATTTTATTTGTGTGTTTTTGTTTATTAAATTTTTTGTTTTTATAAATTTGTAGGTATGTCTATATATATATACAAATATCACACAAATATAATATACAAACATGTATTCTTGTGTATTAATAAAGAACTAAGTCAAAATACAAATACAAGAATTATAATTGAATTTACAATTCAAAGCTTTTCGTTGGCTAAGACTACCAACATCATCAGGAATATTAAACAATTAAAATTCAATTAAATTTAGACCACTAATAAATTTCACAAGAGCACCATCTTACATAATCGCAAAAATACTAGACATAATAATAAGATCTAAAATACATATCAACAACACATACAATATAAAAATGGATACGAATTAATTAATAAAATATAAACCATAAAAACAAACAGCAACACAAAAATTATAAGTTATGACATAACTAACATGTACCCTAGCATCCCAATAGAAGAAACCATAGAAATAATAAAAAATAAACTAATACACAATAACGAAAAAAGAAAAACAATAGATAGTATCATTACGCTAACCAAACACATATGTAACCAAAATTACTTCCAATTTAACAATAAATACTATAAACAAACAACTGGACTCCCCATGGGATCACCCATATCATCAGTCATGTCAGAAATATATTTACAACACTTTGAACAAATAATAATTAAACCTATACTAAACACACACAATATTTCACTATGGACAAGGTATGTAGACGATATACTTGTAATATACCAACCTACCACAACGAACACATCATAATATTAAACAAACTAAATACATACAACGAAAACATACAATACACCGTTGAAACAGAAACAAATAGAACAATCAACTATCTCGACATCACATTAAATATAAATGATAATAAAATAGAAACTACAGTATACAGGAAACCTACTTCAAACAACACCACAATACACTACAAATCTAACCACCCCTGGACACACAAAATTAACACTTACAATAACATGATAAATAAAGCAATAAAATACACACAGGATAACAAACAAAAATTAAATGAAGAATTAGATAACATTACAAAAAATAGCAATAGAAAATGGATACAACAAACACCTTATAAAAAATATATACAATAAATTCACAAAAAAACCTAACCTCAACACAACACTACAACCGAAACACAAAAATAATAAAAATAAAAAATCTACCTAAAATATAAATACACCAATAACAAAATAGAAAAAATAACAAATATATACAACAAAGAATACTACACTCCAACATACAAACCAAACAACAAAATAATAAAATATCTTAATAACACAAACCACAAAACAAATTCAGAAAAACATAACCTATCAGGAATTTACAAAATTACATGTAACAACTGTAACGCATTTTACATAGGGAAAACAACCAGATCATTTAAAATAAGATTTGAAGAACATTATAGAGCATTCAAAAACAAAAATTCAAAAGTATCAAATGTTGCAGCACACCTAATATCACATAAACATGAAATAACAAATTACGAAAATAACCTAACCATACTTGAAATAAATAATAACCCAATAGAGCTAAACTCACTAGAAAAATATCACATTAATAAAACATACACAACAATTTAATGAATCTACAAACAACATATACAGAAGACATACTATTCAAAAACATAATAACACAAGACTCAGGAGGAAACGTATATGACGTCAACGATTACCAACACGACGGACCGAACATCCGCACCAGAAAAATTAAGAAAAAGTAATCAGTGATTCGACAATGGTCAAGTGACCGAAAGGGGCCTCATCACTCAAGGTAAAATCATTGCACTTAATGGTGGATAAAATTACTTACAATAGTAATATATTAACTTCATATATATATATATATATATATATATATATATATATATATATATAATTGAAACCAAAATAAATCACTAGCTATGAACAGAAATAATAATTATCTCTACGTATTACAAAATCTTAGTATTATAAACACTCATTATATGGAAATTTGCTGTAATAAATAGCAAGTAGCCCCACAGATGACTTAAGGACTAGATACCAAGTAAGTTTATCAAGTATAGAAGATAAGTACTAAGTACATATAACTTAAAGAATTGATAATAATTAGTATAGGTTACTAAGCATAAAAGACAAATTACAAATCTGATCTGACGTGGGTAAGAAATGCATCAATGATCATTACAACATAGCTCAACCTAAGTGGGAGTGGGCAGGAAGAGGGTGTAAGGTGTAATGGGGGTCGAACTACTTTAGGTCGGGGTTGAATGATGGGAGGAAATCCATTAGAATTGCTGACGTCCTGAACGTGAGGGCGATCTTTCAGGGAAACCGAATTCTATACACGACCCATAAAATATACAATAACAAAAACCTTATAAGGCAGATACCACTGCATAAGGAATGGCCTTGACTAAAACTAATAGTCTATGATGACGTAATAAAAAGGGATGAACAATACTGCCAACAAAGCAATCACTGGCTAATAAACTGATTAAATTCTCACAAAGAAACGAATAAAAGCATTTGAAATTGTCTGGCTGTAACAGTGCAGAGCCCCATCTGGTTACAAGTGTTTATAATTTTAATAATACTAAGCGAATGTTGGTTGAATGTTCATCTTCAAACAGATGCTCGACCTTGGCATTATTTCCGACACTCTCGACAGTGGCACGATATAAATAGACAATGCTTTCCATAACTTTACAATTGCTTTTGGATATCTTTAGAAACAATTACCTAACGCTCGTCTGATTGGCTGGAAGATTTATTCCACCGTAAAATTTTATCTGTTGCAGCACGTAGCGTTGTTTATTTAATCTGTGTTTGTTTAACCTGTGTTTTTATTTAGGAATTCAATTTTAAAACAGTTCTGCTGAAGTGGTTTCGATTGGACGAAAGGAATTGAATCGTCATCACTTTAGTTCTTTGAAGTAAGATTTTTTAAAGTTAAAAACATATAAAGTGTGACCCCAGTTCGACTAAATTTGTTTTCTTACATTTGAATTTAAAAAAAATAATTATAGTTTTTATGGAGTAATATCCCAGATTGAATTATAATTTATCGAGATAATTATTGACTACTCTGACGTCATGGACCATGCAAAAAAAATTACACTTAGGGTTGTAATTAACCCTCAGGAATACATAGTAATACCATGGAAAAGTAAGTTCCTGTACTCCCGAAAATATAATTTGGGGGTACAAATGTGAGAGCTGGTGTCAAAAGTTAGATTTTAATTGTAAGAATGAAGTTTTAGAAGACATTATTTGTATAAAAGGTACAAAATTGTATTACAAAATGATAAATTTGTAATGAGTAATATCCCAGATTGAATTACAATTTATATAGATAAATATTGATTAAGCTGACGTCATGACAATGCAAGAGACGCCACACTTGGGGTTGTAATTAGTCCTGAGGAAAACGTCCAAATAGTAATACCATGAAAAATACTGTACTCTCGAAAATTTAATTTGGGTGACATAAATTTGATAACTGGTGTCAAATGTTAGATTTTAATTGCAAGTATGAAGTTTTAGAAGACATTATTTGTATAAAAGGTACTAAATTGTAACTATATGAAGCAACTGTGGCGTAATGTTTATTTTTAAATAAATAAAACCTCTAAACCACAAATAACATTTTATTTAAACCTTATGTACATTTCGATTGCCCAGCAATCATCTTCAGAGGTATTTAAAAAATACAACAGTTGTATTTTTTAAATACCTCTGAAGATGATTGCTGGGCAATCGAAATGTACATAAGGTTTAAATAAAATGTTATTTGTGGTTTAGAGGTTTTATTTATTTAAAAATAGTACTAAATTGTATTATAAAATGAAAATTTTGAAATATTTTCCAACTGGTTCTGATTTTGATGTAGACAAAATTTAACGTTGTGTTGCTGGTTTTTACATGTCTGGATGAATTAATTCCATTTGTGGGCAGTGCGTATGTATGAGTTAGTGGACACAATGCATGATAATATTGAAACTTTGACGTTTTTTATCTTTTATGATTAATTTTTCATCTTCGTGGTTGATTTTGTAAATTGTTTTTAAATATTTAAATTAACTTGTGGTTTGTGAGCACTTTATTAAGGATTAATAACAAGGAATAAACAAGTCATATTTATTGATCTAGAATTTAATCAAACACCAAGTTTGTATTGCTTTAGTAAGAAAAGAAATGAAGCAAGAATTTTCTGTTAACGTACAAGATCAGGTAAGGGAAACCATTATGAAGTTTGGTTCAAAGTGAAATAGAACAAGAAGTAGATGAAAATGAAGTTACATTTGAAGCTGAAGAAAGAAAATATATAAAATTCTTTTAATAAAAATAAGAAATGATAAGAATCATAATGATGACTTTAACTCTGAACTTCTGGCGCTTTGTTCTATAGTCTGACGAAGATGACCAACTAGTTGTCGAAACGTGCCAGTTTTTTAATAAATAACATTTGACTCACACAGTAATAGTAACATGCTTCTCGAGATTGTATTTCGTCAGATGTTTTAAACATTGCAATGGCTACAGATCCGGTACCGATTTCATTCAATTTAACAGTTTATTTTACATACATTCCATTGAATTTATACCTCAACTAACACCGCACAGTACTAAGTATGGTTTCATTGTACCGAAGAAACTGAAATTCGAGCGACACTTTCGCCAGCTGTAACTCGTTAAAGCAGTTTATCCAGACATACGTCTATACGTAAACTTCTATCATTTGAACGAGAAGAACAAACCCTGAAAGTTTCCCCGTTTATCTTTGGGACTTCCTTTATAAAGACACAAAAATAAAGTTTCCCAACATAAGCTAATCGGTATACAAGTGGAGTGATCTTCATCTTAGTATATTTTGACGACTATCAACATCATCAGGTACAATTTTATTTTCGGAATATCTATAATGTACATAGGATAAAGCACTTGGATTAGCAATTTTTTTAAAAAGGAACATTTTATTACACTGTAGGACACACCTGGCAATAAAGGCGCCTGTCGAGGGTTCTTCATAAAACTTACATCTATATTGTAATATAGCCATGTTAAAATAAAGCTACCAAGTGTTTGGTTAGAACAGGTTAGGTTAACAAGCATAATTAGGTTTTCTAAAGCGAGCTAACAGATTGATTCGTAAAGAAAACGATGACGTCATTATTTCGAATGTAAATGAAATGACATAACTCTAAACAAAAAGGACGCTAAAAATTTATCCTAACCGGATTCGTCGGAGCTGTATTCTAATGTAATGTGATAAAATGATGTGTCGTATAATATCTTTTTGATGTCTCGATAACCAATAGTTATTTTTTCAGGAGATTTCAAGTATCAAGTCACATGTTTTAAGGCACAGATGTCTAAAACGTTTCTAGAAAATGTAAAATATTCCAATTTTAAACAAGTTCGTTGATTCTAAAGCTGTAGAATATTTGCAGCAATTAAAGGATAAATCGTCTCGTAGCTGGGCGCATCTGTCAGACGCGAAACTCCTTTGTAACTTGAACAGAAAGCTTTTAGCGTGAACATTTACAGTTTCATGAGCATTAAACGTTTGTATTAAAGTGCGCTTTGAGCGAATATTGTTGGAGTAATTTAAATTCTATATAAAGTATACATTCTTGATTTAGAAATCCATTGCATTGGTTTTACTGTTGAATGTTTACTTCGTTGTATGAATAAGATAATTAGACATCTTGCTAGACACTTCTTTCTACCCCGAATGAGAGCAGGTAAAACACCCTACTCTTGTGAGATCATAATATTCCCCTCTTTTCAGGGCCAGGGCATCCCTATATCTCCTTTTCCTGTTTGTAGTCTCCCTAATTCAATTTACCGTTCCATATTCTTCTTTAAGGGAGATGAAACGGGTAGGCCCCACTCGTAAGTAGTTCCACTTCAGATAAAAGACCCTACCCCCGTGAGCGCATAATATTCCTCTCTTTTCAGTACCAGGACATATATATATATATATATATATATATATATATATATATATATATATATATATATATATAAGGGGATATTGCGGGGATATATCCTATCCCTAATTCTAGTCTCCCTAATTAAAATTACCCTTCTATATTCTTCCATGGGAGATGAATGAATAGGCTCTCGAAGGAATATATATATATATATATATATGTAAAATATCAAATAGGTTTTCCTGTTAGAACTATTTTCAAGATTAAATAATATACACTAATTAAAGAAATTAATTTATTGAATAACACACTCAAAGCTTTGCGTTGGTTGACATTACCAACATCCTCAGGAATTACTAAGAATATATATATATATATATATATATATATATATATATATATATATATATAAATATATATATATATATATATATATATATATATATATATATATATATATATAAGAAAATTTTCGTTCACGTCAAACTATG
>JBAIZL010000001.1:399110725-399123998 GCA_036971475.1 Prosapia bicincta
AGGAAAGCCCTTCTTGACAATTTATTTAAAGGTCCCGGGTGAGATCCCTGGCACTTCAGTCTCCGGATAGACTTATCCTGTGGAGGTAAACCTAAGGTAACAAATAGCTGATGGAGCTTTGCATAGTACTTTCATTAGTTAAAGAAACATGTTCAGTTAATTCCAAGCAAGACACAATTGGTTTGTGGTAGCTGGAACAGCAGATACGTTTTATTTAATTGCGTTTGCACCAGCGTGTCATCTGGAGTGGAAAAACTTTTCAAATTATTCATGTTTATTTGATCACTAGAAATAAAAATTGAATAAATGATAAGGGGTTCGGATATCGAGTCAAAATTGTTGCAATAAATCAAGTAATAAATAAATAAAACAATTTTAACCAATATTCAACCTTCTTATTATTTATTACATTTTTAAATATCTTTTAATTACTAAACAATTTGCCTAACGTTTTTTAGAAAATAAATTTAGTTCGTACCCCTAAACTTTACGACTTGCTTATGACATTAAATAGTACTTGGAAATATTGTCTGATCCACTAAGGAAATTTCCAGAAGTATTAAAGTTACTTAGCGTTTAGTTTCCAAAACAATTGTGGGTACATAAATATATTTACATAATGTATTTAAATTTTTGCGGAAAATAAATGTAGTTCATACTCGAAAGCTTTATAAATTGCTCATAAAAAAAGGGGTTTAATTTCACCAAAAAATATGCAAACATTACAAAACCGAAAATATGGTAAAGTTTGAGATTCATATTGTTCTTACAGTTTTATATAAAGAATTTTACAATTCTACTGTACGAGTTTATTTCAATTAAAAATATCGATTTAAAACTAGATATGTACAAAAACGTTTGTTGTACAAACAATTTTTATAAAAATATTTAATATCTACAGATAATATGTAAATAAGAAAATGTAAGGTAACCTATTCCTCTTATTTTGAAATAATGTGCAACCCGTCATTTTCCAACTCGTATTACTAGATAAAGCGAGATATCTTGAAAAAAAACAATATTTACTTTATAATAAATTGGTCTCCGCCTCAACCAGGGTTACCAACCGTGAAATAATAATGATATTAAAACAGTGATATTTCTTCAAGACGATTACGTTCACAGTTGAATATTTTGCGCTGGGGTATCTAATTAAAGTCAATATTTCCCTACAAAGTGTGATTCAATTACGGATAGAAACAGTTATTTTCTGATTTTAATTGATGAAGTAGGTAAATGAGATATACTCGTTACTGACGTAAACAAATGGAAACAGGTTGAGTGAATAATTACAGGCATTTTAAACGTAGGGAATAAAATAATTCCCTTGCTTGCTTTAAGAACCAAATACAACAGGATTTGAGTTGGACTTGTGAATGTAGGTAATTATTGAAAAATTAAAACTATAAATGTTGGCAATATATTAATTTATTAAATTGAACGCGTTTCAGTGACGGATCATGATAAATATTGATTACAATTACACAATAAAGTATTTAAATTACAATATAATAACAAATGTACTTGAAATACCTAATGATGACGATTTTGTCATTGAAACTTTTAGTAGAGCATTTTATGGTTGATTTTATTAATAAATAATAACTACATTTAGTATCCAATGTATGTAAATGAAATTAACTACAATATATTTATATGCCTTCCGTATTTATTTTAAAGATATTTTTAACGGACTCGTCTCTAACATCGGTCATCTTAGAATACTTTGAATATAGTTATGTAGGAAGTAGCTAGAGTTAAAAATTTTATCTGTATTAAAATATAAAAAATATTAAAAAACAATCTGTATAGTCTAGTACAAATCAATGTAGAAAGATTTAAATCTAACAAGTTTCGTATAAATTTAAACATTAAATGATTGACTATTTAATTTTTCATATAAATTAACATTTGTATTTAAATCCTTATAACATAAGATGATTGCCTTGTTACCAAAATGTACATACGAGCAATTATTGCATTTACAAAATGTAATCTCGTACTGCTAGATAAAAAAAACACCACATTTGCTCTAAATTGTTATTCAATTTTCCCATCATAAATTTTTCAAAGTTGTTAAATTTATTCATTTGTTATGAAGAAAACAAGTATACAATATTTTAGTCACTCTAATCTTGAAATAGTAAATTCTCCTACCCTTGGTTGAGAGCTGGTATAGGACCTACGTTTTTACAGCAGGCAATACTATAACTTTCCCTCACTTACTCAACAGAGGGTCACTATGTCAGCTAAACCCCATCTACTATTCCTTATTCTCTTTATTACAGGGGTGTAACAGCTAAGCACCTCTTTATTACCCCTTAGATAGCGATTCTACTTTAGGTAAGCGACCCAACCCTCGGGGAGCTATAATGTTTACTTTTTCCTCTACCAGAGGCTATAATATCCTCCCCTTAGCCTTACCAAGATCCCATCAACTGTTCTTTACTCTTTCTCTTACAAGGGGGTGTAAGGGGTAGATACCACCAAGTGGTTTATACAGAATGTAAGTCTGTTTCAGGCACTAAGCAGGTCAAAATGATAAGATTATTCCAAAAACATTTTTAACATAAAACAGAAAATTACAATGCTGAAATGGGATCATATATAATTTATTTTGTACAGTCTTTATAATTAAAATTGGTACTTTTACCTATCTGTAAAAACTTACTTCACTTACTGAAATATAACTACTAAAAATTACCTTACCGTTAGGTATTGTTTGTACGTCAGAACTGAAAACCGAGCTTGATTCATTTCTACAAAAGGGCACTTCTCGTGCGCCGGTGACCGTACGTCACCGTGCAAAGGGCTGCCCTAAGTCTTCCCCTATATCTAGTAGAGAGTTTTATTTACACAACTACATTCCAAATTCTTTATCTTCCTCCGTAGGGGTTAATGTTCTTACTGTATGATCGTCTTAAGCAAGCAAATTCACCCCGACTTTCCAGTGGATGATGATGTGTCCATAACGGATTTAGACAGTGGCCAAGGGTGACGTAACACCTATGCTATGTTGTCACCACGGAGGATAACTTCCGAACATAAAGCTCCAACTCTGGACAAATCAACAAGGATTTGCAAAGAGTTAGAAATGCTTTCTGGGTTAAAAATGTTGTCGGAACAAGTATGGTAGTTTCGGTAGGTTTTCTCAGCATCTTAATCGACGTTCACTCCTCTGTAATGGCAAGTTCTTAGTCTAAATATGGTTATTCGCAACGAGTCTTTGAATGGTTATTCGATCTTCTTTGATGTTTTAACTCTGTGAGTTTGAATTTGGTCACGGAATTTGTGTCAAATATCTTGTTATTTCCAATCAAATTAAAAAATGCCAAATATTTTCATTTTTATTCCATTTTTTTTTTTTTTTTTTTTTTGCCAACCCCAGCTTTGTTTTCGGTCATGTTGCTCCTCGCTTCCCAGTAGAGGTATGACAATGTTTTTACCGTCTTAAATTAGGCCTGGACATCGCCACAGGTGGGAGTCATCCATTCTTTCCGTACTACAAATTGTGCATATCTCATCAGCGGCGAGGCCAAAGCGATGTGGATGTGCCTGTAGGTAGTCTTGTCTGGTTAGCAGGCGAAATTCGGCGACTGCTTCCTGTCTTGCAAGGTCCCGGGAAATCGGTCGTCGATCCAATGATTCCCATGCCTTTCCTGTGGCATTTATTCTCATATTGGTCTTTACGTAGGTCTCTTATAGGATTTTCAATTTGTTTTTTGCTGAATTTAGGCTGACATTTTGTGTTGGTTGCCGTTGACTTCCTCTTTATTTTGCTAGAAGGTCCACCCTCTCGTTTCCGGCTATATCGAGACGGAACTGAATACAATATCATATATAGGCCTATATATATGTAAGCAAAGTAATTTGTTTCAACTGTGTTAAAGTTTTATTTCTCATTCATATTTGTTGTTAACCTCTAAGAATGCGTTACTATTAACTTCTACTTATTAGGTTTAATATCTTTTATATTCATTATGTATTCCAAACTATGGCGTCTTATCTGAGTTCAAGTTAGCATCTGTAATGGAATACAAAACTGTGTGAAATAAGTTTAATGCACGGTTAGATAGTGTCACCGTACTTTCATGACGCGCAAATAGTGGAAAACTGAACAACGAGTCTAAAGGATTTACTTTGCAGGAAAAAATCTACTGAACTGAACAAAATCTTAATCAAAACAAATCCTTTATCTCGGCGTAAGTACCCTTACAAGACATTTTACGGTCTATTGAATCGGCTTCCTGCGACAACTCCCCCCCTCACCATTGAGTTGAATCTCGTAGTTCCTTACAGAAATCCAAGTCCATCCATATTTATTCGACTTCTTTGGACATAAAATAATTTCGTCAGCAGGAAACACGGTGTAAGGGCAGAAATGTAGTTCTTTTGTAAGACTTCTACTTCGTGATACTCTAGACAAAGAGAAAAGAAAGAAAGTCTCCTTTGTACCTCATATCCTAATGATTTCTTTGTTATGTATACCTTATGAGAATACTAATACGTTTAATTCTATAACAAGTTATATTAATAAGTTATAATATTTAAAAAAAATATTCTGTTTAAATGTAAAATACTCTAAAACGTAAATTATTTTGAAGAGAATAGATTCGAGGAGGGTATGAGTCATCGAGGTATCGTATAAGATAAATCAGTAATATTTTATCGATAGTCACACATTATAATATTATTAGTTCGAAATAGTAATATAAAATACATTAAAACAAAATATATAATAATAATTTTTAGGAAGTATTTAGTTTTTTGTTACAACAAGCATTAACGTATCTATTATTTGTTCCAAATGAAATATTCTATTACACTAATACTAAAATCTGCTTAGTGGTCTCTCTATTTCAGTGTAGATTGGTATTAAAAAGTCTTTATTATCTATATACTATCCTCTCTCTTTAACAATGGATTGTTATAAAAAAAGCCTTTATTATCAACATACTATCTCTCTCTTTCACTATTAATTAGCACCATAAAGTCTTTATTATCAATATACCATCTCTCTATTTAACAATGGATTATTATAAAAAAGCCTTTATTATCAACATACTATCTCTCTCTTTCACTATAAATTAGCACCATAAAGTCTTTATTATCAATATACCACCTCTCTATTTAACAATGGATTATTATAAAAAAGCCTTTATTATCAACATACTATCTCTCTCTTTAATAATGGGTTGGTATTAAAAATTCTTTATTATCAATATACTATCTCTCTCTTTAATAATGGGTTGGTATTAAAAATTCTTTATTATCAATATACTATCTCTCTCTTTAATAATGGGTTGGTATTAAAAATTCTTTATTATCAATATACTATCTCTCTCTTTAATAATGGGTTGGTATTAAAAAGTCTTTATTATCAATATACTATGTCTCTTTTTCACTATAAATTGCTATTAAAATGTCTTTATTATGAATATACTGTATCTCACTTTAACAAACGGATTGATATAAAAAGCATTTATTATCAATATACTATGTCTCTCTTTCACTATAAATTGGTATCAAAATGTCTTTGTTATCAATATACTATTTCTCTCTTTAATAATGGGTTGATATTAAAAAGCCTTTATTATCAACATACTATCTCTCTCTTTCACTATAAATTAGCACCATAAAGTCTTTATTATCAATATACCATCTCTCTATTTAACAATGGATTATTATAAAAAAGCCTTTATTATCAACATACTATCTCTCTGTTTCACTATAAATTAGCACCATAAAGTCTTTATTATCAATATACCACCTCTCTATTTAACAATGGATTATTATAAAAAAGCCTTTATTATCAACATACTATCTCTCTCTTTAATAATGGGTTGGTATTAAAAATTCTTTATTATCAATATACTATCTCTCTCTTTAATAATGGGTTGGTATTAAAAATTCTTTATTATCAATATACTATCTCTCTCTTTAATAATGGGTTGGTATTAAAAAGTCTTTATTATCAATATACTATGTCTCTTTTTCACTATAAATTGCTATTAAAATGTCTTTATTATGAATATACTGTATCTCACTTTAACAAACGGATTGATATAAAAAGCATTTATTATCAATATACTATCTCTCTCTTTCACTATAAATTGGTATCAAAATGTCTTTGTTATCAATATACTATTTCTCTCTTTAATAATGGGTTGATATTAAAAAGCCTTTATTATCAACATACTATCTCTCTCTTTCACTATAAATTAGCACCATAAAGTCTTTATTATCAATATACCATCTCTTTATTTAACAATGGATTATTATAAAAAAGCCTTTATTATCAACATACTATCTCTCTGTTTCACTATAAATTAGCACCATAAAGTCTTTATTATCAATATACCACCTCTCTATTTAACAATGGATTATTATAAAAAAGCCTTTATTATCAACATACTATCTCTCTCTTTAATAATGGGTTGGTATTAAAAATTCTTTATTATCAATATACTATCTCTCTCTTTAATAATGGGTTGGTATTAAAAATTCTTTATTATCAATATACTATCTCTCTCTTTAATAATGGGTTGGTATTAAAAAGTCTTTATTATCAATATAGTATCTCTCTCTTTAATAATGGGTTGGTATTAAAAATTCTATATTATCAATATACTATCTCTCTCTTTAATAATGGGTTGGTATTAAAAAGTCTTTATTATCAATATACTATCTCTCTCTTTAATAATGGGTTGGTATTAAAAAGTCTTTATTATCAATATACTATGTCTCTTTTTCACTATAAATTGCTATTAAAATGTCTTTATTATGAATATACAGTATCTCTCTTTAACAAACGGATTGATATAAAAAGCATTTATTATCAATATACTATCTCTCTCTTTCACTATAAATTGGTATCAAAATGTCTTTGTTATCAATATACTATTTCTCTCTTTAATAATGGGTTGATATTAAAAAGTCTTTATTATCAATATACTATCTCTCTCTTTCACTATAAATTGGTATCAAAATGTCTTTGTTATCAATATACTATTTCTCTCTTTAATAATGGGTTGATATTAAAAAGTCTTTATTATCAATATACTATCTCTCTCTTTAATAATGGGTTGGTATTAAAAAGTCTTTATTATCAATATACTATGTCTCTTTTTCACTATAAATTGCTATTAAAATGTCTTTATTATGAATATACTGTATCTCTCTTTAACAAACGGATTGATATAAAAAGCATTTATTATCAATATACTATCTCTCTCTTTCACTATAAATTGGTATCAAAAGGTCTTTGTTATCAATATACTATTTCTCTCTTTAATAATGGGTTGATATTAAAAAGTCTTTATTATCAACATACTATCTCTCTCTTTCAATATAGATTGGTATAGAAAATTCTTTATTATCAATATACTATGTCTCTCTTTCACTATAAATTGGTATAAAAATGTCTGTATTATCAACATACTGTCTCTCTCTTTCACTATAGATTGGTATCAGAAATTCTTTATTATCAATATATGCTACTATGTCTCTCTTTCACTATAAATTGGTATAAAAATTTTTTTATTATCAATATACTATTTCTCTCTTTCACAATAGATTGGTATAAGAGAGCCATTATTATCAACATACTATCTCTCTTTCCCTCAATAAATTGGTATAAAAAAGTCTTTATTATCAATAAACTATCTCTCGCTTTAACAAAGGATTGGTATGAAATAATGATTATTACCAACGCACTGTTTCTCACTTCAGGAATTGATTTGTATAAAATATTCATTATTATCAAACAATATTCTAACATTAGAAGTGTTCCATTATCTAAAAGTAAAGTAAATAAATAACTAATAGCAGAGTCACTAAAATGAAAATTGATTACTTAAACAAACCACACTGCTAAGGGCGCAGGAGGATTAGAAGGTTTTTAAAACATTTGTTCGTGGGATATTTATTTTATGTATAATATAACTCTTTAGAGATGTGAAAGTAGAATGTGGGTGGCTTGTGTATTAGGGTTGCCTTTTGTGGCAAACCTACTCTCCAGAAGGGTCTCGAGAGTTATCCACTCAATGCCCGTTACGAGGTTGACATGCAACGCTTCTGATAATGTCATGGGAGGTGCTTCTCGGCTCCTTTGAATGCGCTCTATGCACTATCATAGAGAGTTGCCTCCGCTAAAGGAGATCCATTTAGAATGTAAATTTAACCCTTAGCACGCGGGACATATAAAGGGCAAGTAACAGATTATGTGCTATTAGATAAAAAAACTTTTTTGCGAAATGTTCAAAGTTCTATTTAATTCTGAGTTCCTAAAGATGTATTTGACCAAAAAAAAAAAAAAAAAAAAAAAAAAAAAAAAAAAAAAAAAAATTATAAACTAGTTATTTTTATTATTTTTTATTTTTTTACACTAGGTAATTCAAGATATCAATAAATCCATTTAAAATAAAATTAAAGTAACTAAAATTATTATTCACGAAATCATAAACAATAAATTATTCTTACAGGTCAAACAAAGGTCACTCACGTAAACAGTAAACAACTATAGCAATTACAATGCCAACACAAAATACGACACTGTGTCCTGCCGATAATACCCGTCATACGCGCACGCATATGCCACGTAATAGCGCCTGGTGGTTAAAACAACAGAATGTGAATCTGTAGCACGTGACCGTGAAAAATAAACGTAGCAGAGGAGTTTATTCACACCAAACAAATATTGTCACGCATTGTAATGGACTTTAAACAAACAACTAGGACTTCCATAACAAAATATTGTAAATACGAGATATCCCGTAATACGCGCTAGCACCAATTTCAGCCTCACGAGAAAACACGTTATACGCGTGCAAAAGGTTAACAAGTCTGTTTTATTACAAAGTGTATTTTTAAATAAAAAAAAGTATAGCAAATCACGACATTGGCCCCTGCTTTTGGGAGGTGAAAATATGGGCTGTGATGAACTCTCAACACTCGCCGAACAGAGAGGCCTATAAATAACCGTTCAAACAAAAAGGATATTAGTAATATTAAACTTTATTTTCGTCGAGGTAATTCCGGTTATGTACTGGCAGAGCTGTTAACAGTCTTTCCTACTCGGAATTCAGTTCACCTACAATTATCTGCCGATCAAGCCAAACTAAATAAAGGTCAGCTATAAGTCCTTACATTGAAGTTAATTAAACCATGTATATTTTACAGAATTATTAATGCGTAGAATACTACCGAAAATCAAACAAGATAAAAATCATTATGAAATACACGCCAGTAACACTTTTTGTTAATAAATGTGTCTTGTAGATAAAAAATAAATGCATTATATATATTTACGTAGTCCGTGATTTTCTACTTTAATAAAATGATGACATCTCTTAGAGATTTTCTGGCATTGGCATTAAAACTAACTTAATCAAATTAACTCGTCGGGTTAGAGTTAATCTGAAAGCGTATTTACTTAAATTAAAATTAATCATTTCAATATTAATTTTCAATTTCAACCTAAGTTTTTTAAAAAGATTATTTTCTCTTAAATATGATTACCTTAAGACTTCGAAAAATATTAACTACTAATAATTATTTAGTTGAGGGAATGTAAAATTATATTTAAACACAATATTAAAAACTACCCGATTGAAGGAGACTAAAGTTTTAAACTTGTAAATGTTATAAAATTTGAGCAGATAAAACTGTCAAGTGTATATATATATATATATATAGGTATATGTTTACAATTGGAGATGATTCATTTCGAACTTGGTTTTAGTATCTAGGTTTGTAAATTGAAGAGTAATAAAAACTTTGTCGGAACTTAAAGTTGTGAAGTTTTGATTTAGATATGGTGTGATGGAAGCGAGTATTTGTTTATATTTTGTATCCGACATTAAAACGTTGCTTCAGGATATTTGTTTTTCACTTAAATATATAAATTAATTATAATATTCATTTGAACAACAGTTTATAAATGTGTGTGTGCGTGCATGCGTGCGCGCGCACGTGTGTGTGGGTGTGTGTGTGTTTGTGTGTGTGTGTGTGTGTGTGTGTGTGTGTATGTGTGTGTGTGTGTTTGTGTGTGTGTGTGTGTGTGTGTGTGTGTTTGTGTGTGTTTGTTTGTGTGTGTGTGTGTGTGTGTGTGTGTGTGTTAGTGTATATATATATGTGTGTGTGTGTGTGTGTGTGTGTGTGTGTGTGTGTGTGTGTGTGTGTGTGTGTGTGTGTGTGTGTGTGTGTGTGTGTGTGTGTGTGTGTGTGTGTGAGTGTGTGTGTGTGTGTGTGTGTGTGTGTGTGTGTATGTGTGTGTGTGTGTGTGTGTGTGTGTGTGTATGTGTGTGTGTGTGTGTGTGTGTGTGTGTGTATGAGTGTGTGTGTGTGTGTGTGTGTGTGTGTGTGTGTGTGTGTGTGTGTGTGTGTGTGTGTGTGTGTGTGTGTGTGAGTGTGTGTGTGTGTGTGTGTGTGTGTGTGAAAAAAAGAGAGAGAGAGAGAATGTGTGTGTGTAAGAAAGAGAGAGAGAGAGAGTGTGTGTGTGTGATAAAGAGATAGAGAGAGTGTGTGTGTGTAAGAAAGAGAGAGAGAGAGAGTGTGTTTGTGTGTGATAAAGAGTTAGAGAAAGTGTGTGTGTGTAAGAAAGAGAGAGAGAGAGAGAGAGAGTGTGTGTGAGTGTGTTTGTGTGTGATAAAGAGATAGAGAGAGTGTGTGTGTGTATGTTTGTGTTTAGAGAGAGAGAGAGAGAGTGTGTGTGTGTGTGTGAGTGTGTTTGTGTGTGATAAAGAGATAAAGAGAGAGTGTGTGTATGTTTATGTTTGTGAGCTTATGGTTGTCATTATGTGAATCATTTCTATACATTTTACAGCTACACTATAAATTAGATATACTATTATCTCTAAGGTTTATAATACCTCTTTAAAAAAAATGTAATAGTTGATAATTAAATATACATCTTAGTTATTTACTATCTGAAAACAGTTTCTACAAAATAACAACTATTTAGAGTAACAGATTATAAAACGTTATTTTTGTAAGTTCAACTAAACTCAATATTTTTCTAAGCATCGTTAGAGGTTGCCTTTATACATGATAGAATCGAAGCCACTTTTAAATCAATTTCCGGAGAAGCTCCTACTCGAAAATGTCACTCGTACCAAAAATCAAACTGCTTATTAGTTCAGTTTCGAAAACATATATTTGGGATAATTGTTTCTTTCTTTCGATCATGTTAGATTTATATTTAGTTTAACCAAAAATTATTATATAATTGTCGCATACATACGCGTCCATTGAAACTAAATAGAACTAAAATCTATCTAGCATTGCTCTTGTGCTCGCAAAGTGTCGTGTTTTGTTAACTCCGAAAGCAGACCGGGCTGGGATTAATTGTTATCGGAAACATACAAGGAACAGAACGAAACATTACTAAGCAAAGTGTGATTGGGTTCTGTCGTGTAACGTGTTATTTTTGCCGCCGAAGGGTCCATTGTAACGTTGCCAATAACAGTGTTTAATACATATTGGTTCTATTAAAAGCTAAACGAGTAAATACGTAATAAGTGGACTCGAATTTTAACTTCTCTGTACCTGTAATATGTGATGACTTAAAACCAGTGTGTCATTAACAAGTAATATTAACAAAATATTTTTAAAGTCTATTCCTACTTAGGTCGACAAAAAAACGTTACTTTTTATTCAATAATTACAATTAATATAAAGTAACCAAACATATGCGATAAAACAGCTGTTCTTGCACATAACCTATAACATAAAATCAGCTGTTTTACGAAATCATATGTTATCACTTATTTGAAGTCAAATGTGACGAAATAAATATACTGCATAACTTGCCCCTTTTGTGAAACGTTTTTCTCTCATTTAAAATTAAAATTATTTCATCAATAAATTTAATTATTGGTTTATTATTTGAAAATAAAACTGTATTAACATCAAGTGTCATCCACTAAAAGGCTTAAAAAAATGTATTAGAACTTCATTGGAAGAATAAAAAGTTTTGTATAACCGATTGAAAATTTGAACGATATATATATATAAGAGATATATATATAAGAAGAGATATATATAAGAAGAGATATATATATATATATAAGAAGAGATATATATAAGAAGAGAGAGATATATATATATAAGAAGAGATATATATATATATATAAGAAGAGATATATATAAGAAGAGATATATATATATATATATATATATAAGAAGAGATATATATAAGAAGAGATATATATAGAGAAGAGATATATATATATATATATAAGAAGAGATATATATAAGAAGAGATTTATATAAGAAGAGATATATATATATATATATATATAAGAAGAGATATATATAAGAAGAGATATATATAAGAAGAGATATATATATATATATATAAGAAGAGATATATATATATATATAAGAAGAGATATATATAAGAAGATATATATATATATATAAGAAGAGATATATATAAGAAGAGATATATATATATATAAGAAGAGATATATATAAGAAGAGATATATATAAGAAGAGATATATATATATAATATAAGAAGAGATATATATAAGAAGAGATATATATAAGAAGAGATATATATATATATATATATATATATATATATATATATATATTATAAGAAGAGATATATATATATATATATATATAAGAAGAGATATATATAAGAAGAGATATATATAAGAAGATATATATATATATATAAGAAGAGATATATATATATATATAAGAAGAGATATATATAAGAAGAGATATATATATATATATATATATAAGAAGAGATATATATAAGAAGAGATATATATATATATATATATATAAGAAGAGATATATATAAGAAGATATATATATATATAAGAAGAGATATATATAAGAAGAGATATATATATATATATATATATAAGAAGAGATATATATAAGAAGAGATATATATAAGAAGAGATATATATATATATATATATATATAAGAAGAGATATATATAAGAAGATATATATATATATATATATATATATATATATATATATATAAGAAGAGATATATATAAGAAGAGATATATATAAGAAGATATATATATATATATATAAGAAGAGATATATATAAGAAGAGATATATATATATATATAAGAAGAGATATATATAAGAAGAGATATATATATATATATATATATATATATATATATATATATATATATATAAGAAGAGATATATATAAGAAGAGATATATATATATATATAAGAAGAGATATATATAAGAAGAGATATATATATATATATATAATATATATATATA
>JBAIZL010000001.1:399124098-399254098 GCA_036971475.1 Prosapia bicincta
GTATTCCGACATCCTCATCCTCTGCAGGTACCTTTATGTAGTATTACTGCTCTGTAAAACTCCTAAACTAGTGTAAAACTACTAAAACTCCTCTCTGTATTCCGACATCCTCATCCTCTGCAGGTACCTTTATGTAGTATTACTGCTCTGTAAAACTGCTAAGCTAGTGTAAAACTACTAAAACTCCTCTCTGTATTCCGACATCCTCATCCTCTGCAGGTACCTTTATGTAGTATTACTGCTCTGTAAAACTGCTAAGCTAGTGTAAAACTACTAAAACTCCTCTCTGTATTCCGACATCCTCATCCTCTGCAGGTACCTTTATGTAGTATTACTGCTCTGTAAAACTGCTAAGCTAGTGTAAAACTACTAAAACTCCTCTCTGTATTCCGACATCCTCATCCTCTGCAGGTACCTTTATGTAGTATTACTGCTCTGTAAAACTGCTAAGCTAGTGTAAAACTACTAAAACTCCTCTCTGTATTCCGACATCCTCATCCTCTGCAGGTACCTTTATGTAGTATTACTGCTCTGTAAAACTGCTAAGCTAGTGTAAAACTACTAAAACTCCTCTCTGTATTCCGACATCCTCATCCTCTGCAGGTACCTTTATGTAGTATTACTGCTCTGTAAAACTGCTAAGCTAGTGTAAAACTACTAAAACTCCTCTCTGTATTCCGACATCCTCATCCTCTGCAGGTACCTTTATGTAGTATTACTGCTCTGTAAAACTGCTAAGCTAGTGTAAAACTACTAAAACTCCTCTCTGTATTCCGACATCCTCATCCTCTGCAGGTACCTTTATGTAGTATTACTGCTCTGTAAAACTGCTAAGCTAGTGTAAAACTACTAAAACTCCTCTCTGTATTCCGACATCCTCATCCTCTGCAGGTACCTTTATGTAGTATTACTGCTCTGTAAAACTGCTAAGCTAGTGTAAAACTACTAAAACTCCTCTCTGTATTCCGACATCCTCATCCTCTGCAGGTACCTTTATGTAGTATTACTGCTCTGTAAAACTGCTAAGCTAGTGTAAAACTACTAAAACTCCTCTCTGTATTCCGACATCCTCATCCTCTGCAGGTACCTTTATGTAGTATTACTGCTCTGTAAAACTGCTAAGCTAGTGTAAAACTACTAAAACTCCTCTCTGTATTCCGACATCCTCATCCTCTGCAGGTACCTTTATGTAGTATTACTGCTCTGTAAAACTGCTAAGCTAGTGTAAAACTACTAAAACTCCTCTCTGTATTCCGACATCCTCATCCTCTGCAGGTACCTTTATGTAGTATTACTGCTCTGTAAAACTGCTAAGCTAGTGTAAAACTACTAAAACTCCTCTCTGTATTCCGACATCCTCATCCTCTGCAGGTACCTTTATGTAGTATTACTGCTCTGTAAAACTGCTAAGCTAGTGTAAAACTACTAAAACTCCTCTCTGTATTCCGACATCCTCATCCTCTGCAGGTACCTTTATGTAGTATTACTGCTCTGTAAAACTGCCTAAGCTAGTGTAAAACTACTAAAACTCCTCTCTGTATTCCGACATCCTCATCCTCTGCAGGTACCTTTATGTAGTATTACTGCTCTGTAAAACTGCTAAGCTAGTGTAAAACTACTAAAACTCCTCTCTGTATTCCGACATCCTCATCCTCTGCAGGTACCTTTATGTAGTATTACTGCTCTGTAAAACTGCTAAGCTAGTGTAAAACTACTAAAACTCCTCTCTGTATTCCGACATCCTCATCCTCTGCAGGTACCTTTATGTAGTATTACTGCTCTGTAAAACTGCTAAGCTAGTGTAAAACTACTAAAACTCCTCTCTGTATTCCGACATCCTCATCCTCTGCAGGTACCTTTATGTAGTATTACTGCTCTGTAAAACTCCTAAGCTAGTGTAAAACTACTAAAACTCCTCTCTGTATTCCGACATCCTCATCCTCTGCAGGTACCTTTATGTAGTATTACTGCTCTGTAAAACTGCTAAGCTAGTGTAAAACTACTAAAACTCCTCTCTGTATTCCGACATCCTCATCCTCTGCAGGTACCTTTATGTAGTATTACTGCTCTGTAAAACTGCTAAGCTAGTGTAAAACTACTAAAACTCCTCTCTGTATTCCGACATCCTCATCCTCTGCAGGTACCTTTATGTAGTATTACTGCTCTGTAAAACTGCTAAGCTAGTGTAAAACTACTAAAACTCCTCTCTGTATTCCGACATCCTCATCCTCTGCAGGTACCTTTATGTAGTATTACTGCTCTGTAAAACTGCTAAGCTAGTGTAAAACTACTAAAACTCCTCTCTGTATTCCGACATCCTCATCCTCTGCAGGTACCTTTATGTAGTATTACTGCTCTGTAAAACTGCTAAGCTAGTGTAAAACTACTAAAACTCCTCTCTGTATTCCGACATCCTCATCCTCTGCAGGTACCTTTATGTAGTATTACTGCTCTGTAAAACTGCTAAGCTAGTGTAAAACTACTAAAACTCCTCTCTGTATTCCGACATCCTCATCCTCTGCAGGTACCTTTATGTAGTATTACTGCTCTGTAAAACTGCTAAGCTAGTGTAAAACTACTAAAACTCCTCTCTGTATTCCGACATCCTCATCCTCTGCAGGTACCTTTATGTAGTATTACTGCTCTGTAAAACTGCTAAGCTAGTGTAAAACTACTAAAACTCCTCTCTGTATTCCGACATCCTCATCCTCTGCAGGTACCTTTATGTAGTATTACTGCTCTGTAAAACTGCTAAGCTAGTGTAAAACTACTAAACCTCCTCTCTGTATTCCGACATCCTCATCCTCTGCAGGTACCTTTATGTAGTATTACTGCTCTGTAAAACTGCTAAGCTAGTGTAAAACTACTAAAACTCCTCTCTGTATTCCGACATCCTCATCCTCTGCAGGTACCTTTATGTAGTATTACTGCTCTGTAAAACTGCTAAGCTAGTGTAAAACTACTAAAACTCCTCTCTGTATTCCGACATCCTCATCCTCTGCAGGTACCTTTATGTAGTATTACTGCTCTGTAAAACTCCTAAGCTAGTGTAAAACTACTAAAACTCCTCTCTGTATTCCGACATCCTCATCCTCTGCAGGTACCTTTATGTAGTATTACTGCTCTGTAAAACTGCTAAGCTAGTGTAAAACTACTAAAACTCCTCTCTGTATTCCGACATCCTCATCCTCTGCAGGTACCTTTATGTAGTATTACTGCTCTGTAAAACTGCTAAGCTAGTGTAAAACTACTAAAACTCCTCTCTGTATTCCGACATCCTCATCCTCTGCAGGTACCTTTATGTAGTATTACTGCTCTGTAAAACTCCTAAGCTAGTGTAAAACTACTAAAACTCCTCTCTGTATTCCGACATCCTCATCCTCTGCAGGTACCTTTATGTAGTATTACTGCTCTGTAAAACTGCTAAGCTAGTGTAAAACTACTAAAACTCCTCTCTGTATTCCGACATCCTCATCCTCTGCAGGTACCTTTATGTAGTATTACTGCTCTGTAAAACTGCTAAGCTAGTGTAAAACTACTAAAACTCCTCTCTGTATTCCGACATCCTCATCCTCTGCAGGTACCTTTATGTAGTATTACTGCTCTGTAAAACTGCTAAGCTAGTGTAAAACTACTAAAACTCCTCTCTGTATTCCGACATCCTCATCCTCTGCAGGTACCTTTATGTAGTATTACTGC
This sequence comes from Prosapia bicincta, assembly GCA_036971475.1. Lineage (NCBI taxonomy): Eukaryota > Metazoa > Arthropoda > Insecta > Hemiptera > Cercopidae > Prosapia > Prosapia bicincta. The sequence continues at coordinate 399,127,798 of JBAIZL010000001.1, forward strand.
TCTGTAAAACTGCTAAGCTAGTGTAAAACTACTAAAACTCCTCTCTGTATTCCGACATCCTCATCCTCTGCAGGTACCTTTATGTAGTATTACTGCTCTGTAAAACTGCTAAGCTAGTGTAAAACTACTAAAACTCCTCTCTGTATTCCGACATCCTCATCCTCTGCAGGTACCTTTATGTAGTATTACTGCTCTGTAAAACTGCTAAGCTAGTGTAAAACTACTAAAACTCCTCTCTGTATTCCGACATCCTCATCCTCTGCAGGTACCTTTATGTAGTATTACTGCTCTGTAAAACTGCTAAGCTAGTGTAAAACTACTAAAACTCCTCTCTGTATTCCGACATCCTCATCCTCTGCAGGTACCTTTATGTAGTATTACTGCTCTGTAAAACTCCTAAGCTAGTGTAAAACTACTAAAACTCCTCTCTGTATTCCGACATCCTCATCCTCTGCAGGTACCTTTATGTAGTATTACTGCTCTGTAAAACTCCTAAGCTAGTGTAAAACTACTAAAACTCCTCTCTGTATTCCGACATCCTCATCCTCTGCAGGTACCTTTATGTAGTATTACTGCTCTGTAAAACTGCTAAGCTAGTGTAAAACTACTAAAACTCCTCTCTGTATTCCGACATCCTCATCCTCTGCAGGTACCTTTATGTAGTATTACTGCTCTGTAAAACTGCTAAGCTAGTGTAAAACTACTAAAACTCCTCTCTGTATTCCGACATCCTCATCCTCTGCAGGTACCTTTATGTAGTATTACTGCTCTGTAAAACTGCTAAGCTAGTGTAAAACTACTAAAACTCCTCTCTGTATTCCGACATCCTCATCCTCTGCAGGTACCTTTATGTAGTATTACTGCTCTGTAAAACTCCTAAGCTAGTGTAAAACTACTAAAACTCCTCTCTGTATTCCGACATCCTCATCCTCTGCAGGTACCTTTATGTAGTATTACTGCTCTGTAAAACTGCTAAGCTAGTGTAAAACTACTAAAACTCCTCTCTGTATTCCGACATCCTCATCCTCTGCAGGTACCTTTATGTAGTATTACTGCTCTGTAAAACTGCTAAGCTAGTGTAAAACTACTAAAACTCCTCTCTGTATTCCGACATCCTCATCCTCTGCAGGTACCTTTATGTAGTATTACTGCTCTGTAAAACTGCTAAGCTAGTGTAAAACTACTAAAACTCCTCTCTGTATTCCGACATCCTCATCCTCTGCAGGTACCTTTATGTAGTATTACTGCTCTGTAAAACTGCTAAGCTAGTGTAAAACTACTAAAACTCCTCTCTGTATTCCGACATCCTCATCCTCTGCAGGTACCTTTATGTAGTATTACTGCTCTGTAAAACTGCTAAGCTAGTGTAAAACTACTAAAACTCCTCTCTGTATTCCGACATCCTCATCCTCTGCAGGTACCTTTATGTAGTATTACTGCTCTGTAAAACTGCTAAGCTAGTGTAAAACTACTAAAACTCCTCTCTGTATTCCGACATCCTCATCCTCTGCAGGTACCTTTATGTAGTATTACTGCTCTGTAAAACTCCTAAGCTAGTGTAAAACTACTAAAACTCCTCTCTGTATTCCGACATCCTCATCCTCTGCAGGTACCTTTATGTAGTATTACTGCTCTGTAAAACTGCTAAGCTAGTGTAAAACTACTAAAACTCCTCTCTGTATTCCGACATCCTCATCCTCTGCAGGTACCTTTATGTAGTATTACTGCTCTGTAAAACTGCTAAGCTAGTGTAAAACTACTAAAACTCCTCTCTGTATTCCGACATCCTCATCCTCTGCAGGTACCTTTATGTAGTATTACTGCTCTGTAAAACTGCTAAGCTAGTGTAAAACTACTAAAACTCCTCTCTGTATTCCGACATCCTCATCCTCTGCAGGTACCTTTATGTAGTATTACTGCTCTGTAAAACTGCTAAGCTAGTGTAAAACTACTAAAACTCCTCTCTGTATTCCGACATCCTCATCCTCTGCAGGTACCTTTATGTAGTATTACTGCTCTGTAAAACTGCTAAGCTAGTGTAAAACTACTAAAACTCCTCTCTGTATTCCGACATCCTCATCCTCTGCAGGTACCTTTATGTAGTATTACTGCTCTGTAAAACTGCTAAGCTAGTGTAAAACTACTAAAACTCCTCTCTGTATTCCGACATCCTCATCCTCTGCAGGTACCTTTATGTAGTATTACTGCTCTGTAAAACTGCTAAGCTAGTGTAAAACTACTAAAACTCCTCTCTGTATTCCGACATCCTCATCCTCTGCAGGTACCTTTATGTAGTATTACTGCTCTGTAAAACTGCTAAGCTAGTGTAAAACTACTAAACCTCCTCTCTGTATTCCGACATCCTCATCCTCTGCAGGTACCTTTATGTAGTATTACTGCTCTGTAAAACTGCTAAGCTAGTGTAAAACTACTAAAACTCCTCTCTGTATTCCGACATCCTCATCCTCTGCAGGTACCTTTATGTAGTATTACTGCTCTGTAAAACTGCTAAGCTAGTGTAAAACTACTAAAACTCCTCTCTGTATTCCGACATCCTCATCCTCTGCAGGTACCTTTATGTAGTATTACTGCTCTGTAAAACTGCTAAGCTAGTGTAAAACTACTAAAACTCCTCTCTGTATTCCGACATCCTCATCCTCTGCAGGTACCTTTATGTAGTATTACTGCTCTGTAAAACTCCTAAGCTAGTGTAAAACTACTAAAACTCCTCTCTGTATTCCGACATCCTCATCCTCTGCAGGTACCTTTATGTAGTATTACTGCTCTGTAAAACTGCTAAGCTAGTGTAAAACTACTAAAACTCCTCTCTGTATTCCGACATCCTCATCCTCTGCAGGTACCTTTATGTAGTATTACTGCTCTGTAAAACTGCTAAGCTAGTGTAAAACTACTAAAACTCCTCTCTGTATTCCGACATCCTCATCCTCTGCAGGTACCTTTATGTAGTATTACTGCTCTGTAAAACTCCTAAGCTAGTGTAAAACTACTAAAACTCCTCTCTGTATTCCGACATCCTCATCCTCTGCAGGTACCTTTATGTAGTATTACTGCTCTGTAAAACTCCTAAGCTAGTGTAAAACTACTAAAACTCCTCTCTGTATTCCGACATCCTCATCCTCTGCAGGTACCTTTATGTAGTATTACTGCTCTGTAAAACTGCTAAGCTAGTGTAAAACTACTAAAACTCCTCTCTGTATTCCGACATCCTCATCCTCTGCAGGTACCTTTATGTAGTATTACTGCTCTGTAAAACTGCTAAGCTAGTGTAAAACTACTAAAACTCCTCTCTGTATTCCGACATCCTCATCCTCTGCAGGTACCTTTATGTAGTATTACTGCTCTGTAAAACTGCTAAGCTAGTGTAAAACTACTAAAACTCCTCTCTGTATTCCGACATCCTCATCCTCTGCAGGTACCTTTATGTAGTATTACTGCTCTGTAAAACTGCTAAGCTAGTGTAAAACTACTAAAACTCCTCTCTGTATTCCGACATCCTCATCCTCTGCAGGTACCTTTATGTAGTATTACTGCTCTGTAAAACTGCTAAGCTAGTGTAAAACTACTAAAACTCCTCTCTGTATTCCGACATCCTCATCCTCTGCAGGTACCTTTATGTAGTATTACTGCTCTGTAAAACTGCTAAGCTAGTGTAAAACTACTAAAACTCCTCTCTGTATTCCGACATCCTCATCCTCTGCAGGTACCTTTATGTAGTATTACTGCTCTGTAAAACTCCTAAGCTAGTGTAAAACTACTAAAACTCCTCTCTGTATTCCGACATCCTCATCCTCTGCAGGTACCTTTATGTAGTATTACTGCTCTGTAAAACTGCTAAGCTAGTGTAAAACTACTAAAACTCCTCTCTGTATTCCGACATCCTCATCCTCTGCAGGTACCTTTATGTAGTATTACTGCTCTGTAAAACTGCTAAGCTAGTGTAAAACTACTAAAACTCCTCTCTGTATTCCGACATCCTCATCCTCTGCAGGTACCTTTATGTAGTATTACTGCTCTGTAAAACTGCTAAGCTAGTGTAAAACTACTAAAACTCCTCTCTGTATTCCGACATCCTCATCCTCTGCAGGTACCTTTATGTAGTATTACTGCTCTGTAAAACTCCTAAGCTAGTGTAAAACTACTAAAACTCCTCTCTGTATTCCGACATCCTCATCCTCTGCAGGTACCTTTATGTAGTATTACTGCTCTGTAAAACTGCTAAGCTAGTGTAAAACTACTAAAACTCCTCTCTGTATTCCGACATCCTCATCCTCTGCAGGTACCTTTATGTAGTATTACTGCTCTGTAAAACTGCTAAGCTAGTGTAAAACTACTAAAACTCCTCTCTGTATTCCGACATCCTCATCCTCTGCAGGTACCTTTATGTAGTATTACTGCTCTGTAAAACTGCTAAGCTAGTGTAAAACTACTAAAACTCCTCTCTGTATTCCGACATCTTCATCCTCTGCAGGTACCTTTATGTAGTATTACTGCTCTGTAAAACTGCTAAGCTAGTGTAAAACTACTAAAACTCCTCTCTGTATTCCGACATCCTCATCCTCTGCAGGTACCTTTATGTAGTATTACTGCTCTGTAAAACTGCTAAGCTAGTGTAAAACTACTAAAACTCCTCTCTGTATTCCGACATCCTCATCCTCTGCAGGTACCTTTATGTAGTATTACTGCTCTGTAAAACTGCTAAGCTAGTGTAAAACTACTAAAACTCCTCTCTGTATTCCGACATCCTCATCCTCTGCAGGTACCTTTATGTAGTATTACTGCTCTGTAAAACTCCTAAGCTAGTGTAAAACTACTAAAACTCCTCTCTGTATTCCGACATCCTCATCCTCTGCAGGTACCTTTATGTAGTATTACTGCTCTGTAAAACTCCTAAGCTAGTGTAAAACTACTAAAACTCCTCTCTGTATTCCGACATCCTCATCCTCTGCAGGTAACTTTTATGTAGTATTACTGCTCTGTAAAACTGCTAAGCTAGTGTAAAACTACTAAAACTCCTCTCTGTATTCCGACATCCTCATCCTCTGCAGGTACCTTTATGTAGTATTACTGCTCTGTAAAACTGCTAAGCTAGTGTAAAACTACTAAACCTCCTCTCTGTATTCCGACATCCTCATCCTCTGCAGGTACCTTTATGTAGTATTACTGCTCTGTAAAACTGCTAAGCTAGTGTAAAACTACTAAACCTCCTCTCTGTATTCCGACATCCTCATCCTCTGCAGGTACCTTTATGTAGTATTACTGCTCTGTAAAACTCCTAAGCTAGTGTAAAACTACTAAAACTCCTCTCTGTATTCCGACATCCTCATCCTCTGCAGGTACCTTTATGTAGTATTACTGCTCTGTAAAACTGCTAAGCTAGTGTAAAACTACTAAAACTCCTCTCTGTATTCCGACATCCTCATCCTCTGCAGGTACCTTTATGTAGTATTACTGCTCTGTAAAACTGCTAAGCTAGTGTAAAACTACTAAAACTCCTCTCTGTATTCCGACATCCTCATCCTCTGCAAGTACCTTTATGTAGTATTACTGCTCTGTAAAACTGCTAAGCTAGTGTAAAACTACTAAAACTCCTCTCTGTATTCCGACATCCTCATCCTCTGCAGGTACCTTTATGTAGTATTACTGCTCTGTAAAACTGCTAAGCTAGTGTAAAACTACTAAAAGTCCTCTCTGTATTCCGACATCCTCATCCTCTGCAGGTACCTTTATGTAGTATTACTGCTCTGTAAAACTACTAAGCTAGTGTAAAACTACTAAAACTCCTCTCTGTATTCCGACATCCTCATCCTCTGCAGGTACCTTTATGTAGTATTACTGCTCTGTAAAACTGCTAAGCTAGTGTAAAACTACTAAAACTCCTCTCTGTATTCCGACATCCTCATCCTCTGCAGGTACCTTTATGTAGTATTACTGCTCTGTAAAACTGCTAAGCTAGTGTAAAACTACTAAAACTCCTCTCTGTATTCCGACATCCTCATCCTCTGCAGGTACCTTTATGTAGTATTACTGCTCTGTAAAACTGCTAAGCTAGTGTAAAACTACTAAAACTCCTCTCTGTATTCTATGTGGGAGTAACTAATCAGTCTTTAGATTAGGCGTAAGTCCTTATAACCTATCTTTTCTTCCCGAGCTGTATAAATCTAACAGGGAGCCATTTACAAAATTCCCAATCGGACCAGGGCAGAACAGGATTAACGTTTTCGGACCAATTGTATCAGAAGTCTCATTGACCTGCCGTAGGATGTAAAGGAACATATCAAGGTGTCAAGAAATGTGGCACTAGGGGAGAGGGGGGTTTTGGCTAGGAGAGTCAGGAATATAGAACTAAGAGCTGGAGGACGATTCACACTGTTTTACGGGCAGTGAGACAGGTTGTATGCTGGCCTAAGGAGTAAAGTAAATATATAGGGGTAAAGTAGGGAGTAAACTGTGAAGAAGAAGTATCTAGTTTTTATTTAGGCCGCTTAAGTTGGCGTTATTGAAGTAACACATAGATGAGAACTGGGTGTGTGGATAAGAAGGATGAGCATCCACCTCTTAAAGTATCTAGTTTTTATTTAGGCCGCTTAAGTTGGCGTTATTGAAGTAACACATAGATGAGAACTGGGTGTGTGGATAAGAAGGATGAGCATCCACCTCTTAAAGTATCTAGTTTTTATTTAGGCCGCTTAAGTTGGCGTTATTGAAGTAACACATAGATGAGAACTGGGTGTGTGGATAAGAAGGATGAGCATCCACCTCTTAAAGTATCTAGTTTTTATTTAGGCCGCTTAAGTTGGCGTTATTGAAGTAACACATAGATGAGAACTGGGTGTGTGGATAAGAAGGATGAGCATCCACCTCTTAAAGTATCTAGTTTTTATTTAGGCCGCTTAAGTTGGCGTTATTGAAGTAACACATAGATGAGAACTGGGTGTGTGGATAAGAAGGATGAGCATGCACCTCTTAAAGTATCTAGTTTTTATTTAGGCCGCTTAAGTTGGCGTTATTGAAGTAACACATAGATGAGAACTGGGTGTGTGGATAAGAAGGATGAGCATCCACCTCTTAAAGTATCTAGTTTTTATTTAGGCCGCTTAAGTTGGCGTTATTGAAGTAACACATAGATGAGAACTGGGTGTGTGGATAAGAAGGATGAGCATCCACCTCTTAAAGTATCTAGTTTTTATTTAGGCCGCTTAAGTTGGCGTTATTGAAGTAACACATAGATGAGAACTGGGTGTGTGGATAAGAAGGATGAGCATCCACCTCTTAAAGTATCTAGTTTTTATTTAGGCCGCTTAAGTTGGCGTTATTGAAGTAACACATAGATGAGAACTGGGTGTGTGGATAAGAAGGATGAGCATCCACCTCTTAAAGTATCTAGTTTTTATTTAGGCCGCTTAAGTTGGCGTTATTGAAGTAACACATAGATGAGAACTGGGTGTGTGGATAAGAAGGATGAGCATGCACCTCTTAAGTGGTCAAGGAACGAACAGATGAATGGTAGAGTAACCATTTGTATGGAGGTGAAGTTTTCGGTAATATTATTAGTTGTAGGTATTACAACAGACTTTTAAGCAGAAGATGATAAAGTAGTATATACAAATGTTAGAATGTTAATGTGGTTTGGAAGAATAACATTAATAGACTATGCATGTTTTCATAAAATATACGAAGGAAAGTAGCATACTGTGGAGGAGGAAGGGTACATTCATTAAGGAAGAGCAACGTAGAGTTAGGAAAAAGGAAATAAAACCAGGATAGGTTACTTCTTATATGGAAGGGAAGGAGACTCCACCTTTTTATCATTTATGAACATATAATATGGTTATGTCTCCCTGGTACGTAAACATTCTGTCTCCTTCTAGTTGCAAATATACCAACGCGACTTGATCTGTAATTTTAACCCAACCGTTCAACCCCATTCCTGCGAAATACGATACAGAAATATTTAAAGAGTTTAACATCTACAATGCTAAAGTATAGTAGAAACAATTTCAGTGAACCTTACAAAGTAAAGTTGGCAAATTTTATGAATCGTATCGTTGCATTGACATTTTAATGAATCTTTCTTAATCTAACCATCCTAATATAGCGAGTAATCGACACTACGCGAGCTTGCGTTTGTGTATATGCGATTGAAAGTGTGTGATTTTAAGAATTATAGAAATGTATAATGGCTAGCTTTTACATCATGCATTATTGAAGTTGCAATGAAAGCTTCATCCTTTCTATATTTCGTAACACATTCCTGGAAATTGGGTACATAACCCAAAGTGGACTACCAGAACTGTACCATTACTCCTGCTATACACTAGCTATACACAAACAAATGTTACTGAATGACATACAGTAGGAGAAAAGATGTATTAGCACTGATTATATTGTCTTCAATGCGTACTTTACCACAGATTGACATTAGTTTTAATTTTATTCTCATTTACAACTCAACTATTAGTTTTGTAACAATTATAATTAGTTCCTTAGAAACGAAATTTATTTTAATTAAGGCACAGAGGTCATTAAAAAAATCACGTTTCTACTTAAACGGAAACAAATATATAATTCTTATCTTTGAAATAAATTTCATAATTAGATAATCCGAAAAACGAAAAGGCAAACAATGAAAAAAAAAACATTTTTTCAACTTTGGGAAAGAATAACTTTGGTATTTCACCAGACAGAAAAATACTTTTACATGGACTAAAACTCTATTACTAGAATAATCCAATTTAGTTAAAAAAAACTCCAAATAAACCCTTAATATTTTTTTCATATAATATAATAATAAACGAGAGAAAATAATTATCCAACAATTGAATCTTCTAATATGAGTTTCCGTAAAAACAAGTTTAATTTCTATTTATTATTGAATTGGATATTGCCAAAACCAGTTTTGCACTATTATTAAAAACACAAAGATAATATATAATCTTAAGGGTTATCTAAAATGAAGCAAATAACCTCTGCCAAGAGATATCCTCCTCAGTCTCGTGACCTCCTAACCAACCTTTTAGATTAGCTATGTCGTGCAGTAACGCCTTTGTGGCTGTCTGGACCACAAAATAGGGAAAAGATTTCCTGTCCGAGCTCATCATAGGCCTTACTAGGGCGTTGAGTAAGAAAGAAAATACCAAATGATGTAGAAAAAAATGTGATAGTTCACTATTGCTCATCCCATCTATTCACATTCGGTATTATTATAATGATATTTAACACACAGTATGTATTAGGTAAATACCAGTTTAAATTACGAGAGCTAGCTTACTACTTTGAGACGAAAAGCATTAACCCTATGCATAAAACTATATGAACATCATAAAATCCTAGGTTGTGAACTGTTGGATACGTTTGTACACATTAGTGTTTTTACCCGGGTCTGGGCCACAAAACCCACTCAGCCCTGGTGGCAGCCTACCTCTAGCGAGCTACCTCCTTCTAGCGGTTAAGCAGCCTCCTACAGCGAGAGAAGGGAACTGGGTTAATCCCTCATGTACCAAGCTCATAGGTTCTTTAAGCATTTACAAACGCTGCTGCTATCAGTAGATCAACAATATAACTAAAATAGCAGCTGGTTTAGTCATGTTTACACGTAACGTGGTTTGTTGTTAGGGTTCTGAATTCTTGAGTATTTCAAATATTTTTATTTTAATAATAGTTTAAAAATATAGCCTATATTTGTAATGAATTACCTCATTTTTAAATAAAAATGATAAATTACACTTTCTAATTATAATATATTTAATATAATACGAATTATAATACATTATTTTCACTGTAAATGATATTAAAATACCAATTTTGAAAATATATTTTCAATTTTTAATAATACAATGTATTTTGAATTCAAATACAACTTAATATTAACGTAGATAATAAATTAAAGTTTTTCGTTACATATTTTTCGTGAATTCTATTACTCTATAGACCAGTAATAAAGTCTATACATTGAACGGCTGGCAAAATTTGGTTTTTGTTAAACATTAAAAATGTATTTTTTAAATATGTTATGGTGAAAATAGAAAAAAAACGTTGTTCTAAGAGTGACAATGGAAGCGTAACTTCATATATTTTATTTATATTACTAAATACAAAATTTCGTAGAAATTGTTAAAATCTCCAAAGGGGTCTTTTAATTTTCAAATCTTCACCATAAGGCTACTAAGCTACTACAATGTTCTTATCCATTAGCATAGACCACCTCTCACGGTCGATTGATGTTAATTGTAATTGCGTCTCTATTGTTAGCAATGTTGTTTGTTTTTGTAAACATTATTATTTTAATATTCACTTTTTATGACATTGCCATGCCTTCATCTATAAAGTATCACACATTAGTCTATGCAGGTACAGCAATGAATTTTATATTTAACTTCTTAATTTAAAAGTTAAATAACTGTATGAAGCAACTGTAGCGTAATGTTTATTTTTAAATAAATAAAACCTCTAAACCACAAATAACATTTATTCAAACCTTATGTACATTTCGATTGCCCAGCAATCATCTTCAGAGGTATTTAAAAAATACAACTAACTCTTATTTTATAAATCCCAGATTTATCTATCATCTTAATTTTATCTTTAGGGTTACCTAATACATTTTTTATGCTATTTAAGCTTTTGTAAGCTACTTTTAAATTTACCTGCTTAAAAACTTTTTCTAGACCTTTTGTTAAATCCATATCGAATGGTAGGCTAATGAATTGATTTTTAATATTTACTTTTTGTGTTATTAAGGTAGTAGAATCGTTTCTAAACTTTTAAAATTTTTGTTTCCTCAATATATTATCTATTATTTTAGGATCATATCCATTGAATTTAGCGATTTCTTTAATTTCGGCCAAATCCCATTTTAATCTATTTCTATGCAATGGAATAGTAATTAATCTATTAACCATAGTATTAAAAGCTGCTAATTTATGAGATTTGCAATGGTTAGAATCTACCGGGATATATCTATCATTATTTGTATGTTTCCTATATATATCAAATTCAATTTTATTATTATTTCTAATACATAATACGTCAAGAAACGGTAAACATTTATTATGCTCTATTTCAAAAGTAAATTTAATGTGTTTATGTTCATGGTTAATTAATGATAAAAACTGTTCTACGTTAAACTCTTTGGTATTAAAAATTGCAAAAACATCATCTACATATCTAATCCATACTCTATGAAAATACGGGAGTTTGTTTCTTAATTCCTTTTCTAAATTTTTCATAAAAAGTTCGGCTATGAAAGGTGATAAACAATTCCCCATAGCTGTACCATCTTTTTGTTGGTAAAACCATTGTTAAATGAAAAATAATTCTGAGTCATACAACATTTAGTTAATTTTACATATTCGTTAACTTCATTAATCTCTATGTTATTTTCAATATTGTTAATTGTATTTTTTAAATACCTCTGAAGATGATTGCTGGGCAATCGAAATGTACATAAGGTTTAAATAAATGTTATTTGTGGTTTAGAGGTTTTATTTATTTCAAAGTTAAAGTAAATATTTTCATGTAGAAATGTTACATACGGAGGAAAGCCAAGAGGCAGTTATATTCACGTCACGTATGAATGTCATCTGTTACATAAATTCGGCCTATCTGTGAGTGATACCACCTGTGCTCAAGTTTTGTTTCCATTACTAAACCTCCACACGTTTTAACGTAATATCGTGCAGAATTGGACGCGGGAGTATCGCGAATGAGACATTTAAAGTGATCTATTCCAACATTGGGATATATCGGTTATTTATGCAGAATTGTTGATGAACAAGTTAAACCTTAAGCCTATCGCACGCTGATGTCTACTAATCCTAGTTTAGGGAATATTATATTAATCTAGTGAAGAACTATAGATTACGTGACGTATTAATGGCGCAGGCATAGACCTACTATTATAGCCTACTGCTGCTGCTTTATTACTAATCATTGATAAAAAAATGTAGGCTGTCTTTGTTTTGGTACGTTGGTTGAATGTCTCCTCTAGACATCATGACATTGGGGTGTGGAAGGGCGTAGAATTAGCTGTAGTCTCTTATAAAACGTTGACTGCATTAAGTTTATTACACACGGGATGGTTACTTTCTACATTATTGGACTTATTTGCTTTCAAACTTATGGTGGCAATAACTATCGGAGAACTTATACTTTGTTAGGTGAATATTTTAAAATCTTTTAAATAAAAAAAAAATTTAATAGTAGCAACATATATTAAGCTTTGTTATATTTCTCTATATAAACAATTATTTCAGTAGTTGCGATGTTTAACTATTTTTGATTTGTAACTAATTAAAAAATAGATTTGTCGGCATAGTCTAGGTGTCTATGTAGCTAGCAACTGGATTATTTAGAGGATGTTTGTTACAATTATGAAGGATCAAAAAATGAACGCTTATAGAGTATACAGGAAGAATAATATATTTTTAGGAATCCTGATATCTTAAATATCCCAATTGTTACACACACGCACGCACGCACACACACACACACACACACACACACACACACACACACACACACACACACACATACACACACAAATATATAGATAGATTTATTACTGTATTACTTAAAACTACATTTTTTCCAAATACAATTCAAGCTTACGTAAAATTATTAATCAATCAACCACAAGTACATTTCTATAATAAAAGTACAGGCGACACAATTACATCTAATATAGAAATCGAAACCAGACTAATACAATTCCCGTGTTGTAAAAAGGTTTGGTTTGCTTTTAAATAAAGAATATAAAATTAAAACTATTTTAAACACTATATATATATATAGCCTATATATAAAATACCACACTGTTTTCTTGTATTTACTTATCCTTTACACTATAACGTACTTAAATATGAATCTTGCTTGGTATTTATAATAGTTAGCTTTCCAGGACTTAAATTACGAGTCCACATTTTCGAGCATCAACTGAGACTAAATGCTTCTTGTAGATTGCCATGTGTGTGGGATTTCCGTTGTCACGTGGTACACCATTATTGTTCTATTTTCGGATTTCCTGCACTGTGGAAAAGTTTCTAGTTTGTTTTGGGGTTAGTTTCATCTGGATAATATATTGACCATATTACAAGCAAGGATTAGAGTAATTATAAGTATTAGAGAAACGTTCATATGTCTTTCGGAGTGGAAGAAAGGAATACTGGGTAAATATAGACCTATGTTTATGTTTATGTCCCGATAGTTATAGTATGCTAAATTTATAGTAATATCTGTTTTACCTTTATATGTTCTGTATAAAAATAATCAAACTTAAAAATTAAGAATAGAACATCTGAAATATATTTAAATAAATATCCATACGCGACGATTACTGTTCCTCTACGATGCCAAGCTAACTAAGTTATCTACAGCCGTTTATACTCTACAAAGTTGTTTTCGCAACATTAGCTAAAATTTGCTTTTTATAAAGATAAAGAAGGCGCCAAATTACACTTACGTATACAGTTTGGGTAGCTTATGGTCAAGGTACGTCAGTTAGTTTGACGAGCATTGACTTTTATTGCAAAAATACTATTTGAAAGATAATGTCTAAAGCATATGCCCTGTTTTGTTACCCAACTAGATAATTGCGAAAATGTTTAATTGTTTCCATGAGGTAAGTTCTATATATTCTCATCTTACTCGTATTCGGTACAATTAAACACACACACACACGCGCGCGCACACAGAACATATAACATGTATATACACAAAACAAAAAATTAATATAACTTATAATGGTTATTTATGTATAAATATGTATGTCTATTAAATTAGATTATTGTTAGTAAATATTCAGCATAATAGCATATTGAGAGTAGCCTACTAATTTACTCGTCTAGCTCGGAAACTTATGTTATCTGTGTGTTAGTATTTATTCCATATAATGTTCTTGATAACTGTTATATATACTGTAATTTATATACAAACAAACACAAACAGTACCAACATCATCAGGGATATTAAACAAATAAAATTAACATATATAATATATATATATATATATATATATATATATATATATATATATATATATATATATATATACTATATAAAACTTTTCACTAGTTATTTTATTAGCATCTTTAGAGAGAAATTAATGATAGAATATTTTTTCCTATGAAAATAAATGTATGTACTATAATACAACGACGTATTTATGCGTCTGTGTATTTTTGCCATTACATCAGTGACCTAGGGAATAGTATAATGTTTTGTACAGAACGTGATGGATACGTCTATTAATTTGGCTTGAAGATTATGTTCATAAATTTATTCTCATAACTTATGTTTCACATGTATTCACTTTTAATCCTTCTTTTTTATTAATTAATTTAATATTTTCCATTTCACAAAACCTGTGCTCAATACTGATGCAACGTATAACAAATTTTTATTTATAAATGTTTAGTTTTGTGTAAGCGTTTAGATGTTCTTTATATCACTCTTTTAATTTCTTCTTTGTTTGTCCTACATAAATTGAACAATCTTGGCATTTATTGTCTAAAACGATATTAGTTGTCCAGTATCATAAATAAGTAGATTATAGTAGTAAGAGTTTAGTTTAGGAGTTAAGTTTGATATATTTCTTTAATTACAGGTTTGCAGTCAAGGTTTAGGATCCACGGAATAACAACACAATAATTACAGTACATATTGTAATTTTTACTTGAACCCCCAAGAAAGAGACCGAAAAGGCTTACCAAATAGCTACCCTGTGAGGCAAATTATATTATTTTATTATTGTGTAGTGAAATAGGTATTTAACACTCATTTCGTACATCATAGTTACCAAATGAAAATGTGTCATTTTTAGAAAAGTCCACTCATTTATCTAATAACAAGACTTCATCTAATCTTAATTCATCAATAATTTATTATAACTTGACAATATAACAATAATAATATAATAACATTTCCATCAAAGATCTTTTGTTCGCTATTATGAACAATAGGACAGATGGTTAATTTGAAATTTAAATTTTATTAGCAGTTTCAGTTTATCTTTCCAATCATTCTTCTGGATACTGTTTCATCTTACTACAGACGTTAGGAATTTTATCCAAATCTGTGAAATATAATCAATAACACTATATCTTATTGACATTGATGACCTTCCATTGATGATGGTAAGTGCCAAGCACTCTGCCATATTACTTACAGTGGTTTAGTCACTAAAGAAGTTAACCTGCAGCTGTGTCGGGAGTTGCTGTAACCATATGTACACTACTTAGTAATACTAATTGTTTTATACTTAGTATGTATGTTGAAATTTTACACACTATACGAACGGGAAAAGTGTTGTATCAAACATTTTATTTTAAAAGGCTGAAACTACGACGGTTTGAATATTTACATAAAGTAAATACAAACCATATAACATTATTTTGTAAAATTCGGGATGGAATTTTCATTCCTTAGGCTGTTTACGAAAGATTTACTTGCAAAGTAATATATGAACTTTCTACATTACTGTACAAAATTGTCACAGATGATCATGTACGAGTTATTGAATCATTCTAAGGCTTCATATGGTTTTCACGAATTTCAACAGTTATCTTCAAGTTGAAGTAAGAATAATGCTATCCTGGAGTATTTTTCACTATTTAGGCAAGAAATTACGGGGTCTTTGAAGACGTACGTTTTACTCCTTCTAAAATGTTTATTTAAGTTAAATGTTAATGTTTTTTATTAGAAGTGATTTTAAAATTATAGTTTTCTTTCTTTTACAAAACGTTAGAAACGTGAGACATTTTCCATGACCAAAAAAGTGATTACTTTGTTTTTTTTATCTCCTGTCATATGTCAATGACATGTAGTCTACTAAAACAAAAGTACTTCTGTAAATAAAGTTAACAAAGTAGCATACCAAGAGCACATGTAAACATGTAATTCTTCCTGATATTTCAAAAACCCGTCATTATCCCAGACATTTTTAGTGAAAGATGGAATCCTCTCTTTACAACCAGCTTGAATAAGAAAGTGAAATTAATTTTTATTATTTTGTTAGGACAAAATTCTGGTATTACACGTTATAAATATAGAATATTTTGATTCCAAGTATAAACACTTTTATACCACTTTAAAAACATTCATATTCAACTCTGTAGATGATACTTGACGCTGATCTTCAGTTTTAGGTCAGCTTACGTTTTCTCAGTCGTTTTTAGAAAAGGGACGAATATTGCGGAACCTCTGAAATTGCCTACAAAAGATGTCCTATAGTGGAGCATTATTCTCTGTAAATAAACAAAACGCTGACATTGTTTCTAAAATCTACTCTTGTTTATAATTAATGCAGTAATATAATTTTATATTGTAAAGGTCAAGCGCTCTTCACAATTTTATCAACCATTTCAATAAATACATATGTCTGATGTACTTCATGATTTTATATTATTAATTTCTAATAATTGATTTTTCTTATTTTTCCTAGACTTCTTTCCTTTTTATATTGTGTTTTAAAATTTTTTATGAAGTAACTTTTCATTTACCTTATATATATATATATATATACAGTATATACATATAATCTATTGAATTCATTTTTACATGCAGAAATGGCTAATACTGCCATTAACGTCGTTAATACTAAAACATGTTTTCACTAAAATTTACTTTAAACTTATATTTTTCTATTATTTAAAGTTTTAATTAGGTATTGATGTCACATTGTCAAAGTACACGTTATGGTACAGGTTAAATAGGTTAAGTCCTGCAGGAACACATTATCTCGAAGCTTAGGATTGGTTACAAGATAAGTAAAGCTACTCATGAAACTGTGATTAGCCTAATATTGAGTGACGCCACTTGTATATACAGTTTCAACAAAAGGTATGTTGAGGAAAGGGTGCCTACAATACAGGGTTTAGATTTGTATATAATATCACCAGGTTTATAACTAAGGACTTAGTTTATAATTTGGTAATAAATAAAATATCATATTCATAATATCATGTAAACCTATCTAAATATTGTAAGGTAATTTGTATTTGTTTATTTATTAACTGTTAAAAACCAATACTTTCTATTTATTTTCTTAGTATCTACTATTTGTTTTATATTGCTTATTTTATTTATTATAGATTACGAAATACAGATTATTGTAAATAAAGAATGGGTATAGTTATTATAAAACTTAAGTTACTGTTTAACTCTATGTCAACACAATTTCATTCAGTAACACTCAATATATTTCTCTTTAAGTTGCAGCAAAGAATTACATGTATCTCAAAGTGTTCAATTGTCATGAAGTGTCAGCATTCAGAGATAATGAATGAAAGTTACTGGTGAAAAATAAAAAGGTCAAGTCTTTCAGGAAAGTAATACTCAAGAATAAGTGTTGTGCGGGATACGTTTTGCTTGTAAAGTGAGAGAAAATAAATTTGTTTTTCTTTGTGACAGTAGAGTCCCAGATAGGGAGATAAATATAGTCTCAGGCATTTGAAAACGTTCCTGAAATATTTATTGAAGGCTTTACAATAAAGTCAAGGAAGGTTTTATTTTATTTTACTTTAGTTTAATTTTGATTTAAATAAGTACTGACTTATATATAAAAATATTAAACACAAATGTATTAAATACTATAAATACATTACTATACATTGTTTCTTTCATTACAAGACATTAAAGAACAAATTTGAAATTTGTTTTACTCTTAAAACGTTAATATACGTTAAAGCTCCCAGAATCGTCGGAACATTTTCTTTATTCAATTTTACTTTTTCAGAGTTAGTAACTAAGTTTCGAATACATTTTAAGAAATATATTAGTATATAAATACCTACACATTATTGATTATTTTTTAATATTTTTATTCACTCCTAATTATATGGACCAAGAAAATATCACATAACAAAAGTATATGCTTCATAGATTTATTCCGATATTCGATCATATGGGATGTGAAATCTGTCCACCATGTTTAGGGATGTATATTTCTTTGTATTTAAACTTTTATAATAAAGTAGATATCATTATTTACATTCATGATCATTTTAGGTCTTTGTATTTTTCGAATCGTTTGTTTTCATCTAATTTAAATGATTAATTCATACTTTTATATTCTAGGTGGCTGAGTGTCTTCTGGAAGAGCATATGTTATCTCACCTATAGATTTGAAGTTCAATAAAATTTTTTTTCGTTTAAGCCTGCAGGTAGATTTCCCCATTTAAATGTACTACTTAGGACCCAACATTGACCAGTAATGGGTGGTTGAACCCAAGTGCTAATCACACCATCCCCCTTATAACCCTAATAGTCCTACTGCATGCAATGTTGGTAGGAGAAGAAACAGCACTATGTCAGCTTTTTTAAAAAAATGAACAAATTCGAACGATTTATTTACTAGCTTAAAAAACAGCTGATCTCCGTTTAAAGAAGATTTAGTTCCATTCCTTCCGATTGAGGGCTCTCCCTGTTTAAGAATGATACCCAGGGAAACATTGCCTTTTTTCCCACATAATTTGAAATAGTTATTTTCGCCCTTAGTTTTAAGGGATTTGAATCCATATCCAATATTCCCTACTCTACTTCGCACAAGGGTGTGCGTTGTTTTACCAGCTGATCGCCTAGACAATATTCCCTACTCTACTTCGTACAAGGATATGCGTTGTTTTACCAGCTGATCGCCTAGACAATATTCCCTACTCTACTTCGTACAAGGGTGTGCGTTGTTTTACCAGCTGATCGCCTAGACAATATTCCCTACTCTACTTCGTACATGGGTGTGCGTTGTTTTACCAGCTGATCGCCTAGACAATATTCCCTACTCTACTTCGTACAAGGGTATGCGTTGTTTAACCAGCTGATCGCCTAGACAATATTCCCTACTCTACTTCGTACAAGGGTATGCGTTGTTTTACCAGCTGATCGCCTAGACAATATTCCCTACTCTACTTCGTACAAGGGTGTCCGTTGTTTTACCAGCTGATCGCCTAGACAATATTCCCTACTCTACTTCGTACAAGGGTATGCGTTGTTTTACCAGCTGATCGCCTAGACAATATTCCCTACTCTACTTCGTACAAGGGTGTGCGTTGTTTTACCAGCTGATCGCCTAGACAATATTCCCTACTCTACTACGTACAAGGGTATGCGTTGTTTTACCAGCTGATCGCCTAGACAATATTCCCTACTCTACTTCGTACAAGGGTGTCCGTTGTTTTACCAGCTGATCGCCTAGACAATATTCCCTACTCTACTTCGTACAAGGGTATGCGTTGTTTTACCAGCTGATCGCCTAGACAATATTCCCTACTCTACTTCGTACAAGGGTATGCGTTGTTTTACCAGCTGATCGCCAAACAATATTCCCTACTCTATTTCGTACAAGGGTGTGCGTTGTTTTACCAGCTGATCGCCTAGACAATATTCCCTACTCTACTTCGTACAAGGGTATGCGTTGTTTTACCAGCTGATCGCCTAGACAATATTCCCTACTCTACTTCGTACAAGGGTGTCCGTTGTTTTACCAGCTGATCGCCTAGACAATATTTCCTACTCTACTTCGTACATGGGTGTGCGTTGTTTTACCAGCTGATCGCCTAGACAATATTCCCTACTCTACTTCGTACAAGGGTGTCCGTTGTTTTACCAGCTGATCGCCTAGACAATATTCCCTACTCTACTTCGTACATGGGTGTGCGTTGTTTTACCAGCTGATCGCCTAGACAATATTCCCTACTCTACTTCGTACAAGGGTGTGCGTTGTTTTACCAGCTGATCGCATAGACAATATTCCCTACTCTACTTCGTACAAGGGTGTGCGTTGTTTTACCAGCTGATCGCATAGAAAACAATCACGTGATCTACTTAGTATAAGATTTGGTTCAATTTCGTTAAAATTACATATTTATTAATATCTTTATATATAATTAGTCAGTAACAGAAAAAGGAATAGTAAAGGAATCGTTTAGTAATTTCTGATTACCTTTTTAAAACCAACTCTATTATAAATCAAATTAAAATTATAAAGTTAAACCGAAACATGTTTCGTAACAATAAACCCCGTACGTAATTCCTTAACAGTGGTTTATCTGTAAATTTAAATGTATCAACTAAATAACAGAACGAGTTATTATTTTCTTTATCGAACTCTTCAATTTACAGCATACATATCCTCTTGTTGCAGCTTAAAGTTTATATTATTTACAAATATATTTGTATTATGTGTGTAAACTGGCATGTTTCTCGGCTCATCAAGACTTATTTACCAAACACAAATCTGCACTACTAACCATTAGAGACCTGTGACTATTCCGTGTCACCGTTACGGCCTGCATGCAAGGTTCTTACATAAACTCCTTGGCCTTACCATATGAGTGTATATCTACCATAGAGAAAACGGTTAGTATTACCTCCAGAACTCACGGTATACCTGTTTTCATACCACTGTAACGTAATTATGAATATATGGCCTGAAACCAGGTTCCTGTGAAGGGTGAAAAATATCCGTATAATGCATTGAGAGTAGGTCTACAATGTATAGATACCACTTACAGATTTTTACTTGACTTTGAGATCAATCTTTTATATTTTGTTTAGTTCTTTTTTATGGCAGAGTTAATGAAAGAATAGAAAACATTTAGAGCAAGAAATCCTTCTTTTAAGTGATATTTACATTTTTACGTTTTATTAACTTCAAAAAATATGGTCATATAGATATTAGTAATTATTAAATAAACCAAACATTCATTGGATTTAATTCTATTTATTTAATCAAAAAAAGTAATTTCAAACCATTTGCTTTCACCAATATATATATTTCTTGAGCACATTAAGTTACCGAAGATGGTCCATTACTATTGTACCCAAGGAGGTAGAGGATGGCGTGTTACATAAATAAGAAGAGATTAGTTCAGGACTAGTAGAAGGTAAGCAATCCATAACGAATGAGAACTAAATGCAATTTACTCATCGCCTTGGGGCAGGAATATTATACAAATTGCCCCTAATTGCAGCTGTTAAATTTAGTGTTAAACTTTAAAATGCAGTTTTATGGGAGATTCAAGTAGATATAGTTTTATGTTGCTATACAATCTAATCCATAAATACTCTATTACTGGAAATAACCATTGAGTGAATAAGGTTCAAGTTTTAGCTATAGGGTTTAGTGAGTATCACCTGTATCACAGTATTTAGTGTTCTAGCATGGCACTATGGTTGGCCGACCAAGAAAACAATGGCTACAGTAACTTGAGCAAGATTTAAGGGTACTCGGCATTACAGCATCGAAACAGAAGTCTAAGAATAGAAGTACATGGCGGGACATTGTTAAGGAAGCCAAGGCCCGTCCCGGACTGTAGCGGTACGTAGTAGTAGTAGTAGTAGTAGTAGTAGTAGTTTCTAACACATTCATGTAAAAATAGTACAGAAATAAACTCAAGTATAAAAAAAATAAATTTGTTTATTTAGTGCTTGAGAAAGATGCCTAAAACGTGCATCGACGGATTATAATGAACGAATTTTCCTTATGAAAATTTGTTCGATGATCTTTTATGAATATAACTTGGTATAGGTCGAATAAAATAAACTAAAATATGTACACTGAAATAGGATTTAGTACAGTTACCATAAAGGCATTCAATAATCTTGAGGTGTAAACTTCATTACTTCACTAAATATCGACAGATGAATTCAATAAATACAACATTACACTGAGAGTTCACTTAATTTTGTTTATCAATATCTTATGTATAAGAAAACTTGTTTCCTAATAACCAATAAAGCTGGCATTGTAATAGTGTATATTTACCTGAGATTTTGCATTACATAATTATTACCACGTTTTTAAACGGAACTAAAAATATATAATTGGTAGATAAGAAATAATATGCAGAATTTTATGAACATTCACCAAGGGAATTTCCAACATAAATTACTCTAAACAATATGATTAGAGAGATATACAGACCGGAAATTTGTATGGATAGATAATTTCAATTTTGCCAAAATGATCAATGGCATGAAACGAAATTAGATTATAATGTAGATAGGGAGCAGAATTGTACCTCTAAAATTTCATTTGTTAGATAGTATAATAATATGCGGGACGATAAATGGTCTTTGTAGATAGGGAGCAGAATT
Source organism: Prosapia bicincta (assembly GCA_036971475.1). Taxonomy (NCBI): domain Eukaryota; kingdom Metazoa; phylum Arthropoda; class Insecta; order Hemiptera; family Cercopidae; genus Prosapia; species Prosapia bicincta. The sequence continues at coordinate 399,149,905 of JBAIZL010000001.1, forward strand.
GTACCTCTAAAATTTCATTTGTTAGATAGTATAATAGTATGTGGGACGATAAATGGTCTTTGTAGATAAGGAGCAAAATTGTACCTCTAAAATTTCATCTGTTAGATAGTATAATAGTATGCGGGACGATAAATGGTCTTTGTAGATACGGAGCAAAATCGTACCTCTAAAATTTCATCTGTTAGATAGTATAATAGTATGCGGGACGATAAATGGTCTTTGTAGATAGGGAGCAAAATTGTACCTCTAACATTTCATCTGTTAGATAGTATAATAGTATGCGGGACGATAAATGGCCTTTGTAGATAGGGAGCAAAATTGTACCTCTAACATTTCATCTGTTAGATAGTATAATAGTATGCGGGACGATAAATGGCCTTTGTAGATAGGAAGCAAAATTGTACCTCTAAAATTTCATCTATTAGGTAGTATAATAGTACGCAGGACGATAAATGGTCTTTGTAGATAAGGGGCAAAATTGTACCTCAAAAATTTCATCTGTTAGATAGTATAATAGTATGCGGGACGATAAATGGCCTTTGTAGATAGGAAGCAAAATTGTACCTCTAACATTTCATCTGTTAGATAGTATAATAGTATGCGGGACGATAAATGGCCTTTGTAGATAGGGAGCAAAATTGTACCTTTAACATTTCATCTGTTAGATAGTATAATAGTATGCGGGACGATAAATGGCCTTTGTAGATAGGGAGCAAAATTGTACCTCTAACATTTCATCTGTTAGATAGTATAATAGTATGCGGGACGATAAATGGCCTTTGTAGATAGGAAGCAAAATTGTACCTCTAAAATTTCATCTATTAGGTAGTATAATAGTATGCAGGACGATAAATGGTCTTTGTAGATAAGGGGCAAAATTGTACCTCAAAAATTTCATCTGTTAGATAGTATAATAGTATGCGGGACGATAAATGGCCTTTGTAGATAGGAAGCAAAATTGTACCTCTAACATTTCATCTGTTAGATAGTATAATAGTATGCGGGACGATAAATGGCCTTTGTAGATAGGGAGCAAAATTGTACCTTTAACATTTCATCTGTTAGATAGTATAATAGTATGCGGGACGATAAATGGCCTTTGTAGATAGGGAGCAAAATTGTACCTCTAACATTTCATCTGTTAGATAGTATAATAGTATGCGGGACGATAAATGGCCTTTGTAGATAGGAAGCAAAATTGTACCTCTAAAATTTCATCTATTAGGTAGTATAATAGTATGCAGGACGATAAATGGTCTTTGTAGATAAGGGGCAAAATTGTACCTCAAAAATTTCATCTGTTAGATAGTATAATAGTATGCGGGACGATAAATGGCCTTTGTAGATAGGGAGCAAAATTGTACCTCTAACATTTCATCTGTTAGATAGTATAATAGTATGCGGGACGATAAATGGCCTTTGTAGATAGGAAGCAAAATTGTACCTCTAAAATTTCATCTATTAGGTAGTATAATAGTATGCAGGACGATAAATGGTCTTTGTAGATAAGGGGCAAAATTGTACCTCTAACATTTCATTTGTTAGATAGTATAATAGTATGCGGGACGATAAATGGCCTTTGTAGATAGGAAGCAAAATTGTACCTCTAACATTTCATCTGTTAGATAGTATAATAGTATGCGGGACGATAAATGGCCTTTGTAGATAGGGAGCAAAATTGTACCTCTAACATTTCATCTGTTAGATAGTATAATAGTATGCGGGACGATAAATGGCCTTTGTAGATAGGAAGCAAAATTGTACCTCTAAAATTTCATCTATTAGGTAGTATAATAGTATGCAGGACGATAAATGGTCTTTGTAGATAAGGGGCAAAATTGTACCTCTAACATTTCATTTGTTAGATAGTATAATAGTATGCGGGACGATAAATGGCCTTTGTAGATAGGAAGCAAAATTGTACCTCTAACATTTCATCTGTTAGATAGTATAATAGTATGCGGGACGATAAATGGCCTTTGTAGATAGGGAGCAAAATTGTACCTCTAACATTTCATCTGTTAGATAGTATAATAGTATGCGGGACGATAAATGGCCTTTGTAGATAGGAAGCAAAATTGTACCTCTAAAATTTCATCTATTAGGTAGTATAATAGTATGCAGGACGATAAATGGTCTTTGTAGATAAGGGGCAAAATGGTACCTCAAAAATTTCATCTGTTAGGTAGTATAATAGTATGCGGAACGATAAATGGTCTTTGTACATAGGGAGCAAAATTGTACCTCAAAAACTTCATCTGTTAGATAGTATAATAGTATGCGGGACTATAAATGGTCTTTGTAGATAGGAAGCAAAATGGTACCTCTAAAATTTCATCTGTTAGGTAGTATAATAGTATGCGGGACGATAAATGGTCTTTGTAGATAGGAAGCAAAATTGTACCTCTAAAATTTCATCTGTTAGATAGTATAATAGTATGCGGGACGATAAATGGTCTTTGTAGATAAGGAGCAAAATTGTACTTCAAAAATTTCATCTGTTAGATAGTATAATAGTATGCTGGACGATAAATGGTCTTTGTAGATAGGGAGCAAAATTGTACCTCTAACATTTCATCTGTTAGATAGTATTAGTATGCGGGACGATAAATGGTCTTTGTTCTCGGAAAAGACCATACAAAGGTAGATCTTGTCAGATAATAAATATGTGATTACATATTTTTCGTTCAGATAAACATATTTCCGGCAATTCCACTTTTTGAAGGATGTACAAGAAATATGACTATTGGCGATGCTTGTAAATATAAAAGATAAATTCTTTTTCAATCTTTTGGATCGTACATTTAATAAATTTCCTATATCTATATAATAAGTCTATGGAAGAAATGTTTCACTGTGTTCATATCATAAGTTTTTAATTTATATGTCAAGGTGCCCCAACATCATATAAACTCACTTTAATTGTCGTGGTCCGTATGTTAAATATGTGTCCAAGTAAAATATGGGCTCTTGTACGTAATTGTAGTAAATTGTTGCTCCTGAGTACTTTATGAACCATTGTTATACTTTCCCCATCGTTATTTCTTCAATCTTTCTAATGTTCACTGACATTACCTAAACCAAGATAAAATTAATATTTAAAAATGAAATAATAGAGGGTGGTTTCCGTAGAAAAGAAATTCATCTTTACAAATATCCAAGTTTTTAACATACAAAACCTTTTTCCTTCTACTTACCATCTAGAGGTGGCATTTTACTACAAGCAAGCTGTTTAATAACATTAAATGTTGAAGTAGTTACTTGGCAGGAACTCAAAAGCTAACAGATGCCAATCATTGCACATTGTTTTTGAAAAAGACACAAAACAATATGTGAGATAATGTTATAAGCAACACATTTGCTCCACAATAGGGATTTCATCAATGTCCTCATGACGCCAAAACAAGAGAACCCTTTATGAAAGACAACCAACACGATATTATCAGCGATTTTCTTTCCATTCAATGTTTGTGTTGACTATTTTTAAGATTTATGTATGTAGTTGAGTGCTATGTGTTATTAGGCTCTAATAATTTTATGGCTTTCTGTGGCCCTCAAGTAATCACAGTATTCGCAATTTTACAGCGTATTTCTGAATACCTGCAACATATTAAATTACCATAGTTTTTGACAGATTTTCGATTTTGACCATTGCTTCCTTTGTAAGTTGGCTATAGAGATGTTAGGCAGACTATGTCTAGCTAATTTTCCGAAAGTTTACTTTTGCTGTATTTATAAATAAGCTCGCTTAGACATATGGAATCTCACACAGCAAAAGATTCCCCTTAATGTACATCAATCTTCCTTATTCTAACTTGTCACTGGATTCAGTTCGAATAATGTCGTTACTTGTGTCAAAATACTCACAAATGTATCGAAATCTTTGAATATTAAATTATGTTATACGATCCATTTTATATCTGGTTCCACACAATATTTCACATGGACTTTTAAAATCTGTTGCAAGAGCGCACTTATTCCATAACCTTCTGGTGTTATGTTAGATAATTATTGTCAACTCGTTTATTAAGTCTTATATCTAAAACTATTATCTTAATTACTATGTCTATTACTTTGTTAGAATCTTAGTTATACTTAAAGATGTTAAGAGGAGTTGTTTTCGATGCGATATACTATTGAAGGCTTATACTGATATGAACACATCTTGTATACTTTTAAAAGCTTCTTCCGACAATATTTGTTTTCTGACAGCTTAATTTATCTAATAAAAAAATAAAACGCATTTCAACCAGTTAGCTATATAATAACAGAGATTCTATTATTCTGACTGTACTAGATTTTATTTAACCTATGTTATATTTGGAAATGTCTGCGAGTTTAATTAAATTTTGTGTTTTTGCGTTTTTACTTTGAATTTCAATATTGTTTTCTTAAAAATTGCTACATTTTAAACATCAAACTTGAACTTACTGTCCACTGGGTTATACCACACATAAACCAAGTTTGCCGACCCAACTCACTAAACTCTAGACATTTCCTGTTTGTATTACTCCTTCCAGTATGTGTCATCTTATTCGCCATCCTCAATATGTCTTCCACCTTAACCAAGTGACCCAAATATTTCTCTTACTAACTCAATTCTGCCCCTTCTCAGCATGTAGGGGCTATTAGCCTCACACAATATTAGGGCTCGAGAAGGAAATTAAGCTTCCATTACAAACAAACAAGATTAAGTTAATTACCATTAGTTAAGAACTAACAGAATATACTGTTTACTTGTTTTCCAAACAATCTAGGTTAGTACACATACATTCTGTATAGTAATATAATTAAATGTGATAACTAAATTAATTCACAAATTCGAGCGCCAATCCTAAACCTTTTTTAAATGTTAGATTTGATTTTGCGAAATAGGTAATGATAAACCCAATATCTCACCAACAAATAATTTTTGGGCTAGAGAACCCGTTTCTCAGTTAGCAGAGGTTTTTTCTCCTTTACCAATATTACCAAATAATTATGAATGCAATGATTTGTGATTATTTAAGTGTAACAAACTTTTACTAGTAAAAGGTGAGATTTAAACCACTTCCATTTATAATTAATAGAGTATATTTACTGCTATATTTCCTTACTCTAAAAAATGTAGTGCAAATTATAATTATGCATATCATAGGGTATTATTTCGTCTGGGAAACTGTTTTCCAAATTTCTATAGATATGATAATTGTAATAAATATTTTGTGATAGGAATCTAGCGTTCGGGCTCTAACTTTCCCAATGAAATAAAATCATACTGACGTTATTGAAGCGTTAGTGATGGTAAATGGTGAATCAATCATCTCAGATTCTTACACTAAGTCATTTTTGTGTTATTAGAAGTGAAAAAGATAATATTTAGAGTGAAAAATCTGTTTCTAAAATATTTGAGATAAAATAACTTTGTGAAATGGAATTTACTTTGTTAATGCAATGTAATTAACACATGAAGTTCTAAACATAGTTGTAAAAGGTTTATTACAGGGAAAGCTATTATAAATACAGTCAAAACAAAACAACATCTATTGAAATTTTAATCTTCATTTCTTTTTAATGTTCACTTCTTTTTTTTCATCACTAAAACATAGTATTTCAAACGTAACGAACAATAATACTGAGATCTTCTGTGTCGAACATTAGGCGACATTCGTTCACTAGACAGGATTACATTTCTGCACCAGGGTCTATATACTTAGGCTATATACTAAGGGGAGGAGAAGCCAAATAGCAGTCATCCACACCCTTATGCAAATGTCGCACTTGGGATCTTACTGTGGAAAAACGTAAACGAGCGCGACCAGTGTATTACGAGAACAAGTATTTTGCTGTCCACACAAAACGTCTTTATCTCTTCTGTCTTAGTAACAGTGAATGTTCTTCTATGTGCGACAAGCCGAATGTTATAACTGCAATAAGAAATACGTGATACGTGCCAAGTACATTATAGCGATTTTTAGTAAAACTATATCAATGACATGTAAGGCTTCCGGACCCGGCAAGCTGGCCTGAGCAACCGGGCGGGTCCACAGGTGGCGGATAGTGGGACGGCCTACAGAAATGTAGGTTACCTGTGAATAAGGATTCCGGAAGGTTTCTGAATATGCAGGCCTGGACCAAGGCTATGGTTCAAAGGTGAGGAATTATCCCTCCTCGTCAGTCAACCGGTTGGGCTTGGTAGAAATAACCGAGTGCTCTGACCGGGGAGACTGGGGTAGTTGGGAATTAAGTCCTCACAATGCTACTCTCACCTCCCGGGTGAACCAAGGGCAATGCGACGGTGAAGTAGGGGCGGGAAACTGCCCAAACGACACAGTTGTAAAAAAGAGAGTAAAGCAGGCTGTTCATCTGAGCAGTTAATAATGTCCTGAACTTGGGGTGTGCTTCAAGGTCAGTGACTGAATACCCAATCCAAGGTGGAAGGCATCGTGCCGAAGGATGAATGGCTGCAGGGTATAAAATGCAGTCCCAAACGATCCCCTTGAGGAACCAGACAAAACCTCATTGTATGTTGTCTTGCCAGGGCAGTGGGGGCTCTGCTCTGGTCGACCGTTATTTCCCCCATACTCGTGGGACTTTAATGGACCAAGTAAGTATAAGAATTAATTTCGAGACTGCACAGACAGTGGGAGCCAATGAGACGGCAAACCGTGAGTCTGTAGCAGATGTGTCAACGGCAACCATCACTGGGGGTGCGGGGGCGGCTGTCAAGCTGCCGACTGCAGAAACCGGTGAAGTGGTTGTAGAGTTGAGCTCAATGTCTAGTCCTGGGGCTGCTCTGCGGACCCAGGCAACTGCAAATTAAGCAGAACAATGATCAAGATCCTCCAAGTGAACCTACAGCATAGCAGGGCGGCGAGTGCTGTCGTGTGTAGGATGCTGGACAGGGGAGAGGTGGACTTGGTGCTCATCCAGGAACCATGGATTTCTGGAGGAAAAATATGCGGGCTGGCGACATCTGGAGGTAAGTTGTTGTATGATAAGGACTCCGGTGTTCCCAGGACGTGTATCCTGGTTAGGAGGGGGTTGTGTGCTTTTGTACTAACGAACTTCTGTTGCAGGGATTTGTTAGCAGTGACGGTGGAGCTGCGGGCGGAGGGGGGGATGAAGAGGCTGAACCTGGCCACGGCATATCTCCCCTTTGACTGCGCGGGGGCTCTGCCAACACAAGAGCTGAGGAGCCTGGTCGAGCACTGCGAGGCTGTGGATGAGGAGCTGCTGGTGGGTATGGATGCTAACTCCCATCACACTTCGTGGGGTAGTACAGGTACAAACACTAGAGGTGAGGAACTTTTAGCTTATCTTAGCTCTAAGAATCTACTAGTCCTAAATCAGGGGGAAGAGCCGACGTTTGTCACTAGGGCCAGACAGGAGGTCCTGGACATTACGGTGGCATCGAACCAGATGGCTAGGTATGTACTAAATTGGCATGTGTCGGATGAACCATCTTCTTCTGATCACAGACATATTAGGTATGATATCTCTCTAAATCCAGCCATGCTTCGTCCAACCAGGGATCCAAGAAGAACAGACTGGGACTCCTACAGGAGGGACCTGGGTGTTCGGATTGAGGAGGCTGGATTGGAGTATGGTGGGAGGAGAGAGCTAGAAGACTCTGCCACATTGGTTGGCGAGGCTATAATAGAATCCTTTACCGATAACTGCCCTCTCAGTGAGGGGAGGAAAGTAGGGGATCCGTCATGGTGGAACAAGAAGCTAGCCAAACTTCGGAAGACCACCAGGAGACTCTTTAATAGAGCAAAAAAGAACGGGGAGTGGGACCTGTATAGGAAAACACTAACCGAATACAACAGGGCAATTAGAGAAGCGCGCAGGAAGTCCTGGAAGGAGTTTTGTCATGAGATTGACAAAACTCGGGAAGGGGCACGACTGTATAAAGTGCTCTCTAAGGACTTAGTGAACCCGGTGGGGATGCTAAGAACTCCACTGGGAAATATAACAAAAACGGCAGGGGAAACTGTGGAAGAATTAATCAGGACACATTTCCCTTCCAGTACCCTGAGGAAACTTGGGGGAGCAGACACTGAACCGGTTACCAAACTCTCCACAAGACGTGGTAAGAGGGAGGACTGGGAAGTGGCAAGGAGGATAGTAACTCCACAAAGGGTAAGATGGGCTATTGGCACTTTTAAACCCTACAAATCTCCAGGTCCAGATGGGATCTATCCTGTGCTGCTGCAGCAGGGAATGGATATGCTGGTGCTGGTACTTACTAAATTATACAGGCTAAGCATTGCTCTAGGGCATGTGCCGGCAGCCTGGAAATCTAGTAAGGTGGTCTTTATACCTAAGCCCACCGGTAACCAATCGGAAGGGAAAGGATACAGACCTATCACACTCATGTCCTTTTTTCTCAAGGGACTTGAAAAACTGGTTGATAGGCATATTAGGGGGGGTGCTTTGGCTATCAAACCACTGCATTGGAACCAGTATGCTTACCAACCGGGGAAATCTTGCGAGGGAGCTCTCCATCAAGTGGTTGGTAGGATTGAGCAAATGATCGCTAAGAAAGGTTGTGCCATAGGTGCCTTCCTCGACATTGAAGGGGCTTTCAATAACCCCTCAGTGGAGACGATGGTAAGTGGTGCAAGACGTCATGGAGTGGATGCGACCACGTGTGGTTGGATAAGTTCCATGTTAACAAACAGAAGCATTTCTGTAGAGGTGGCAGGGGAGGTCAGAAGGGCGGAGACAAGTCTGGGCTGTGCACAGGGGGGGGGTTCTCTCTCCTCTGTTGTGGTGCCTAGTGGTTGACAACCTTATTGAACTCCTGAATGAACAGGGGTACTTCTGTCTAGGATATGCGGACGACATAGTTGTCCTGATCCTGGGCAGATTCCCTGATACAGTCCTTGAGGTAATCAGAAATCCTCTACGACTGATTGAAGAGTGGTGTAAAAAGGAGAACCTTAGGGTAAATCCAAAAAAGACTGCTCTCATTAACTTCACCAGACAGCGAAAAGATCTGACGACCAGGATGCCCCGCTTGTTTGGTGAATACCTTGAGTTTGTGGGGGAGGTGAAGTACCTGGGAGTTACTCTGGACAGGAAACTCACCTGGAATCCACATCTTGAGAGGACAGTTAACAGGGCCAAAAGGGCACTGATGACTGTGAGAAGAATGGTGGGTAAGAAATGGGGACTGAAGCCATCAATGATGCACTGGATGTATCTGAGGGTGATAAGACCTATGATTACCTATGGAGCTCTGGTGTGGTGGACAAAGGCCAACCAGGCACAGACAAGAGCTAAACTGAGCTCTATCCAGAGATTGGCCTGTCTGTGCACACTGGGAGCGATGTCAACTACACCAGGTGCAGCAATGGAAGTAATGCTTAACCTCCCTCCCCTTGAGCTTGTCCTTAGGGGAGAGGCGAGGCTAGCGGCATGGAGATTGCGCAACTCGAGCAACTGGGCTAACCTCCCAGATGTCTCGGGACATATGAGTATCGAGTGCGTGGTCAAAGAACCCGTCTTGGAAATGGGCAGCGACCACATTACTCGAATGTTTGCACCTGACCAGGTCCACCAAACTGTGATGGAATGGTCAGGGACATTAACATCGGGAGCTCAGATCTGGTACACAGATGGCTCCAAGATGGACTTTGGCACTGGAGCGGGGGTGTATTGTAAAAACCCAAGGGTAGAACTAGTTTTTTCCTTGGGGAGGCATACCTCTGTCTTTCAGGCCGAAGTATATGCTATAAATGCCTGTCTGGGGGAGATAGCGAGAAGGGAAACACATGGGGCCCGGATTGCTATTTTCTCCGACAGTCAGGCAGCAATTAAGGCACTAAACGGACACGTGGTCACCTCGGCCATAGTCAGGGAGTGCCTAATTAACCTACAAGCTCTGGCAAGGCACAATCAAGTCAAGATTGGTTGGGTGCCAGGGCATAGGGGAATACTTGGAAATGAAGCCGCAGATGCGCTGGCCAGGGAGGGGTCCTCGACTCCCCTGATTGGACCGGAACCTGCGGTGGGTATTTCCAAATCCATGGTCAGGATGACAGTGCGAAGGTGGATGGCTGAAAGACACTGTGAGCACTGGATCAGGGCCGAAGGGATGAGGCACAGTAAGCTAACCCTTAGGAGACCTTCCTTGGGGCTGCAGAAGAGTCTCATCTATCTGTCTAGGCAGGAATTAAGGATAGCCACAGGACTACTCACGGGACACTGTGGACTAAGGAAACATTTGCATAAAATGGGTATCTACAAGGATGAACCAGTGTGCAGATTGTGCGGGCAGGAACAGGAGACTGCCACACACATTATTTACAGATGTGGAGTACTTGCTGAGAGGCGCTTCAACCTCTTTGGTGATGGAACGGCTTTGGTGGATGCTGAAGGTAAAACTCTAGTCAGGAAACTCCTAAACCTGGTAAGAGGGAAGGGGTTATTTGACTAGATCAGGGAGGTAAGTACAATATACCTTAAGGTAGCAGTGCTTCGGGCAATTCAAACCCGCTCCCAAGTTAAAAAAAAAAAAAAAAAAAAAAAAAAAAAAGGCTTCCGGAACAAATCTCAGTTGAAACTTAAGGATATCTCTGTGTCTTAGCTGGAGACACCGAGTGACTAAGATATCAATAAATGTTTATATGTTTTCCGTGAAATACACAACGTTCAGTCTCACTGATAAAATAACACACAACCTCGTTATATTTTTACATCACAACCTGATAAATGTTTGTCAAATCTCAGAAATAACGTCACACATATATATATATGGAGACGAACACACATAGACAGCTAGCTGCAAGGAAGTTAATATTATAATAGAAGTCTGTTTATATAGTGAGAGAATATTATTAACATACAGCAATGTAAAATAAACTGTCACATTTTATATAACAAATTAAATAAAAATTATTTACGACTTTTAACTCTTAATAGCAGTTTATTTTCTGAAGAGTTCAACGGAGAAACTGGACGAGGAGACTAAGAAAGAAACTAAGTGAAAAATAATTATGATCAATGCTATAGTTAAGTGCTAAAAAATAAAATTCGGTCGATGAAAAAAAACGTATTTTTAAAAATGAATTATTAAAATCGGGCATCAGATGTCAATTATGTATATATATATATATATATATATATATATATATTTGAAGTTCGTTTACATCAATACAAACAAAAATTTAAATAACTAATTTGACCAAACGTATAAAACCATTAGGCATTGTTTTATATTATTAGAGTATCTCTATAAACAAAAATTGAAATATAGTAAAAATATTAACGATGCTGTATTTATTATTCTCTAGGATTTACTTGAATTATAATCCAAAATAATTTGCTAATTTTTACAGTTGGAAAACCACGCATAATTCTTACTAAATTAATTTAACTTTTTTTTTAATTATGCCTTTTTCATTTCTTCTTGTAGATATTCAATCTACGATTTTCCGACACCTTTGCAATTATTCGCTCTACAGTTTTGCCGACGTCATTGCAGATATTCACTCTACAATTTTGCCGATATTGTTGCAGATATTCATTCTACAATCCTACCACGGTTGACATATATCAGTTAGTAATTGAGATCAAAAACATTTTGGTTAAATAATGCTCGCAAGATGTGCTACCGACTGTGGTAGTTACTTATTTTCTCCAACGCAAGAGGATTTTAAAAAAAGCTTATTAATTATTAAACCTGTAAACTTGCTACGGATAGTGACATTTACATTGAAATTTATATACTGATGGTTTTACTTATACAAGTGATATATTGTCAGAGTATATAGAGTGGAAACATCTGTTCTTGTGTAGCGTTTGCTACTCACTAACATAAAAAACGACTTAGCAGGTGTAACATGGAAACATGCAGTAGCTACTACATGCTATCATATAAATTTTATAAGAATACATATATATATATGTGTGTGTGTGTGTGTGTGTGTGTGTGTGTGTGTGTGTGTATAAATGTGACGCATTTCATCCGTTCAGTGGATAACGTTTAAAGTGTTTTAACTTAGTTATTATACTAAATTATAATTATTCTATTGGTATTTTCATGTAAACATTATTTTATGCTATTTGATATACTATTTGTACTTTTTTCCTTTTTCTCCCTTTTAGTGGGATTTTTAATATTCTATATTTAAGTTAACTGTTGGCAGCTATTTTATGATGAGGACGTTGGTTCTATTGGTTTGGTATAGTGTTTATGGTTTGTGTAGGTTATCTAAAAATTGGGTATACATTATTATTTGCATATCTTTTTTTGTAAGGTCTGGATAGTATATTTGATTGTTTATTTTGTCATTATACATTTTATGTTAGGGCCTAGGATTTTAATTTCTATTCACATGCTACAAATCTGCATGGTTGCGTAATTGTTTAAATTACACAATAATGCAGACAGAGATCTCTGTGTATTTCTTAAGGTAGATTTTTACTCCTAAATATTAAATGTTTACTATATCCTTTATCAGTGCGTACCTACTTATAATACGGATTTCACTACCTATCTTGCCACTGGTTTATACGGATCATCACTGTGTACGAAATTATGAAAATTACATTTTGAATTACTTTTGGGATTTTTACATTAAAAGACTTTGTGGAAAAGCGTGCCTAAATTATAAATCATGTATTTTCACTCCGCCAAAGTATCAGGATTAAAGGCTTACACAAAGTATCCCCTCGCTCTCTCTAAAATCAAGCTTCCACTCGTCGGACGTCACTCATCAGAACTAATTCCGAATTAATTAAATCCGGGTGCTTGAAATTGATGTTCCAAAACGGCTTCGTATAGAAGGATCTCATGTAACGCTCCGTAAATACCTGACATTGTATGACATCTTCTTATCAACCGTGATTTATAAATTATTATTGCGATGTAAACTTCATTAATTAACCTCATTAATTTCCTCTTAATCATTTTACACCATAAAGTCATTGTTATTTATTGAATTATTGCAGATAGATTCCCATAAAACAAATTATTTTTTAAAAATGTTTTCAGTAATTAATTAACTTTTTAAATGCCCAATAAGATTTTCTACAGAAATGTAACTTTAATACTATACCCCTTATTTACTATGACTGAATGTATATTAACGAATCCTATTTTCTAGAATAAAAATAAAATCTGATGATGAACTCTTAATTTCACTTTCTGCTACGAATAGGCCTTACAAAAACATTTATCCATCGCGAAGTTCAACGAACCAAGATTAGAATATTATTTCGGAATTACACCTGTAACGTTATATTTTGTATTACCACCTAACTATGCCCGATTGTAAACAATTGTATGTGTCGCCACGACAGACCGATAGCAAAATAACTGTGCGGGCAAAGTTTAAATTTTCCGGTATAGTTTTAAGCGTAATAAGTGAGTAGTCGACAGAGTCTGAGACAAAGCAGTCAGGAGGAACCGACGCAGTGCATCCAGCGGCATGCTAACTTCCCGAGGGAATAGTCCTAATAACCACTCACAATGGGTAAACAACTTATATAATGTCCCTTTTATATTTATAAGTAATTTATATATTCATTTGAACGCACTTTAAAGCCCGTGGAGGATTTTATGTCAATTAATTGTGATAAATGCTATTTTAAAATGAATATCGATGATTTCCCGTTTTAGCAAATCTTCCGACGGCAGTGACGATACACATCAAATCAATCATGTCGGAAAAACGTTAAGATTTATTCGTTGCCATTGTCTTTTAGTGAGAAGTTTTAGTGATTGGTTTTGTCCTGAACAATCGGTAAAATCATGAAAGTTTATCGCTGCGACTAATACATTCCAGCGATTATGACGTCATCACCAACCAAACAGCTGACGGAATGTGAACTATAGGAATAACCTTTAAAGTAACATTACCAAAATATTATCCTTACCATAACCAATTTCTTTTTTGTTAGTGTTAATTATTTGTGTGTCTATTATTGATTTTTATTTAATATTTTCTTTTTTGTTGATTATATGTGTAATAAGTTTACACGTCCTGTATACTGTAATTTATTTTTGGTGTTTAAATGCGGATATTTTTTATCTTTTTCAAACTTTAGTTTTTGAAGTATTACAAAACATAAATTACATCTACTTTGATATAAAATCGCTTTAAAAAGATGTTTGGATTAGGCTCCGAAGTTTGGCTTGAAAATGAGGTCAGTTAATTTCCTATAAGTTTGTCAGAAGAAACCAAAATTGTCTAAATGTTCACAATAACATCTGCATAAAGAAAGAGAAATAATAGAGAAACACGATTATCATATGGTAACGAGTATAACGTGCGTTACATAGATGCCGTCCCTAATTGGAGAGGAAACAATTCAAACGCTTTGCACAAAAATACTGTGTATAACGGTGCTATAAAGTTTGTTTCTCGTCTCAAACTTATAATCGAATCTTCGTTACAGAAAACATTTTTTTCACTGCTGCAAAAGTATAACATAAGTTTCTGTAGCAAAAGTGACCAAGTAACCTCGTATATCTATCTCGATTTATATAATTGTTTTTAGCAAGCTCCTATTTGGCTTCTGACTATTTCGTAAGAAAACCTTTTTAAATATCAAGTGTTAAATTTTGCAAGAAGAAAGAAAAATGGGGAAAAGAAGACTACTTGTGATTGTTATAAACTTATAGCATTTAAAATAGTTTTACTAAAGTAAGTTATAAATAAACTTGTAGTAATTATATTGTAACTCAAAGTAATTACCTTACATTAATATTAATAGTAAATGTGCAGCCTGCAGAAGAAGAGTCAGTCATTAAGAATTGTAAGTAACCGTTTTCAGAGAATTTTTCGCGAGTTACGGTTAGCCTTCGCGTTTGATATTTGGCGAGATACAATATTTCCTGTGAAAAATAAAGAACTAAATTATTTTACCTGAGTCTGAACACTTCCTACTACCCTTCAGGACCAAAACAGTTACCACTCTTTGCTGATAGGGAATTTGCTGCTTACCATTATGTCCCTTTCCCATTTCAAGTTACCGGAAACTTAAAAACTTTTAGTAGAATATCAAAACGATTTGGTTTTTAATCTGATATCCCCAAAAAAATAATTTTTGATTTGTATTAAATAAATATATTATGCCTGATTAGTTTGCAGTATTTTTTTGTTTTAGCAGTTCGGCGATTTATAAAAATGAATGGCATTTCTACAGAAACCAATTCACTATTAAAACATTGTTAAAAAGTTAAATATATTTGGACATTTTTTTAAAACTTTAATAAGAGACAGCTTCAACTCAGCGACTGCTTTTCGCTACTTCCAACAAGTTTGAAAGTCATTTCGTGGGGTTTCAAATCAAGATTGTGTTCTGATGTGACAGTTATATCTGCATTTTGTGCGTCGAATTTCTTCAAAAGTCCGAAAAGTTATAGTAATATTAAACCATCTATCCTACGAACCCTGCAACGTTACATGTTATTGAATAGTTTCAATTCTCTAGCGTCATGATTCTTTATTGAGCAGTTGGGGAACGTTATTGTGTGTGTGTGTGTGTGTGTGTGTGTGTGTGTGTGTGTGTGTGTGTGTGTGTGTGTGTGTGTGTGTAGAACTATAAAGAGTAGATCTATAAGAATATACTATCTGAGGAAACCTATACGTATGACTCGATCCTTCTAGTTATATAACCAGTCATATAGATCTGTGGTATAAACAAGGTAGTACGTATTCAGAGTGATGGAGAAGAACTTTGTTTTTTATTATTTAGTTTTAGTACCTGATACTTTATTGAGACTAAACAATAGGCCTACCCTAATTATTGCACAGAAAGCGCTGCACGGTGGCAGACTAGTCAATACACAAATTTAAACTTCTACCTCTTTATTTTGATAGCGTATATAAGAGCTTGTTCAGATGTGTGCTGCCAAAAAAATAATATGGACCTACAGGACAGAAAACGGATTCTGCCACCAAACGTATTCATTGAAATTTTCGAATAAGTAGACTCGTACGATATAATATGTCACAAATTGACCCTGTAACCATTTGTTTACAACGTTCCTATAACAACTCTGTAACAACTCTACGACAACCCTATTTGCACCATTTTATACTGTGACCTACAGAATATTGACAAATATACTGATGTGAAACAGTTATTCAGGTCACTGTAGTGATGTTCTTAACAAAACAATTTAAACAGTTTCTAGTCACTGTAAACTGAATGAGTTAGTGATCAAAGTTGTATGGTTCTGTGTTTCTGTTTTAAATCAATTCACAAACACAGACTTACACAAACCCCTCGAACAATTAATAATGTTTAACTGTCAAACATAAAACTCCACAGTACAACATCGCAAGGGTAACAAAATTACTAACTTTCAGAATCTGGGATTAATACCCAAAAGGCAATAACTCTAGTTGCTAACTTTGTAATTCTAGTTGAATATTTATTAAACAAAATCTTTATTAATCAAATAATTAAAGTTTGGTTTCAATTCTGTAATACAATCTTTTATGAATTTTGAAATATAAATAAAGGTAGATTGTTTAATGTTTTTAATATCGATCCTTTCAACCATACGACTGTAGACGTCCATTTACCAAAGAGTGTAGTAAATATATATATATATATATATATATATATATATATATATATATATTTATCCTAATTTTAAACAAAATGTAGGCCTGGAAAGGACACGCGACATTTCTATGCCTACAATGGCGTCAAGTGTACAGGGTTGCATATCCCCACTAGGGAGGAAGTAATAATGTCAGTCAGAAGGAATGGTGGTCTCATAAGCTGTAGTCATGTACAGGAAACGAACACAATG
This sequence comes from Prosapia bicincta, assembly GCA_036971475.1. NCBI lineage: Eukaryota > Metazoa > Arthropoda > Insecta > Hemiptera > Cercopidae > Prosapia > Prosapia bicincta. The sequence goes on from JBAIZL010000001.1 coordinate 399,166,667, forward strand.
CACCTGCGGGATTGAAGCTAGGGAAATATTATAACGCTGCTGCAGAGATAATTACCGGAAATAAATCAAGGCTATACCTTGGTCGCAAGAGTATTTTCTCAGAAATACAAAAGAAATACAATTAACACTATTTAGTTATTAGTCATAATATATGACTTCATCAAATTAATTAAGTTACAAGTTTTTATTTAAACCAATTGGATATGTATTAATATGTCACACTTGACTATAAAATCAGTTGCTTTCTTATGTATTCCTTTGTCTAGATACTCTCTCATTTGACAATGGGATACATAGGACTACATTCCTACATATTTTAGGAATGAATGTTATTCTCCAGTAAGAATGGGGGATGAAATTATAAGTAATAACCACAATGTCGGAGCAGAGACGCAGTTGATATACGACACATAGACCAAGTTGACCTCTGCTTTGAAGTGCTATTTGGCAGAGTATGGAGCATGAACAAGGAATAATGCAATAGATTGCACGAAGATATAGAATTTAAAAAAAAATAGGGCAGAAAGATTATTGGTACAGTAAGGCAATGTGGTAGAAGGGGTTGTAGTGCCTACTTTCGACCTGTAAGAAAATGGAAATGAATAATACTTTAGACTTGCGTTGGAAATCAAATAAAGAAATGCAAGACCTAATATTTAAAAGGCAGATGGAAGGATAGATTCATATTAAATATATAATATTAAAGTTATATTATTGGTGATATTTTAATTGTTAATCCGTTATACCATAACGACTGCAATTGCAAACTGCCATAGTAAACAGTAACTTTATAAGGGAGTTTCGAAACTATATTTGAAAATGATGCAATCATTAATTATAAATGAAAAGTAAAAAATCTCGTACATGAAATTGTGTTAAGCTATTAATGAAAATCAGTTTAATGTAGAAAAGGTATGCAAGTACATAGTGAGCTCATTTTTCTTGGAGCTGTGTGAGGGTGAGGGTTTACTTTCTGGATTCTCTTCCTAATGTATGCTTCTGAAATTAATGTTTACTATTATAAAATACGTACATAGAAACTATTAACAGACAAATACAAACTACACAATAGACTTTAAACTGAGTGGTTTCACTGCTAAAACACAGCGGATTGATTGGACATTCGGTGATGGTGATATTTTTTGTAGGTTAAGGCAACCAGCTCATATGTCGCAAACCTAGGATAGATCTACAGTACATCTGAGTCATAAGATGTGTGTCTGATTATCCCATTCCATTCTAGGAGGAATGAAGATGTGTAGAAGGTATTTGGTAGAGCTAAGGAATGGACACTAAAATCCCGCGGTACAAGGATTCCTAATACTACAGTACATCTTTGTCATAAGATGTGTGTCTGATTATCCCATTCCATTCTAGGAGGAATGAAGATGTGTAGAAGGTATTTGGTAGAGCTAAGGAATGGACACTAAAATCCCGCGGTACAAGGATTCCTAATACTACAGTACATCTTTGTCATAAGATGTGTGTCTGATTATCCCATTCCATTCTAGGAGGAATGAAGATGTGTAGAAGGTATTTCGTAGAGCTAAGGAATGGACACTAAAATCCCGCGGTACAAGGATTCCTAATACTACAGTACATCTTTGTCATAAGATGTGTGTCTGATTATCCCATTCCATTCTAGGAGGAATGAAGATGTGTAGAAGGTATTTGGTAGAGCTAAGGAATGGACACTAAAATCCCGCGGTACAAGGATTCCTAATACTACAGTACATCTGAGTCATAAGATGTGTGTCTGATTATCCCATTCCATTCTAGGAGGAATGAAGATGTGTAGAAGGTATTTGGTAGAGCTAAGGAATGGACACTAAAATCCCGCGGTACAAGGATTCCTAATACTACAGTACATCTGAGTCATAAGATGTGTGTCTGATTATCCCATTCCATTCTAGGAGGAATGAAGATGTGTAGAAGGTATTTGGTAGAGCTAAGGAATGGACACTAAAATCCCGCGGTACAAGGATTCCTAATACTACAGTACATCTGAGTCATAAGATGTGTGTCTGATTATTGCATTCCATTCTAGGAGGAATGAAGAAGTGTAGAAGGTATTTGGTAGAGCTAAGGAATGGACACTAAAATCCCGCGGTACAAGGATTCCTAATACTACAGTACATCTGAGTCATAAGATGTGTGTCTGATTATTGCATTCCATTCTAGGAGGAATGAAGAAGTGTAGAAGGTATTTGGTAGAGCTAAGGAATGGACACTAAAATCCCGCGGTACAAGGATTCCTAATACTACAGTACATCTTTGTCATAAGATGTGTGTCTGATTATTCCATTCCATTCTAGGAGGAATGAAGAAGTGTAGAAGGTATTTGGTAGAGCTAAGGAATGGACACTAAAATCCCGCGGTACAAGGATTCCTAATACTACAGTACATCTTTGTCATAAGATGTGTGTCTGATTATTCCATTCCATTCTAGGAGGAATGAAGAAGTGTAGAAGGTATTTGGTAGAGCTAAGGAATGGACACTAAAATCCCGCGGTACAAGGATTCCTAATACTACAGTACATCTTTGTCATAAGATGTGTGTCTGATTATTCCATTCCATTCTAGGAGGAATGAAGAAGTGTAGAAGGTATTTGGTAGAGCTAAGGAATGGACACTAAAATCCAGCGGTACAAGGATTCCTAATACTACAGTACATCTGAGTCATAAGATGTGTGTCTGATTATTGCATTCCATTCTAGGAGGAATGAAGAAGTGTAGAAGGTATTTGGTAGAGCTAAGGAATGGACACTAAAATCCCGCGGTACAAGGATTCCTAATACTACAGTACATCTGAGTCATAAGATGTGTGTCTGATTATCCCATTCCATTCTAGGAGGAATGAAGAAGGGTAGAAGGTATTTGGTAGAGCTAAGGAATGGACACTAAAATCCCGCGGTACAAGGATTCCTAATACTACAGTACATCTTTGTCATAAGATGTGTGTCTGATTATTGCATTCCATTCTAGGAGGAATGAAGAAGTGTAGAAGGTATTTGGTAGAGCTAAGGAATGGACCCTAAAATCCCGCGGTACAAGGATTCCTAATACTACAGTACATCTGAGTCATAAGATGTGTGTCTGATTATTGCATTCCATTCTAGGAGGAATGAAGAAGTGTAGAAGGTATTTGGTAGAGCTAAGGAATGGACACTAAAATCCCGCGGTACAAGGATTCCTAATACTACAGTACATCTTTGTCATAAGATGTGTGTCTGATTATCCCATTCCATTCTAGGAGGAATGAAGATCTGTAGAAGGTATTTCGTAGAGCTAAGGAATGGACACTAAAATCCCGCGGTACAAGGATTCCTAATACTACAGTACATCTGAGTCATAAGATGTGTGTCTGATTATTCCATTCCATTCTAGGAGGAATGAAGAAGTGTAGAAGGTATTTGGTAGAGCTAAGGAATGGACACTAAAATCCCGCGGTACAAGGATTCCTAATACTACAGTACATCTTTGTCATAAGATGTGTGTCTGATTATTCCATTCCATTCTAGGAGGAATGAAGAAGTGTAGAAGGTATTTGGTAGAGCTAAGGAATGGACACTAAAATCCCGCGGTACAAGGATTCCTAATACTACAGTACATCTGAGTCATAAGATGTGTGTCTGATTATTGCATTCCATTCTAGGAGGAATGAAGAAGTGTAGAAGGTATTTGGTAGAGCTAAGGAATGGACACTAAAATCCCGCGGTACAAGGATTCCTAATACTACAGTACATCTTTGTCATAAGATGTGTGTCTGATTATTCCATTCCATTCTAGGAGGAATGAAGAAGTGTAGAAGGTATTTGGTAGAGCTAAGGAATGGACACTAAAAACCCGCGGTACAAAGATTCCTAATACTACAGTACATCTGAGTCATAAGATGTGTGTCTGATTATTGCATTCCATTCTAGGAGGAATGAAGAAGTGTAGAAGGTATTTGGTAGAGCTAAGGAATGGACACTAAAATCCCGCGGTACAAGGATTCCTAATACTACAGTACATCTTTGTCATAAGATGTGTGTCTGATTATCCCATTCCATTCTAGGAGGAATGAAGATGTGTAGAAGGTATTTGGTAGAGCTAAGGAATGGACACTAAAATCCCGCGGTACAAGGATTCCTAATACTACAGTACATCTTTGTCATAAGATGTGTGTCTGATTATCCCATTCCATTCTAGGAGGAATGAAGATGTGTAGAAGGTATTTCGTAGAGCTAAGGAATGGACACTAAAATCCCGCGGTACAAGGATTCCTAATACTACAGTACATCTTTGTCATAAGATGTGTGTCTGATTATCCCATTCCATTCTAGGAGGAATGAAGATGTGTAGAAGGTATTTGGTAGAGCTAAGGAATGGACACTAAAATCCCGCGGTACAAGGATTCCTAATACTACAGTACATCTGAGTCATAAGATGTGTGTCTGATTATCCCATTCCATTCTAGGAGGAATGAAGATGTGTAGAAGGTATTTGGTAGAGCTAAGGAATGGACACTAAAATCCCGCGGTACAAGGATTCCTAATACTACAGTACATCTGAGTCATAAGATGTGTGTCTGATTATCCCATTCCATTCTAGGAGGAATGAAGATGTGTAGAAGGTATTTGGTAGAGCTAAGGAATGGACACTAAAATCCCGCGGTACAAGGATTCCTAATACTACAGTACATCTGAGTCATAAGATGTGTGTCTGATTATTGCATTCCATTCTAGGAGGAATGAAGAAGTGTAGAAGGTATTTGGTAGAGCTAAGGAATGGACACTAAAATCCCGCGGTACAAGGATTCCTAATACTACAGTACATCTTTGTCATAAGATGTGTGTCTGATTATTCCATTCCATTCTAGGAGGAATGAAGAAGTGTAGAAGGTATTTGGTAGAGCTAAGGAATGGACACTAAAATCCAGCGGTACAAGGATTCCTAATACTACAGTACATCTGAGTCATAAGATGTGTGTCTGATTATCCCATTCCATTCTAGGAGGAATGAAGAAGTGTAGAAGGTATTTGGTAGAGCTAAGGAATGGACACTAAAATCCCGCGGTACAAGGATTCCTAATACTACAGTACATCTTTGTCATAAGATGTGTGTCTGATTATTGCATTCCATTCTAGGAGGAATGAAGAAGTGTAGAAGGTATTTGGTAGAGCTAAGGAATGGACACTAAAATCCCGCGGTACAAGGATTCCTAATACTACAGTACATCTGAGTCATAAGATGTGTGTCTGATTATTGCATTCCATTCTAGGAGGAATGAAGAAGTGTAGAAGGTATTTGGTAGAGCTAAGGAATGGACACTAAAATCCCGCGGTACAAGGATTCCTAATACTACAGTACATCTTTGTCATAAGATGTGTGTCTGATTATCCCATTCCATTCTAGGAGGAATGAAGATCTGTAGAAGGTATTTCGTAGAGCTAAGGAATGGACACTAAAATCCCGCGGTACAAGGATTCCTAATACTACAGTACATCTGAGTCATAAGATGTGTGTCTGATTATTCCATTCCATTCTAGGAGGAATGAAGAAGTGTAGAAGGTATTTGGTAGAGCTAAGGAATGGACACTAAAATCCCGCGGTACAAGGATTCCTAATACTACAGTACATCTTTGTCATAAGATGTGTGTCTGATTATTCCATTCCATTCTAGGAGGAATGAAGAAGTGTAGAAGGTATTTGGTAGAGCTAAGGAATGGACACTAAAATCCCGCGGTACAAGGATTCCTAATACTACAGTACATCTGAGTCATAAGATGTGTGTCTGATTATTGCATTCCATTCTAGGAGGAATGAAGAAGTGTAGAAGGTATTTGGTAGAGCTAAGGAATGGACACTAAAATCCCGCGGTACAAGGATTCCTAATACTACAGTACATCTTTGTCATAAGATGTGTGTCTGATTATTCCATTCCATTCTAGGAGGAATGAAGAAGTGTAGAAGGTATTTGGTAGAGCTAAGGAATGGACACTAAAATCCCGCGGTACAAAGATTCCTAATACTACAGTACATCTGAGTCATAAGATGTGTGTCTGATTATTCCATTCCATTCTAGGAGGAATGAAGAAGTGTAGAAGGTATTTGGTAGAGCTAAGGAATGGACACTAAAATCCCGCGGTACAAGGATTCCTAATACTACAGTACATCTGAGTCATAAGATGTGTGTCTGATTATTGCATTCCATTCTAGGAGGAATGAAGAAGTGTAGAAGGTATTTGGTAGAGCTAAGGAATGGACACTAAAATCCCGCGGTACAAGGATTCCTAATACTACAGTACATCTGAGTCATACGATGTGTGTCTGATTATCCCATTCCATTCTAGGAGGAATGAAGAAGTGTAGAAGGTATTTGGTAGAGCTAAGGAATGGACACTAAAATCCCGCGGTACAAGGATTCCTAATACTACAGTACATCTTTGTCATAAGATGTGTCTGATTATTGCATTCCATTCTAGGAGGAATGAAGAGGTGTAGAAGGTATTTGGTAGAGCTAAGGAATGGACACTAAAATCCCGCGGTACAAGGATTCCTAATACTACAGTACATCTGAGTCATAAGATGTGTGTCTGATTATTGCATTCCATTCTAGGAGGAATGAAGAAGTGTAGAAGGTATTTGGTAGAGCTAAGGAATGGACACTAAAATCCCGCGGTACAAGGATTCCTAATACTACAGTACATCTTTGTCATAAGATGTGTGTCTGATTATCCCATTCCATTCTAGGAGGAATGAAGATGTGTAGAAGGTATTTCGTAGAGCTAAGGAATGGACACTAAAATCCCGCGGTACAAGGATTCCTAATACTACAGTACATCTGAGTCATAAGATGTGTGTCTGATTATTCCATTCCATTCTAGGAGGAATGAAGAAGTGTAGAAGGTATTTGGTAGAGCTAAGGAATGGACACTAAAATCCCGCGGTACAAGGATTCCTAATACTACAGTACATCTTTGTCATAAGATGTGTGTCTGATTATTCCATTCCATTCTAGGAGGAATGAAGAAGTGTAGAAGGTATTTGGTAGAGCTAAGGAATGGACACTAAAATCCCGCGGTACAAGGATTCCTAATACTACAGTACATCTGAGTCATAAGATGTGTGTCTGATTATTGCATTCCATTCTAGGAGGAATGAAGAAGTGTAGAAGGTATTTGGTAGAGCTAAGGAATGGACACTAAAATCCCGCAGTACAAGGATTCCTAATACTACAGTACATCTTTGTCATAAGATGTGTGTCTGATTATTCCATTCCATTCTAGGAGGAATGAAGAAGTGTAGAAGGTATTTGGTAGAGCTAAGGAATGGACACTAAAAACCCGCGGTACAAAGATTCCTAATACTACAGTACATCTGAGTCATAAGATGTGTGTCTGATTATTCCATTCCATTCTAGGAGGAATGAAGAAGTGTAGAAGGTATTTGGTAGAGCTAAGGAATGGACACTAAAATCCCGCGGTACAAGGATTCCTAATACTACAGTACATCTGAGTCATAAGATGTGTGTCTGATTATTGCATTCCATTCTAGGAGGAATGAAGAAGTGTAGAAGGTATTTGGTAGAGCTAAGGAATGGACACTAAAATCCCGCGGTACAAGGATTCCTAATACTACAGTACATCTTTGTCATAAGATGTGTGTCTGATTATCCCATTCCATTCTATGAGGAATGAAGATGTGTAGAAGGTATTTCGTAGAGCTAAGGAATGGACACTAAAATCCCGCGGTACAAGGATTCCTAATACTACAGTACATCTGAGTCATAAGATGTGTGTCTGATTATTCCATTCCATTCTAGGAGGAATGAAGAAGTGTAGAAGGTATTTGGTAGAGCTAAGGAATGGACACTAAAATCCCGCGGTACAAGGATTCCTAATACTACAGTACATCTGAGTCATAAGATGTGTGTCTGATTATTGCATTCCATTCTAGGAGGAATGAAGAAGTGTAGAAGGTATTCGGTAGAGCTAAGGAATGGACACTAAAATCCCGCGGTACAAGGATTCCTAATACTACAGTACATCTTTGTCATATGATGTGTGTCTGATTATTCCATTCCATTCTAGGAGGAATGAAGAAGTGTAGAAGGTATTTGGTAGAGCTAAGGAATGGACACTAAAATCCCGGGGTACAAGGAGTACTAATACTACAGTACATCTTTGTCATAAGATGTGTGTCTGATTATTCCATTCCATTCTAGGAGGAATGAAGAAGTGTAGAAGGTATTTGGTAGAGCTAAGGAATGGACACTAAAATCCCGCGGTACAAGGATTCCTAATACTACAGTACATCTGAGTCATAAGATGTGTGTCTGATTATTGCATTCCATTCTAGGAGGAATGAAGAAGTGTAGAAGGTATTTGGTAGAGCTAAGGAATGGACACTAAAATCCCGCGGTACAAGGATTCCTAATACTACAGTACATCTTTGTCATAAGATGTGTGTCTGATTATTGCATTCCATTCTAGGAGGAATGAAGAAGTGTAGAAGGTATTTGGTAGAGCTAAGGAATGGACACTAAAATCCCGCGGTACAAGGATTCCTAATACTACAGTACATCTTTGTCATAAGATGTGTGTCTGATTATTCCATTCCATTCTAGGAGGAATGAAGAAGTGTAGAAGGTATTTGGTAGAGCTAAGGAATGGACACTAAAATCCCGCGGTACAAGGATTCCTAATACTACAGTACATCTGAGTCATAAGATGTGTGTCTGATTATTGCATTCCATTCTAGGAGGAATGAAGAAGTGTAGAAGGTATTTGGTAGAGCTAAGGAATGGACACTAAAATCCCGCGGTACAAGGATTCCTAATACTACAGTACATCTTTGTCATAAGATGTGTGTTTGATTATTCCATTCCATTCTAGGAGGAATGAAGAAGTATAGAAGGTATTTGGTAGAGCTAAGGAATTGACACTAAAATCCCGCGGTACAAAGATTCCTAATACTACAGTACATCTGAGTCATAAGAATTGTGTCTGATTATTCCATTCCATTCTAGGAGGAATGAAGAAGTGTAGAAGGTATTTGGTAGAGCTAAGGAATGGACACTAAAATCCCGCGGTACAAGGATTCCTAATACTACAGTACATCTGAGTCATAAGATGTGTGTCTGATTATTGCATTCCATTCTAGGAGGAATGAAGAAGTGTAGAAGGTATTTGGTAGAGCTAAGGAATGGACACTAAAATCCCGCGGTACAAGGATTCCTAATACTACAGTACATCTTTGTCATAAGATGTGTGTCTGATTATCCCATTCCATTCTATGAGGAATGAAGATGTGTAGAAGGTATTTCGTAGAGCTAAGGAATGGACACTAAAATCCCGCGGTACAAGGATTCCTAATACTACAGTACATCTGAGTCATAAGATGTGTGTCTGATTATTCCATTCCATTCTAGGAGGAATGAAGAAGTGTAGAAGGTATTTGGTAGAGCTAAGGAATGGACACTAAAATCCCGCGGTACAAGGATTCCTAATACTACAGTACATCTTTGTCATAAGATGTGTGTCTGATTATTCCATTCCATTCTAGGAGGAATGAAGAAGTGTAGAAGGTATTTGGTAGAGCTAAGGAATGGACACTAAAGTCCCGCGGTACAAGGATTCCTAATACTACAGTACATCTGAGTCATAAGATGTGTGTCTGATTATTGCATTCCATTCTAGGAGGAATGAAGAAGTGTAGAAGGTATTTGGTAGAGCTAAGGAATGAACACTAAAATCCCGCGGTACAAGGATTCCTAATACTACAGTACATCTTTGTCATAAGATGTGTGTCTGATTATTCCATTCCATTCTAGGAGGAATGAAGAAGTGTAGAAGGTATTTGGTAGAGCTAAGGAATGGACACTAACATCCCGCGTTACAAGGAGTCCTAATACTACAGTACATCTTTGTCATAAGATGTGTGTCTGATTATTCCATTCCATTCTAGGAGGAATGAAGAAGTGTAGAAGGTATTTGGTAGAGCTAAGGAATGGACACTAAAATCCCGCGGTACAAGGATTCCTAATACTACAGTACATCTGAGTCATAAGATGTGTGTCTGATTATTGCACTCCATTCTAGGAGGAATGAAGAAGTGTAGAAGGTATTTGGTAGAGCTAAGGAATGGACACTAAAATCCCGCGGTACAAGGATTCCTAATACTACAGTACATCTTTGTCATAAGATGTGAGTCTGATTATTGCATTCCATTCTAGGAGGAATGAAGAAGTGTAGAAGGTATTTGGTAGAGCTAAGGAATGGACACTAAAATCCCGCGGTACAAGGATTCCTAATTTTACAGTACATCTTTGTCATAAGATGTGTGTCTGATTATTCCATTCCATTCTAGGAGGAATGAAGAAGTGTAGAAGGTATTTGGTAGAGCTAAGGAATGGACACTAAAATCCCGCGGTACAAGGATTCCTAATACTACAGTACATCTTTGTCATAAGATGTGTGTCTGATTATTCCATTCCATTCTAGGAGGAATGAAGAAGTGTTGAAGGTATTTGGTAGAGCTAAGGAATGGACACTAAAATCCCGCGGTACAAGGATTCCTAATACTACAGTACATCTTTGTCATAAGATGTGTGTCTGATTATTCCATTCCATTCTAGGAGGAATGAAGAAGTGTAGAAGGTATTTGGTAGAGCTAAGGAATGGACACTAAAATCCCGCGGTACAAAGATTCCTAATACTACAGTACATCTGAGTCATAAGATGTGTGTCTGATTATTCCATTCCATTCTAGGAGGAATGAAGAAGTGTAGAAGGTATTTGGTAGAGCTAAGGAATGGACACTAAAATCCCGCGGTACAAGGATTCCTAATACTACAGTACATCTGAGTCATAAGATGTGTGTCTGATTATTGCATTCCATTCTAGGAGGAATGAAGAAGTGTAGAAGGTATTTGGTAGAGCTAAGGAATGGACACTAAAATCTCGCGGTACAAGGATTCCTAATACTACAGTACATCTTTGTCATAAGATGTGTGTCTGATTATCCCATTCCATTCTAGGAGGAATGAAGATGTGTAGAAGGTATTTCGTAGAGCTAAGGAATGGACACTAACATCCCGCGGTACAAGGATTCCTAATACTACAGTACATCTGAGTCATAAGATGTGTGTCTGATTATTCCATTCCATTCTAGGAGGAATGAAGAAGTGTAGAAGGTATTTGGTAGAGCTAAGGAATGGACACTAAAATCCCGCGGTACAAGGATTCCTAATACTACAGTATATCTTTGTCATAAGATGTGTGTCTGATTATTCCATTCCATTCTAGGAGGAATGAAGAAGTGTAGAAGGTATTTGGTAGAGCTAAGGAATGGACACTAAAATCCCGCGGTACAAGGATTCCTAATACTACAATACATCTGAGTCATAAGATGTGTGTCTGATTATTGCATTCCATTCTAGGAGGAATGAAGAAGTGTAGAAGGTATTTGGTAGAGCTAAGGAATGGACACTAAAATCCCGCGGTACAAGGATTCCTAATACTACAGTACATCTTTGTCATAAGATGTGTGTCTGATTATTCCATTCCATTCTAGCAGGAATGAAGAAGTGTAGAAGGTATTTGGTAGAGCTAAGGAATGGACACTAACATCCCGCGTTACAAGGAGTCCTAATACTACAGTACATCTTTGTCATAAGATGTGTGTCTGATTATTCCATTCCATTCTAGGAGGAATGAAGAAGTGTAGAAGGTATTTGGTAGAGCTAAGGAATGGACACTAAAATCCCGCGGTACAAGGATTCCTAATACTACAGTACATCTGAGTCATAAGATGTGTGTCTGATTATTGCATTCCATTCTAGGAGGAATGAAGAAGTGTAGAAGGTATTTGGTAGAGCTAATGAATGGACACTAAAATCCCGCGGTACAAGGATTCCTAATACTACAGTACATCTTTGTCATAAGATGTGTGTCTGATTATTGCATTCCATTCTAGGAGGAATGAAGAAGTGTAGAAGGTATTTGGTAGAGCTAAGGAATGGACACTAAAATCCCGCGGTACAAGGATTCCTAATACTACAGTACATCTTTGTCATAAGATGTGTGTCTGATTATTCCATTCCATTCTAGGAGGAATGAAGAAGTGTAGAAGGTATTTGGTAGAGCTAAGGAATGGACACTAAAATCCCGCGGTACAAGGATTCCTAATACTACAGTACATCTTTGTCATAAGATGTGTGTCTGATTATTCCATTCCATTCTAGGAGGAATGAAGAAGTGTAGAAGGTATTTGGTAGAGCTAAGGAATGGACACTAAAATCCCGCGGTACAAGGATTCCTAATACTACAGTACATCTTTGTCATAAGATGTGTGTCTGATTATTCCATTCCATTCTAGGAGGAATGAAGAAGTGTAGAAGGTATTTGGTAGAGCTAAGGAATGGACACTAAAATCCCGCGGTACAAAGATTCCTAATACTACAGTACATCTGAGTCATAAGATGTGTGTCTGAGTATTCCATTCCATTCTAGGAGGAATGAAGAAGTGTAGAAGGTATTTGGTAGAGCTAAGGAATGGACACTAAAATCCCGCGGTACAAGGATTCCTAATACTACAGTACATCTGAGTCATAAGATGTGTGTCTGATTATTGCATTCCATTCTAGGAGGAATGAAGAAGTGTAGAAGGTATTTGGTAGAGCTAAGGAATGGACACTAAAATCCCGCGGTACAAGGATTCCTAATACTACAGTACATCTTTGTCATAAGATGTGTGTCTGATTATCCCATTCCATTCTAGGAGGAATGAAGATGTGTAGAAGGTATTTCGTAGAGCTAAGGAATGGACACTAACATCCCGCGGTACAAGGATTCCTAATACTACAGTACATCTGAGTCATAAGATGTGTGTCTGATTATTCCATTCCATTCTAGGAGGAATGAAGAAGTGTAGAAGGTATTTGGTAGAGCTAAGGAATGGACACTAAAATCCCGCGGTACAAGGATTCCTAATACTACAGTATATCTTTGTCATAAGATGTGTGTCTGATTATTCCATTCCATTCTAGGAGGAATGAAGAAGTGTAGAAGGTATTTGGTAGAGCTAAGGAATGGACACTAAAATCCCGCGGTACAAGGATTCCTAATACTACAGTACATCTGAGTCATAAGATGTGTGTCTGATTATTGCATTCCAATCTAGGAGGAATGAAGAAGTGTAGAAGGTATTTGGTAGAGCTAAGGAATGGACACTAAAATCCCGCGGTACAAGGATTCCTAATACTACAGTACATCTTTGTCATAAGATGTGTGTCTGATTATTCCATTCCATTCTAGGAGGAATGAAGAAGTGTAGAAGGTATTTGGTAGAGCTAAGGAAATGACACTAAAATCCCGCGGTACAAAGATTCCTAATACTACAGTACATCTGAGTCATAAGATGTGTGTCTGATTATTCCATTCCATTCTAGGAGGAATGAAGAAGTGTAGAAGGTATTTGGTAGAGCTAAGGAATGGACACTAAAATCCCGCGGTACAAGGATTCCTAATACTACAGTACATCTTTGTCATAAGATGTGTGTCTGATTATTCCATTCCATTCTAGGAGGAATGAAGAAGTGTAGAAGGTATTTGGTAGAGCTAAGGAATGGACACTAAAATCCCGCGGTACAAGGACTCCTAATACTACAGTACATCTTTGTCATAAGATGTGTGTCTGATTATTCCATTCCATTCTAGGAGGAATGAAGAAGTGTAGAAGGTATTTGGTAGAGCTAAGGAATGGACACTAAAATCCCGCGGTACAAGGATTCCTAATACTACAGTACATCTGAGTCATAAGATGTGTGTCTGATTATTGCATTCCATTCTAGGAGGAATGAAGAAGTGTAGAAGGTATTTGGTAGAGCTAAGGAATGGACACTAAAATCCCGCGGTACAAGGATTCCTAATACTACAGTATTACTATGTCCTACTCTATTCTAACGCATGTGAGATATCGCATTTTTGCAGCAGAAACAGTAAATAATTATATCGGGACTACATTAGCGGGAATTGTCTTTAAACCCTAATCCAAGCTATACTTTCCGATTTCCTGCACTGCAGGAAAAGAAAGGTAGGTTCAAGAATTTGTTATTGAATTGGTTTTAATCGCAAACTCCAATTTAATCGTAGAAGTCGAGAATAATAAGGACAAGTGTGCAATGTCGTATCTTTAACTGGGAATTACGGGTCCAATCTTGCTTTGTTCCAAAGTAGGCGAAGATAGATTCAATAAATGTCGAGAAATAAACGCCTAATGGAATTTGTAACGCTGTTCGCGCTAAGACTGGAATTCGAAATGACGATACTGAAGCAACAAAACCATTGCAACAAAGCACAAATGAAGCCAACTGTAACAAAACTTTGCTACGTTGGTTACAAAAAAGTAAATAAATTGGTAATCTATATCTACTGAGACTCTTGGGTCTTTCGCATTACCCCATGAAACTATAATTGATATCACATAAATGTATGCGTTACTGGTAAAGTGAATACAGTATTAATATAAGGCCTCAGATAAGACAATACATGTGAAAGGTGCCCCGTCCCCGGAAGATGAGTTATGCACTAAATTAGGTTAGGTTTTCTCAAGTTTGTGGAATATGCTGAATTTGGAAAATTAATCGTTGAGATTTTACTGTTTGAAATTCTAAATTTTTTAAAATTCAAATTATACACCATAGTCAAATTCACTGTTATCAAATTACCCCTTTAACCAACACACCGGTGCCTGAGAGCAGAGGCGAGCTTTGCATTATTACGTTCAATGTCGAACCTCCTCACAGTACCAATTAATTTTGTTGATTGGTTTTTTTACAATGGACTTGTCTTCAACAAATATATATGTTTCTGTAAGATTTCCTGAACGATAAACGGAAATTTCCTGATACTACTGACATACTCTAACGAACAGAAAAACAAATAAATTCACCGAAATGTCCCTAACTTTACAACTTTAAAAAGGAAAACGTAACACTAAAATATATTAAAAAAAACCTCAAACCACCTAATTTTACCTATATAACGTCGCACAACAGGGTCTTTACAAGTATACAAAATAAAAATATACAATATGTGTAGCTTTTTTGGAATAAAATATTTGTTTTGCATTCACGACAAACTTCAGGTAACAGCTGACGCATTAGCTGTAATAAGCCTGTTTGCGCAATCAACTAACATCTATTCTACCAGTGCCTACACGTGTAAAGTTTTTAATATACTACTTTCAAATAGACCTAATCCAAAATTTTAAACCACAATAAACAAAATGATTCCTATTTAATTATCAGTTGGATATAGATAGGAGCGGTATTAATTGGAACCCAATTATTTACTATTTAGCAAATTTAACATTTGCATTGGAATACCCAAAATTCTTATTTTCTTTTTGTAGAGTATCAAGAATGTTCAAGTTTCAAACTATAAATAATTAGTTCACACTTTTTATTTATATATCTGATTACATTTCACTTACAGTAACAAATTGTATGAAAACCTGTTTGATGTAATAACGCTTGTGGATACATTCGTGACGTTTTTTCAATGCCATTCCAAAAACCAAGTGACTGAAATCTGTTTCACAAATCTTACGTGACTATTCTGGCGTAGAACTATGGCCAAGAAACCTGTCATATACTCCATATGTTTGCTCATTCTTGCCAACTACCATTATTGTGACATAAGACCATTAGGCCTACTGCAAAAGGTGTCTTAATGTTTCCTTGTTTCTTCGTCGGCAACGTTTTTCTTATCTTCTGCCTATGTAATTTTTCGTTCTAAATTTGAATGTCTTATATTTTGTTACCATATAATATTCTATTTAATTTTTCTTTAAGAACATCCTGTGACGTTATATCATTGGAAATGAAAAAAAAAGTTATTTAATAAACCTTATATGTGTTTTAGTGTCATGTTTTTCCAAATTGTATATTGTTGGGGCATTTTCGTAAGTTGATTTTGGCTTTCTTGTCTGTATCATTAGGTGATATTTAGACTTCATAAAATCCAGATGTAGACTGGACATATGCACTTATATATTAATATATGTATTTGTTTCCATAATTTAATAAGTTGTTTTAATACAATATTTTAAATGTATTTTTCTGATATGAAGAAGTTTACAGTTACTTTAAGTGCAATTAAAAAAATACCTGCATTTAAAATGGAAATTGTAAACTGTTCTCGCCATTTTTATAAACATTTAAAGGTGCCAATGTACAATTGCTTGGATTTTAAAATTAATGGGTTACCAAAATGTCTTTATGTAAATCCGGCCCCAATATAGAGGCATGAAACATATGGTTTATTTTACGATTTCAAGATTTAAGGGAAACATGCATTTTCTAATTTAATAATAACTTTTAAAAAATACATCACAGTTGTCTCGATATTTTCTTCCACAAAATTGTTCACAAATAAAAGAGAAAATAGAATTATAATCAATAAAAAACAGTTTGGACATCATATCCTTAAATTAAAAATTACAAATATTCAATTTAAATACTGATTTTCGTTTAGTTTTGTAAAATGTTTAATTATTTCCTATAAACTTTGACCAGGCTTTCCACAGAAACTAAAATTCTGATTATGTTATTTAACAGGATATTTGCATCCTATATTCCTCTTGAATTCGCAACAATAATCAAATAACTTTCCGTTTCAAGAGAATGATTGGGGAAATAAACTGAAGACTTGATCGATTTCTGGAAGCTATTTTTTGGCTAGCCGACATTTTATTCAGCGTTTACAGACTTGGCGCTTTGTTGGCCAATCAATCTTCGATACTCAGACTCGACTTTTG
Source organism: Prosapia bicincta (assembly GCA_036971475.1). Lineage (NCBI taxonomy): Eukaryota > Metazoa > Arthropoda > Insecta > Hemiptera > Cercopidae > Prosapia > Prosapia bicincta. The sequence goes on from JBAIZL010000001.1 coordinate 399,183,473, forward strand.
TCCGACGAACGGGGATGGGGTTTAATCTGTAATTACTGGTCAAAACGAAATTGTATTAGCTTTAACAGAGATTTAGTTTAAGGAAGTTTTGACGCCATTTACTTTTTAAATTTGTTCATGATAATTACAGTTTATTTTAGATATGTTACAATCCCTATCAAAAATGTATATTGGAAATTGGAAACGCACTTGGTTTTATTATATGCTTTTACTACGGCTGAAGTAGTATTTATTAACAATTTGAACGTGTCTTTGAAAAATATTTGTAATTTTATTTTCTAAAAAGGGGATCGCGTGATCGAAAACCAATATTATTGATCAGAATGAAATATTTTTGATTTATTTAAACCTTAAATCAAACTTTATAATCTAAAGAGAATGTATTATAAAAACGTTTACTAAAATAACAGCTTACATTATTTACTTTACTAATATAAAAACAATTAACAAATATAAATTTGTGTTTTTCGAAAGTTTTCCGAATCATTCAGTATGTTGTGCTATCGGACGATGTTAAAAGATATTTATATCTCTTATGCTGTTTTCCTTCTTAATATAATAAACGACCTTTCCGGACTGAGCGTTCGCGTTCTGAAACAAAAATGAATGTTTTCGACCCACCTTAATTTTTGCGTTTGGTTGTTTAGCGTATCCTTTTGTACATGGTAGGTTAGATGTTTGACCGCACGCGTTTGTTTTCTTCGATTTTATGCTCACAATGAAACAGTGCTAGAAAATTTAAATATTAGGAACAATTTTTTAAAATATGAAACAAAGAGGGCGTATAGCTTCTAGACCCTATAAAGTATGAGACACTTAAGGCCATTGGAACAAGGGAGAAATACAGAAATATTACAAACGAAGAATATAGAAGTAGTAGTATTTCTATATTACTATAAATAGGAAAATCATATCATCTAGCATAGTCATGGTAGCTTACCGAAATAGGCACACTACCAGGTTCATAGAGAATTTCTACACGCTGACGTGATTCATACTTAAGTATTGTTCTTTTAGTAGATATTGAATGAAAATAAAAGTGGTATATCTAAATATCTGTCGATGATATACTTTTAAGAAATGAAATTCTAGCTTTAACCATCATCGCTTATATTATTCGGTCCTTGCCTCTTTTATAATATCTAAAATTATAAATTCTGATACCAACATAGTAGCCTAAATAAATTTAAAATAAAATAATTTGATATCGGAAAAAAATTAAATTTATTAACAAAGATTTAGTCACTCATATGACATTGTTTAGAATAAGAAGACGGAGATTTTAATGAGTTTTGGGTTTGCAATTTTATGCTCATAAAACAGATTGAATAATAAGATGTTTCTACCACTCCGTGAAGCAGGAGCTTTTACCAAACGAAGCGCCGTAATTAGGTTTTATACCGGGTTTACTGTCGTTATCGCAAAACTTCTTCCAACTTCACAACACCTCTGACAATTTAGATTAATTAGCACTCCCGCCTTCTTCTTACTTTTACTTTTATATATTCTGATTTTCCTGTGTTTTCAATAAATTATTAACCTACTATCTTGCCTTACGCAAAACGTATTACTTAAATTGTTTCTCTGATTTAAACCTTTTTGTACATGAAAACAATATGTTGATTTTGTATTTTAATGAAAAAGCTTCTGAAAAATTTACACCCACTGGAAGTATATATGATAAAACATTATCTATAACCTGTGGTCTTACTAAACTAATAGATGTTACACTACTGAACTCTAACGTCCTTCTATAAATTTGGCTCCTACTCATTTACCTTACTCTTATCTTATTCTACAACCTAGGTTCCCTTACTCAACTACTAATTCTGATCTAATAACTGTCATCTGTATCTATAGATTGGCCTCATAATCAACTATTGAATCCCGAGCTACTCGCTATTATCTGCTTCTAAAACTTAGCCTCCTACTGATCTATTGAATACTGAGCTACTAACTCTCATCTGCTACTATAAGTTGGTATTTTACTGAACTAATACAACTACTACTAAATACTCATATCCATCTATACCCTGGATTCTTACTCAACCTATAAAAAGCTGGACCACTAACTCTTATCTGCTTTTATAACTTGGGCTTCTACTAATGGATATTAAACTACTAGCAAATCCAAAATTGATTCTATGACTTATGGCTCTGCTGAAATTAAAAAAAAACTTTACTGTGGATCTCTTGACTCCACCTATAAGTTGAATTGTTAATGAGCTAGTGAATGCTAACCTACTAGTTTCTATCGGCTACAATAACTGGGTTTCTTACTGAAATTATACAAGCTCAGCCTCTAACCTGTAACTGCTTCTATAACGTAGACTCATACAAATCTAATAAATATGGCACTACTAAACTGGTATCGGCTTATGTAACTTATGCTCTTACTTAAATAATAAATGCTAAAGTACCAACTCTTATCAGCATCTGTAACTTGTACTCCTACTGATCTAATAAATACGGCACTACTAAACTGGTATCGGCTTATATAACTTATGCTCTTACTTAACTAATAAATGCTAAAGTACAAACTTGTATCAGCATATGTAGCTTGTACTCCTACTGATCTAATAAATGCGGCACTACTAAACTGGTATCGGCTTATATAACTTATGCTCTTACTTAACTAATAAATGCTAAAGTACCAACTCTTATCAGCATATGTAGCTTGTACTCCTACTGATGTAATAAATGCGGCACTACTAAACTGGTATCGGCTTATATAACTTATGCTTTTACCTAACTAATAAATGCTACAGTACCAACTTGTATCAGCATATGCAGCTTGTACTCCTACTGATCTAATAAATGCGGCACTACTAAACTGGTATCGGCTTATATAACTTATGCTCTTACTTAACTAATAAATGCTAAAGTACCAACTCTTATCAGCATATGTAGCTTGTACTCCTACTGATCTAATAAATACGGCAATACTAAACTGGTATCGGCTTCTATAACTTATGCTCTTACCTAACTAATAAATGCTACAGTACCAACTTGTATCAGCATATGCAGCTTGTACTCCTACTGATCTAATAAATGCGGCACTACTAAACTGGTATCGGCTTATATAACTTATGCTCTTACTTAACTAATAAATGCTAAAGTACCAACTCTTATCAGCATATGTAGCTTGTACTCCTACTGATGTAATAAATGCGGCACTACTAAACTGGTATCGGCTTATATAACTTATGCTCTTACTTAACTAATAAATGCTAAAGTACCAACTCTTATCAGCATATGTAGCTTGTACTCCTACTGATGTAATAAATGCGGCACTACTAAACTGGTATCGGCTTATATAACTTATGCTCTTACTTAACTAATAAATGCTAAAGTACCAACTCTTATCAGCATATGTAGCTTGTACTCCTACTGATGTAATAAATGCGGCACTACTAAACTGGTATCGGCTTATATAACTTATGCTCTTACCTAACTAATAAATGCTACAGTACCAACTTGTATCAGCATATGCAGCTTGTACTCCTACTGATCTAATAAATGCGGCACTACTAAACTGGTATCGGCTTATATAACTTATGCTCTTACTTAACTAATAAATGCTAAAGTACCAACTCTTATCAGCATATGTAGCTTGTACTCCTACTGATGTAATAAATGCGGCACTACTAAACTGGTATCGGCTTATATAACTTATGCTCTTACTTAACTAATAAATGCTAAAGTACCAACTCTTATCAGCATATGTAGCTTGTACTCCTACTGATGTAATAAATGCGGCACTACTAAACTGGTATCGGCTTATATAACTTATGCTCTTACTTAACTAATAAGTGCTAAAGTACCAACTTGTATCAGCATATGTAACTTGTACTCCTACTGATCTAATAAATGCGGCACTACTAAACTGCTATCGGCTTATATAACTTATGCTCTTACTTAACTAATAAATGCTAAAGTACCAACTTGTATCAGCATATGTAACTTGTACTCCTACTGATCTAATAAATGCGGCACTACTAAACTGCTATCGGCTTATATAACTTATGCTCTTACTTAACTAATAAATGCTAAAGTACCAACTTGTATCAGCATATGTAACTTGTACTCCTACTGATCTAATAAATGCGGCACTACTAAACTGCTATCGGCTTATATAACTTATGCTCTTACTTAACTAATAAATGCTAAAGTACCAACTTGTATCAGCATATGTAACTTGTACTCCTACTGATCTAATAAATGCGGCACTACTAAACTGCTATCGGCTTATATAACTTATGCTCTTACTTAACTAATAAATGCTAAAGTACCAACTTGTATCAGCATATGTAACTTGTACTCCTACTGATCTAATAAATGCGGCACTACTAAACTGCTATCGGCTTATATAACTTATGCTCTTACCTAACTAATAAATGCTAAAGTACCAACTTGTATCAGCATATGTAGCTTGTACTCCTACTGATCTAATAAATGCGGCACTACTAAACTGGTATCGGCTTCTATAACTTATGCTCTTACTTAACTAATAAATGCTAAAGTACCAACTCTTATCAGCATATGTAGCTTGTACTCCTACTGATGTAATAAATGCGGCACTACTAAACTGGTATCGGCTTCTATAACTTATGCTCTTACTTAACTAATAAGTGCTAAAGTACCAACTTGTATCAGCATATGTAGCTTGTACTCCTACTGATGTAATAAATGCGGCACTACTAAACTGGTATCGGCTTCTATAACTTATGCTCTTACTTAACTAATAAATGCTAAAGTACCAACTTGTATCAGCATATGTAACTTGTACTCCTACTGATCTAATAAATGCGGCACTACTAAACTGGTATCGGCTTCTATAACTTATGCTCTTACTTAACTAATAAATGCTAAAGTACCAACTTGTATCAGCATATGTAGCTTGTACTCCTACTGATCTAATAAATGCGGCACTACTAAACTGGTATCGGCTTCTATAACTTATGCTCTTACTTAACTAATAAATGCTAAAGTACCAACTTGTATCAGCATATGTAACTTGTACTCCTACTGATCTAATAAATGCGGCACTACTAAACTGGTATCGGCTTCTATAACTTATGCTCTTACTTAACTAATAAGTGCTAAAGTACCAACTTGTATCAGCATATGTAGCTTGTACTCCTACTGATGTAATAAATGCGGCACTACTAAACTGGTATCGGCTTCTATAACTTATGCTCTTACTTAACTAATAAGTGCTAAAGTACCAACTTGTATCAGCATATGTAGCTTGTACTCCTACTGATGTAATAAATGCGGCACTACTAAACTGGTATCGGCTTATACAACTTATGCTCTTACTTAACTAATAAATGCTAAAGTACCAACTTGTATCAGCATATGTAGCTTGTACTCCTACTGATCTAATAAATGCGGCACTACTAAACTGGTATCGGCTTGTATAACTTATGCTCTTACTTAACTAATAAATGCTAAAGTACCAACTTGTATCAGCATATGTAGCTTGTACTCCTACTGATCTAATAAATGCGGCACTACTAAACTGGTATCGGCTTGTATAACTTATGCTCTTACTTAACTAATAAATGCTAAAGTACCAACTTGTATCAGCATATGTAGCTTGTACTCCTACTGATGTAATTAATGGGGTACTACTGAACTTTTATCTGCTACTAAAACGTAGTTTACTAATTATGCTTTTTGACTATTTATATAGGTAATGTGCTTAGTGAACTAATATTTTCTAAAATACTAATTTGTTATCTGTTTCTATAAGTTATAATAGTACCTATGTTTTATTTATAAATATCGCGTCAACTGAACTAATATATATGATGACCTAGACTCTTAACAGTGTATTGTCTTTCTTTCTATCCAGGTCTTTAAATAAAAATTACTGAACTAATACTTGGTTCTATAACTTATTTTCAAGACAAAACCAACAACTTTCCGTCTGAAAAACAGAACCTATACGTATAATTTATTTTAAAAATATAATAAAATATATAATTTACAATAGAAGTCCTATGTGACTAATTGCTTTGGATTTTTTTATCTTGGTATTTTTTGCTTTTTTATAAATTTTTCAAACCAAGAATCCATTTTACAAATTTTAGTTAAATCGCAGACTTTGTTCTTTAGCGCTGGTCAACAAAATTGTTTTGGCAAAACAGGCAATATTGTGCTGCATCACCTACACAATTCTATATATGCTAAGACAATACTAAGAGAGTGATAAACTAAGTGCAAAAACATTTTAAGAGAAATTGAAATCGGGTATTACTTTGACACTCTTTCTTTCTCCCAATCTTTTTAAAATTTATTGTTTATGCAAATGTTTTAATTAAATTAACGACATGGACGCATTTTATCAAAGTGAAAATTAAAGTTACTCTCGTAAAATGCAATTTTGTTAGTTAGTTTTACTGCCGGGGGGGGGGGGGCTACTTTGATTGAGTGAGTGGTTAAAACCACTAATTAACACAAATTTCAGATATTTTATTTTATATCACAATTGTATTTATAATGAGGCTTAAATTACAACGAATGAAATTACGGAAAGCGAATAAAATAAATATAAAAATCTTATTTATATTACAAAATGTTAAATGTTTTGACTGGTTTATTAATTAGATATTTCAGATATGTGTATTATTTGTATTAGCTGTACGTATATGGCACAAAATTCAGATTATTAAAAACAGGTCTTTAGAGAATATACTAGATGACAGGTTAGGAACTTTATTACCAACAAAAGACAATAAAGTAAATAATAAAATATTTTTTATGGGACTAAATAAACATTTTAGTATATTTTGAATATCATTATTCAATATGTAAATCTATGTACCTATTATTTAGGACAGTTTTAAAGTAACGAAAGAACTACTTTATGATTTTTTAAATTGTAATTCAAATCAGTTAGAAGCTGCAAATGGTTTGCTAATACTAATTTAGTAATTAAAGCTGTTGTAGTTTTACCTTTAGAAACATTACCTCGCAGTAATAAAGTTTTGATACATTGGAATAATGTTATAAAAATATACACATGAGAATCGTTAAACGTTTGAGGTAGTATATTGAATGAGTTGGCACTTAATATATAAGCATTGGAGATATATTCCACCAGCAGACCTTGCTCAACCGTTCATTGGTACCTGTAGTTAAACAGGTGATGTAGGTTAGGGTTTTAATTCGTCATTAACAAGGTCATCGTTAGGATTTATGGTCATTCGATGTAAGACATGTATTTTTCTAGAAAAATCGAATTACACTTAAACGGATTTTGATCATTATGGGTTAATATATGTAGCTCATGCAAATTCTAAGGACTCTGCAATGAGTGACAGTTTGCATTACTGGTCCTCATCACGAAATGTTTACTCTTTTCACACCTAATCTATCCAGGATGTATCTGATCTACTACTTGTCTGTATAAAATCGTAATCCCGAACCATGTAAATGCCAAACTTGTTTTTGTTTTAAACATTCCATGTGAATACAGTTGCTAATGCATAGCGCTTACATTGGCTTCACCGACTTTTATGTAAGTTATCGTAAATCTGCTTTTAACCTAAAAATATTCTGGTTATATTTGTACAGCTGTGAATACCATCGATATTTACCCTGCATCAATAAAACTGTAAACTCTTTAACACCGTCATTGGAAAAACAGAGCATTTTTTAAAGGGAGCATTGCATCCAGGCTATTTGGTCTTGGTTTGGTCTTAATCGTGATTGATTTTTCAATGTAATGCATTTTATCTTCGAAAGATAGATTCTACTAAAAAAATATCGCTCTCATAAAGTTTAGTTAAAAGTTTATTATATATGAAAATAACATACTATATACCTCATTTTGTACCTATTGTAACTTATGTTTTCAAATTTTTGAAAGTCTTTGAGTTTGATTACTTAGTGTTATGAATTCGACTTATGTTCTCTTGTCAATTTTACTCCCGAATACTTTCGTAAAGTATGTATGAAGGAAGGATAAGGAGCGGGGTGACTTATATACTGAAGTGCAAACAAGGGTAATGGAAGTGGTCAATGTTAGCTTTGTCCTGGAAAACTTAATTATAGGCTACAACATAGCATCCCTGTAAAGTTATTTCCCTTTGGCCAGGAACGAGATTACGTACTCACACGACGACTGATTAGAATAGTCTTAGTCTCAAATATGCTCTAAACAATCTCTTTAAATAGTTAGTGTATAATCTTGTAGCAATATTAATTGACCAGTTAACCTTAAATGTTACATATGATTGAAATTATAATTTCTATAATTATTTTTAACTCACTATGTTTTTTTAGTATACTAACGTGAAATACAGTAGGTTTTTATTTTCAGGTGTTTTATAAAAATAATGTCTTTTAAATAACGTGACGTACAAAATGGGTGACGGAAAAAATCCTAAAGGTATTTAAGTAATATGATCATAGTAGTTGCGGTGGTGCTTTATCGCATTTTGAATATATGAAAGGGGGGATGAATATAATGTGGAAAATGAAATACACAAAATATAATTCGTTCACGGATCCTGATCACAATCTTCAGGATGGTGATGGGTTCGTTCACGGATCCTGATCACAATCTTCAGGATGGTGGAAGGTTTTTATAAAATTCCCCGATACTAAAATATAAATGGTACCTAACCCTGGCTCAATACTTGGGTCTAATTCCTAAAGGTAATACTTGACCGGGTAATTCCAAAATAAAATGCACGTCCTTTCCAGTTTTTAAATTTCAAACTCCCCGGGCTTATCAAGTAATTAGCTTTCCCTGTATAAGCTTTCTGTGACTTGGTACCCTAATGCAGTATTGGAAAATATTTAAGGAAATACTGCTGAATTTGGTAATCTATATAAATGATGGCCCCTACTATTTATAACGGTAAAGAGAGTCGCTAATCTCGAACAAAGAGGTTTTAATTAAAGGCGGCGCTGAAAAGGATGAGGTAACGGGTAAATAAATGGAGCGTTTAACTAACGAATTTAATTTATCCTAAAAACGATTCGTGACTTTCTTAAAATTTTAATTAGGTCCCGTTTAAAGACTGTTGTCCTTCAACTTAGCAATTTCTAAAAATCATAAACACAAAATGCTCCCTTGATTCTCTATAATTATGAGAATACAACATTGTTCTGGAAATACGAGTAATTCAAATACCAAAAGGCACTATAAATGTACTTACTTTCTATTGAAACTAATTTTAATATAATTGTATAATGGAGCTCTTTGGTTTAGGGGAGTAAGTATAAGGCAGACGTGAGTTGTAACGTAAAATATTTTGCCAGGAAGTTTTAATTATATGAATGATATGTAAAAGTGTTTCGTTATAACGAATCGTTTATGAAATTCAATTTATTTTCCTTTAATAGTCATTGCATAGTTTGAAAAACGAAAATGTATTAAAGAATGTGATTATGTTTCTAATTCCAGACAACTTGTTAAACAAAACTATAATCAATATAAAATGTGAAATGTGTTTCTCAGATAGAAAAAAAAAACATCTGAATACGACAAATGGAGAGGCCTGCGGGATATTGTATTCAGGTTGAGTAATCCGTGACGTGTGATGTTTTCGTGTCCTATTTCTCACAGTATGATCTCTTCATTTACAATACGTTAGGGAAGTATATCATAGTATAAGTATGGTCACCATAATATCTTCAGGGGTCTTCTTCTTTAATGAGGAGTAGAGAGTAATGAAGCTTTATTATCATGAAAGACATTTGCGAACCTGAGACATTTGCAGTTACACCCAAGTGTGACGACCATCAGTAGATACACTCATGTGATTGCTTTCTTTTTTTTGGTGGGAATTCATAATATTATAATGTACATGGCATACATAATTTAACTAAATTATTATTGTGAAAGATAGGCTCCCATGTCACAAAAGGGTTACAGAAACTATTGGGATAAATATTATAACATCCAAATTTAGAAGTCTTTTGTATAGGAATAGCTACCTAGCGAATCAACAGAAATAAAAAAATTCAACAAAGACACTTAAAAATAATTACTTTACTGTGATAGAAATACCCAAAAATCAAGTTTTAAAGGAATAGCTGCTATTATTTAATTTACTGATACATAATGTAATATTTTGTTGAATAAATTTATAAGTGCCAAACGTAATCTAAATTATTCTTACTACCTGGACTAAATAGCGGCTCGTGTCTCTCTACCTGGACTAAATAGCGGCTCGTGTCTCTCTACCTGGACTAAATAGCGGCTCGTGTCTCTCTACCTGGACTAAATAGCGGCTCGTGTCTCTCTACCTGGACTAAATAGCGGCTCGTGTCTTTCTACCTGGACTAAATAGCGGCTCGTGTCTCTCTACCTGGACTAAATAGCGGCTCGTGTCTCTCTACCTGGACTAAATAGCGGCTCGTGTCTCTCTACCTGGACTAAATAGCGGCTCGTGTCTCTCTACCTGGACTAAATAGCGGCTCGTGTCTCTCTACCTGGACTAAATAGCGGCTCGTGTCTCTCTACCTGGACTAAATAGCGGCTCGTGTCTCTCTACCTGGACTAAATAGCGGCTCGTGTCTCTCTACCTGGACTAAATAGCGGCTCGTGTCTCTCTACCTGGACTAAATAGCAGCTCGTGAGTAGAGAAGGCTATCGTTGAGGTGGGTCACTTGGGCGGGAGCCAATAGGAAAGCCGGATTTTCTACCCCCACCCCTTTCCAAGATGGCGGCGCCCATAAGCGCGGGAACAACAGTTATACCGAGCCAATAGGAAAGCCGGATTTGCTACCCCAACCCCTTTCCAAGATGGCGGCGCCCATAAGCGCGGGAACAACATTTACACCAAGCCAATAGGAAAGCCGGATTTGCTACCCCCAACCCCTTTCCAAGATGGCGGCGCCCATAAGCGCGGGAAGTTCAAATACTCAACTGTCTGTGTGGGAATCGGTAGGCTTACGCCTGACGGACACCCAACACACGGACGCGTTGCTGCAGGAGGGAGATGTGTGAAGAGTATGAATATCAGTACACCAAACTCTATGTCTGTTCCCGAATAACAAGGTCGATTCTCTGTAACGCCTAATACTGTGTGTAGCAAATATACAAGTTTATTGTTATCTAGACACTTGCACTCCTAACCGCTATGTGTAGAGGTGAAATAATAATAACTCAAATATCTCTTAGCATAAGGTTAGTCTCGGAGCTCCTGCATGCTCCGTCGTGGGTATTTCCTAGCTTTATAAAAGGAAAAAACAACGAAAAAGCCTGTACCTGCTCAGACCTGCACATCCCAGCTAAATTGGATCCAACCTAACCAACACATAGTACAAGGGGTGATCTCAACAACGTTCAGGACCATCCCCGGGGGTTGTTATGAATGAAGAAGGCTCTGAATGACCCTGATCATAGACTATGGGACGTATATGACTACGTCTAGAGGTAGTTATTGGATAACCTAGGCAGGTAAAAATGGATCAAACCTACCCACAGGTATGGGGTGATCTCAACAACGATCAGGACCATCCCCAGGGGTTGGAACGGATGAAGGCGGCTCTGAATGGCCATGATCATAGACTATGAGGTGTGTTTGACTACTTCTAGAGGTAATTAATGGAAAAAACCAAATCAGGCCTATGACGCAACCACCCCGGGACATCCTCAAAACCCTCCCCGGAGGTAGCTACCGGCGTGGGGTTATCTTAAGATATAACTGTTTAATATATGAAATATCAACGCTCGAACGACTCAGGGCCCACCCTAAAATGAACGGTATAACCCAGGGTAATGAGGGATACAAGTTGAATGTTAAATGCCGCGTAGGCCGCTCACTCGAACCCTGATGGGCCAGCGCCTTAAAAACAAAATATCTAAAAACATACCGGGTATAGCAACAGAGGTATCTAGTAGGGCCTACCTCCAAAGGTAAAAAAATAAACAGTGTAACAAAGCCTTATCGCTTGAGTGAACACGTTTGACCTACATGTGCAGGCATGCAGAGATAACGCAAATCCCTAGAACCGCAAAGACAGATAGCTACCGGTGGTCTATTTTCATATTATAAAAATAATAAGCAGTTACCAGTACAGAAAAAATAAATACCTTTGCAGATAAGAGAGCAAGAACCTGGACACATAGAAGAATCAAATACGTGTGCAGACAGAAGAAGCAAGGATCTGGACATATAGAAGAAGCAAAGACCTGGATGGATAGGAAAATAAAGGACCCGGACAGGTATACGAGGCAAAGCCTGGGCAGATAGAAAAAACAAGGATTTGGACAGGTAGACGAGGTAGGGCTTGGGCAGATAGAAGAAACAACGATCTGGACAGATAGAAGAAGCTAGGACATGGATAGGTAGACGAGGCAGGGCCTGGACAGATTGAAGAAGCAATGACCCAGAGAGATTGATGAGGTAAGGCTTGGACAGATAGAAGAAGCAAGAACCTGGACAAATAGAAGAAGCAAATACCTGGACTGGTATACGGAGTAACGTCCCGGACAGATAGAAGAAACAAATATCTGGACAGATAAAAGAACCAAGGACTTCGGCACGTAGAGGAACCAATGCTTGGACAGACGGAAGAAGCAAGGACATGAACAGATAAGAGAAGTAAGGACCTGGACGGATAGAAGAAGCAAGTACCTGGACAGATAGAAGAAGCAGGGATATGGACAGATAGGAGAAGCCTTGCCAGATAGGAGGAAGTCCTTGACCTGGACAGATAGAAGAAGCAAATACATGGACACATAGAAGAAGCAAAGACCTGGACAGATAGAATATGCAAGTACCAGGACAAATAGAAGAAGCGAGTAGTTGGACAGATAGAAGAAGTAAGGACATAGACAGATATGAGAAGCACGGACTTGGGCAGATAGAAGAAGCAAGTACATGGATACATAGAAGAAGTAAGGATATGGACAGATAGGAGAAGCAAGGACATGGACCGATAAAAAGAGCAAATACCTGGACAGATAGAAGAAGCAAGGACCTGTACCGATGGAAGAAGCAAGTACATGGACTGATAGAAGAAGCAAGGACCTGGACCGATAAAAGAAACAAGCACCTGGGCAGATAGAAGAAGCAGGTACTTGGACAGATAGTAGAAGTAAGCACCTGGACAGACAGAAGAACCAAGGACCTGGACAGATAGAATAAGCAAAGACCTGGACAGATAAAAGAAGCAATGACCTAGACTGATAGAAGAAGTAAGGACATGGACCGATAAAAGGACCTGGAAGAAATGACGCTACCTCATGTCCACAATATATATTAAGCGCTATTGAAAATAGACCACCGCTCATTCAATATAGTGTGTAATCTAAAGCTTTACAAAAATTGAAAAAGACCTGACATTAACATATAATATCTCGTATCCAAAATATATATTAAACGCTAATGAAAATAAACTACCAATCATTCAATATAATCTATGATCTAGGCTTCAGATAATTCGAAAAATGAAGTGTGAAAATATTCTCTCCTATAAATAAACACCTATTATATCATCTAGAGTTAACATAATTTAAAAAAAAGACTAGTTACTTACAATGCGAGTGTTTATAGGTTGTTGTGACGTAGACGCCATCTCTCGTGAATGTATGACCTGCAGTTTAACGGATCACAATAGTTGATCAAAGTATAGCTCTCCTCCTGGGTTGATTGCAGAAAGTCTTCAAAACTAAATAACTTAAATAACGGGCTTAAACAGATATAGTCTTTAAAAGATTTTATCAACGCTAGCTTTACAGATACAGGTAAGTCCAAACTGTCTATATCATGTCTGTTCTATACGCATGCGCAGACCTCAATAGCGCATAGATTAAACAAAGATAGAGGCACTGTAAAATTTATAAAAAAGAAACATGCTGAAACGTGTTAATGAATAATATTACTCTGTAATGGCCAAATTCACAGTCTGGCCGACATGTTCGATAACAGTTAAAGATTTGCCTAAAATAGAGCTCAAATCTTCCACAGTCAACGCCGTAGCGTATCGCTTTGGAAGAAAGACAGCACGTCTGTCTTCATCATCTACCTGTAAGTCTACAAGTACGGTGTTACCATACTTTGCTTCGACAAAACGCGCATTTACAATTTTATATGCCATGCCTATCTTTAGATCGCGTATAGGCATAGAATCTACAGAATTTAAAGCTGAAAACTTTGCCGACACTGATGATGACATTTTTACTACTTATTGGCAAACACACACACAGATCACTTGAAACACAGACTATGTAAAAAACACTATATCTCCACCTGTATTATACATAGCTGTGGAAGAGTCCATTTGAGAGGTGAGTGGACGAGTCCAAGCAAGTTGGACTGATCCATAATTACGTCATAACTAAGACTGTTGATTACAACAAGGCGGGCGATACCGTATGTAGAGGTAAACACATCGTATTCGATGAGAAGTTTAAATACAAGTTAACACATAATATAAAATGCACGGCCTGACTAGGGTTTAACAAACAGTATCCGATGAGTAGACTGGCTACGGTTTAACAAATAGTATCCATTGAGTAGGTTGAATACAAACTATCACATAGTATCCATTGTAAATATTGGCTAATGGTTATCAAATAGTATCTGATACATAGCTGGGCTAATGATTAACACATTGTATCCGATACATAGATTGACTAGGGCTAACACATAGTATCCGAGGCAAAGATTGACTAATGGTTAACACATAATATCCATTGCACGGCTTGGGTAATATATATATATATATATATATATATATATATATATATATAGTTAGCCTACATTTTGTGTTATGTATGTAAACCCACATATTATGCTAAGCTGGTTACCCATAGACATGGATCTATGGTAATGCAAGAGTAAGCCTAAGTGTAACCCATACCCTGACAACAGTTACCTAGCCTCACCATAGCCTACATAGGTAGACAACCGATACCTAGCCCGACCATAGGTTACATAGCTAGACAATAGATACCTAACCCTGAATCAAATACATAGCCTGACAACCGATACATAGCCTAACAACAGAGCTAGATCACAGACCAACGTTTCAACTACACAACATTATGCTATGTTTAACCAGCCAACATACACGAAGTTCAAACGAACAACATTGACACCAAGTTCAAATAGGCTATGGCTGGTGAAGGCTAGATCAACGTTGAAAAACTTACACTAATCAACCAACAAACTTACACATGGTTCAAATAGGTTATGGAGGGTGAAGACATAATTATAGCTATCAATGCATACCAAAAATAGCTATGCAGAAACCGTCAAGGCCATTACACATATTGTCCAGGTATGTTGTATCAGTTACAACATACTGACTAATACGAGTACCTCCATCAAATCTTAGGTAAAGCTACCTTGGAGTCAGGCCTTAGGTAAAGCTACCTCGGAGTCAGCCCTTAGGTAAAGCAAGACCATAGGTAAAGCTCAGGTAAGGTTGGTAAAACAGCTATCTATGCATGCCCAATCTCAATAGTTACGTTAAAAAGAGCTACCGATGCTCACCCTACCATAATAGCTACGTACAGACGGCTAATATTGTATAACCTATCACAAGACTTATGTAAAAACAGCTATGCATAACCTGTCACAATAACTGCGTAAAGGCAGCTAACAATGCCTACCCCATTAAAATAGCTACGAAAAGATAACAACCAATACATACCCTATCATAATAGCTATGTAAAGACAGCTAAAGATGCATAACCTAACTCAGTAATGACCGCTATTAAATAATGAACCATCACAACAGCCTCGTAAAGACAGCTACCAACACCACAATAGCTACGTAAAAACAGTTATCGATCCATGACCCGTATTACACCATTATGTGCGTTACCCTACATCATGTATTAAGCCAATAAACGCCTAAACCTACATTCCTCCTGTATTAAGCCACGCTACCCCTACATAGGCCTACACCCTGTAGCCAATATGCACGGTGCCCTACATTAGCCGTTAAAAAGAGCTACCGATGCTCACCCTACCATAATAGCTACGTACAGACGGCTAATATTGTATAACCTATCACAAGACTTATGTAAAAACAGCTATGCATAACCTGTCACAATAACTGCGTAAAGGCAGCTAACAATGCCTACCCCATTAAAATAGCTACGAAAAGATAACAACCAATACATACCCTATCATAATAGCTATGTAAAGACAGCTAAAGATGCATAACCTAACTCAGTAATGACCGCTATTAAATAATGAGCCATCACAACAGCCTCATAAAGACAGCTACCAACACCACAATAGCTACGTAAAAACAGTTATCGATCCATGACCCGTATTATACCATTATGTGCGTTACCCTACATCATGTATTAAGCCAATAAACGTCTAAGCCTACATTCCTCCTGTATTAAGCCACGTTACCCCTACATAGGCCTACACCCTGTAGCCAATATGCACGGTACCCTACATTAGCCTACAGATTGCGTTAGGGCAACATACACGTAAACCTGTATTAGGTATATATGGGTGTTAACCTCCATAGGCCTACATATTGTGTTAGGTCGATATACCTGTAAATCTGCAGACACCCTGCATTAAGCCAATATGCATGATACGGTACATAGGCCTATAAGTCAATAAACAGTGTTGTTACGTTTCATTCACAGATGACCTGCCGATGGTCCGGATGCCGTCTTGACCGACATTTTGTTTGAGGTCATTTGCTGCGGTTATGTTGATATGTCCAGAGTGAGCTATTGCGGTCGTAACAGTATTAATGTAAGGTTTTAAACAAGCATATATTTGTCGAGCTCTGTGTGTATGATCTACACCTGCAATGAAACGTAACAACACTGTTTATTGACTTATAGGCCTATGTACCGTATCATGCATATTGGCTTAATGCAGGGTGTCTGCAGATTTACAGGTATATCGACCTAACACAATATGTAGGCCTATGGAGGTTAACACCCATATATACCTAATACAGGTTTACGTGTATGTTGCCCTAACGCAATCTGTAGGCTAATGTAGGGTACCGTGCATATTGGCTACAGGGTGTAGGCCTATGTAGGGGTAACGTGGCTTAATACAGGAGGAATGTAGGCTTAGACGTTTATTGGCTTAATACATGATGTAGGGTAACGCACATAATGGTATAATACGGGTCATGGATCGATAACTGTTTTTTACGTAGCTATTGTGGTGTTGGTAGCTGTCTTTACGAGGCTGTTGTGATGGCTCATTATTTAATAGTGGTCATTACTGAGTTAGGTTATGCATCTTTAGCTGTCTTTACATAGCTATTATGATAGGGTATGTATTGGTTGTTATCTTTTCGTAGCTATTTTAATGGGGTAGGCATTGTTAGCTGCCTTTACGCAGTTATTGTGACAGGTTATGCATAGCTGTTTTTACATAAGTCTTGTGATAGGTTATACAATATTAGCCGTCTGTACGTAGCTATTATGGTAGGGTGAGCATCGGTAGCTCTTTTTAACGGCTAATGTAGGGCACCGTGCATATTGGCTACAGGGTGTAGGCCTATGTAGGGGTAGCGTGGCTTAATACAGGAGGAATGTAGGTTTAGGCGTTTATTGGCTTAATACATGATGTAGGGTAACGCACATAATGGTGTAATACGGGTCATGGATCGATAACTGTTTTTACGTAGCTATTGTGGTGTTGGTAGCTGTCTTTACGAGGCTGTTGTGATGGTTCATTATTTAATAGCGGTCATTACTGAGTTAGGTTATGCATCTTTAGCTGTCTTTACATAGCTATTATGATAGGGTATGTATTGGTTGTTATCTTTTCGTAGCTATTTTAATGGGGTAGGCATTGTTAGCTGCCTTTACGCAGTTATTGTGACAGGTTATGCATAGCTGTTTTTACATAAGTCTTGTGATAGGTTATACAATATTAGCCGTCTGTACGTAGCTATTATGGTAGGGTGAGCATCGGTAGCTCTTTTTAACGTAACTATTGAGATTGGGCATGCATAGATAGCTGTTTTACCAACCTTACCTGAGCTTTACCTATGGTCTTGCTTTACCTAAGGGCTGACTCCGAGGTAGCTTTACCTAAGGCCTGACTCCAAGGTAGCTTTACCTAAGATTTGATGGAGGTACTCGTATTAGTCAGTATGTTGTAACTGATACAACATACCTGGACAATATGTGTAATGGCCTTGACGGTTTCTGCATAGCTATTTTTGGTATGCATTGATAGCTATAATTATGTCTTCACCCTCCATAACCTATTTGAACCATGTGTAAGTTTGTTGGTTGATTAGTGTAAGTTTTTCAACGTTGATCTAGCCTTCACCAGCCATAGCCTATTTGAACTTGGTGTCAATGTTGTTCGTTTGAACTTCGTGTATGTTGGCTGGTTAAACATAGCATAATGTTGTGTAGTTGAAACGTTGGTCTGTGATCTAGCTCTGTTGTTAGGCTATGTATCGGTTGTCAGGCTATGTATTTGATTCAGGGTTAGGTATCTATTGTCTAGCTATGTAACCTATGGTCGGGCTAGGTATCGGTTGTCTACCTATGTAGGCTATGGTGAGGCTAGGTAACTGTTGTCAGGGTATGGGTTACACTTAGGCTTACTCTTGCATTACCATAGATCCATGTCTATGGGTAACCAGCTTAGCATAATATGTGGGTTTACATACATAACACAAAATGTAGGCTAACTATATATATATATATATATATATATATATATATATATATTACCCAAGCCGTGCAATGGATATTATGTGTTAACCATTAGTCAATCTTTGCCTCGGATACTATGTGTTAGCCCTAGTCAATCTATGTATCGGATACAATGTGTTAATCATTAGCCCAGCTATGTATCAGATACTATTTGATAACCATTAGCCAATATTTACAATGGATACTATGTGATAGTTTGTATTCAACCTACTCAATGGATACTATTTGTTAAACCGTAGCCAGTCTACTCATCGGATACTGTTTGTTAAACCCTAGTCAGGCCGTGCATTTTATATTATGTGTTAACTTGTATTTAAACTTCTCATCGAATACGATGTGTTTACCTCTACATACGGTATCGCCCGCCTTGTTGTAATCAACAGTCTTAGTTATGACGTAATTATGGATCAGTCCAACTTGCTTGGACTCGTCCACTCACCTCTCAAATGGACTCTTCCACAGCTATGTATAATACAGGTGGAGATATAGTGTTTTTTACATAGTCTGTGTTTCAAGTGATCTGTGTGTGTGTTTGCCAATAAGTAGTAAAAATGTCATCATCAGTGTCGGCAAAGTTTTCAGCTTTAAATTCTGTAGATTCTATGCCTATACGCGATCTAAAGATAGGCATGGCATATAAAATTGTAAATGCGCGTTTTGTCGAAGCAAAGTATGGTAACACCGTACTTGTAGACTTACAGGTAGATGATGAAGACAGACGTGCTGTCTTTCTTCCAAAGCGATACGCTACGGCGTTGACTGTGGAAGATTTGAGCTCTATTTTAGGCAAATCTTTAACTGTTATCGAACATGTCGGCCAGACTGTGAATTTGGCCATTACAGAGTAATATTATTCATTAACACGTTTCAGCATGTTTCTTTTTTATAAATTTTACAGTGCCTCTATCTTTGTTTAATCTATGCGCTATTGAGGTCTGCGCATGCGTATAGAACAGACATGATATAGACAGTTTGGACTTACCTGTATCTGTAAAGCTAGCGTTGATAAAATCTTTTAAAGACTATATCTGTTTAAGCCCGTTATTTAAGTTATTTAGTTTTGAAGACTTTCTGCAATCAACCCAGGAGGAGAGCTATACTTTGATCAACTATTGTGATCCGTTAAACTGCAGGTCATACATTCACGAGAGATGGCGTCTACGTCACAACAACCTATAAACACTCGCATTGTAAGTAACTAGTCTTTTTTTTAAATTATGTTAACTCTAGATGATATAATAGGTGTTTATTTATAGGAGAGAATATTTTCACACTTCATTTTTCGAATTATCTGAAGCCTAGATCATAGATTATATTGAATGATTGGTAGTTTATTTTCATTAGCGTTTAATATATATTTTGGATACGAGATATTATATGTTAATGTCAGGTCTTTTTCAATTTTTGTAAAGCTTTAGATTACACACTATATTGAATGAGCGGTGGTCTATTTTCAATAGCGCTTAATATATATTGTGGACATGAGGTAGCGTCATTTCTTCCAGGTCCTTTTATCGGTCCATGTCCTTACTTCTTCTATCAGTCTAGGTCATTGCTTCTTTTATCTGTCCAGGTCTTTGCTTATTCTATCTGTCCAGGTCCTTGGTTCTTCTGTCTGTCCAGGTGCTTACTTCTACTATCTGTCCAAGTACCTGCTTCTTCTATCTGCCCAGGTGCTTGTTTCTTTTATCGGTCCAGGTCCTTGCTTCTTCTATCAGTCCATGTACTTGCTTCTTCCATCGGTACAGGTCCTTGCTTCTTCTATCTGTCCAGGTATTTGCTCTTTTTATCGGTCCATGTCCTTGCTTCTCCTATCTGTCCATATCCTTACTTCTTCTATGTATCCATGTACTTGCTTCTTCTATCTGCCCAAGTCCGTGCTTCTCATATCTGTCTATGTCCTTACTTCTTCTATCTGTCCAACTACTCGCTTCTTCTATTTGTCCTGGTACTTGCATATTCTATCTGTCCAGGTCTTTGCTTCTTCTATGTGTCCATGTATTTGCTTCTTCTATCTGTCCAGGTCAAGGACTTCCTCCTATCTGGCAAGGCTTCTCCTATCTGTCCATATCCCTGCTTCTTCTATCTGTCCAGGTACTTGCTTCTTCTATCCGTCCAGGTCCTTACTTCTCTTATCTGTTCATGTCCTTGCTTCTTCCGTCTGTCCAAGCATTGGTTCCTCTACGTGCCGAAGTCCTTGGTTCTTTTATCTGTCCAGATATTTGTTTCTTCTATCTGTCCGGGACGTTACTCCGTATACCAGTCCAGGTATTTGCTTCTTCTATTTGTCCAGGTTCTTGCTTCTTCTATCTGTCCAAGCCTTACCTCATCAATCTCTCTGGGTCATTGCTTCTTCAATCTGTCCAGGCCCTGCCTCGTCTACCTATCCATGTCCTAGCTTCTTCTATCTGTCCAGATCGTTGTTTCTTCTATCTGCCCAAGCCCTACCTCGTCTACCTGTCCAAATCCTTGTTTTTTCTATCTGCCCAGGCTTTGCCTCGTATACCTGTCCGGGTCCTTTATTTTCCTATCCATCCAGGTCTTTGCTTCTTCTATATGTCCAGATCCTTGCTTCTTCTGTCTGCACACGTATTTGATTCTTCTATGTGTCCAGGTTCTTGCTCTCTTATCTGCAAAGGTATTTATTTTTTCTGTACTGGTAACTGCTTATTATTTTTATAATATGAAAATAGACCACCGGTAGCTATCTGTCTTTGCGGTTCTAGGGATTTGCGTTATCTCTGCATGCCTGCACATGTAGGTCAAACGTGTTCACTCAAGCGATAAGGCTTTGTTACACTGTTTATTTTTTTACCTTTGGAGGTAGGCCCTACTAGATACCTCTGTTGCTATACCCGGTATGTTTTTAGATATTTTGTTTTTAAGGCGCTGGCCCATCAGGGTTCGAGTGAGCGGCCTACGCGGCATTTAACATTCAACTTGTATCCCTCATTACCCTGGGTTATACCGTTCATTTTAGGGTGGGCCCTGAGTCGTTCGAGCGTTGATATTTCATATATTAAACAGTTATATCTTAAGATAACCCCACGCCGGTAGCTACCTCCGGGGAGGGTTTTGAGGATGTCCCGGGGTGGTTGCGTCATAGGCCTGATTTGGTTTTTTCCATTAATTACCTCTAGAAGTAGTCAAACACACCTCATAGTCTATGATCATGGCCATTCAGAGCCGCCTTCATCCGTTCCAACCCCTGGGGATGGTCCTGATCGTTGTTGAGATCACCCCATACCTGTGGGTAGGTTTGATCCATTTTTACCTGCCTAGGTTATCCAATAACTACCTCTAGACGTAGTCATATACGTCCCATAGTCTATGATCAGGGTCATTCAGAGCCTTCTTCATTCATAACAACCCCCGGGGATGGTCCTGAACGTTGTTGAGATCACCCCTTGTACTATGTGTTGGTTAGGTTGGATCCAATTTAGCTGGGATGTGCAGGTCTGAGCAGGTACAGGCTTTTTCGTTGTTTTTTCCTTTTATAAAGCTAGGAAATACCCACGACGGAGCATGCAGGAGCTCCGAGACTAACCTTATGCTAAGAGATATTTGAGTTATTATTATTTCACCTCTACACATAGCGGTTAGGAGTGCAAGTGTCTAGATAACAATAAACTTGTATATTTGCTACACACAGTATTAGGCGTTACAGAGAATCGACCTTGTTATTCGGGAACAGACATAGAGTTTGGTGTACTGATATTCATACTCTTCACACATCTCCCTCCTGCAGCAACGCGTCCGTGTGTTGGGTGTCCGTCAGGCGTAAGCCTACCGATTCCCACACAGACAGTTGAGTATTTGAACTTCCCGCGCTTATGGGCGCCGCCATCTTGGAAAGGGGTTGGGGGTAGCAAATCCGGCTTTCCTATTGGCTTGGTGTAAATGTTGTTCCCGCGCTTATGGGCGCCGCCATCTTGGAAAGGGGTTGGGGTAGCAAATCCGGCTTTCCTATTGGCTCGGTATAACTGTTGTTCCCGCGCTTATGGGCGCCGCCATCTTGGAAAGGGGTGGGGGTAGAAAATCCGGCTTTCCTATTGGCTCCCGCCCAAGTGACCCACTTCAACGATAGCCTTCTCTACTCTCGTGTCTCTCTACCTGGACTAAATAGCGGCTCGTGTCTCTCTGCCTGGACTAAATAGCGGCTCGTGTCTCTCTACCTTAACAAAATAGCGGCTCGTGTCTCTCTACCTGGACTAAATAGCGGCTCGTGTCTCTCTACCTGGACTAAATAGCGGCTCGTGTCTCTCTACCTGGACTAAATAGCGACTCGTGTCTCTCTACCTGGACTAAATAGCGGCTCGTGTCTCTCTACCTGGACTAAATAGCGGCTCGTGTCTCTTGTTCACACTTTCTAATCAGTCAGTGGCGAACACTATTCACTTTGCTAATTAAACAATCTCAGAATGTTGAGATTCGCTGTTGAGCTACCTGGACTAAATAGCGGCTCGTGTCTCTCTACCTGGACTAAATAGCGGCTCGTGTCTCTCTACCTGGAGTAAATAGCGGCTCGTGTCTCTCTACCTGGAGTAAATAGCGGCTCGTGTCTCTCAACCTGGACTAAATAGCGGCTCGTGTCTCTCTACCTGGACTAAATGGCGGCACGTGTCTCTCTACCTGGACTAAATAGCGGCTCGTGTCCCTCTACCTGGACTAAATAGCGGCTCGTGTCTCTCTACCTGGACTAAATAGCGGCTCGTGTCTCTCTACCTGGACTAAATAGCGGCTCGTGTCTCTTGTTCACACTTTCTAATCAGTCAGTGGCGAACACTATTCACCTTGCTAACTAAACAATCTCAGAATGTTGAGATTCGCGGTTGAGCTACCTGGACTAAATAGTGGCTCGTGTGTCTCTGCCTGGACTAAATAGCGGCTCGTGTCTCTCTACCTGGACTAAATAGCGGCTCGTGTCTCTCTACCTGGACTAAATAGCGGCTCGTGTCTCTCTACCTGGACTATATAGCGGCTCGTGTCTCTCTACCTGGACTAACTAGCGGCTCGTGTCTCTTGTTCACACTTTCTAATCCGTCAGTGGCGAACACTATTCACCTTGCTAATTAAACAATCTCAGAATGTTGAGATTCGCTGTTGAGCAAAGAACTAAATACGACAGATTTTTCTTACAGCTAAAAATGAATCTCCTACAGCTGCCAGACCATTTCAAATAATTCACGTCAATACAATATCTCTGGAGAAAAATTGTTTTATCAGCATAGTTGACGCTTTCTCACGATACGGTCAAGCTTATCTCTTGGGAAGCTCTCAAGCTACCGAGATCGCGGACAAGTTATTAGATTACTTCACACATTTCTGCTTACCAACGGTTATTATCTCAGACAATGGAACGGAGTTTATTAACAGAGTTGTATAAGAGATATTAGACCTGCATAAAATAAAAATTCATTTTATAAGTACACAAAACCCCTAGTCAAACGGATTATGTGAAAGATTTCATTCTACTTTAGTAGAACACGTAAGGCTGTTAAATAATCAAGTCGAATTCAAAAAGGACAGTGTAATTAAAAAAGTTAAATATGCTATAACAGCTTTTTGGATTTGTGAACCTAGTTACAGAATTTCGCTTTCAACAAAAGGAGCACTTTCCAGTAACACCACACAATACTCCAGGCAAATTAAGTCAAAGACACGGAATTAGACAGATGTATGAAATTAATTGCTTTGTGAAGGAACCAAACCAGCCATATGTAATTAATGTACAACCATCAGCGCCAGGTCAATTTTACCGTAGAAACGAAAATACGCCTTTCAAGAGAGTAAAACACCCGAAATAACTCAAGGAAAATGATCTCGAAGGACGATGCGACCCTTATGTTTGACCAAATGTTGTAAATAAACAGACCCATATAATACTTCCTTAGATATTTAAAATAAATTAATTAATTAAAAAATAACATTCGTGCGACAAAAAAAAACTAAACAAATAATATGCATTACCAAACTTAAGTTCAATAAACTGCCGAAAAAGAAATTAAGTTAGGAATTTATAAATTTATTATTTAGGTTAAACAGCGGTAAAATGCATTGTAAAATTTCAAACCTAATATAAAAGACCGATTGTTAATTTGTATGATGTAAGTTTGTATTTATGTAATAATTGTTAAGTTGTAATGAGTTTAGGATATAAGAAGTATTTAACTGTAGTAAGAATAAAATGTATTAGTAAACTTAAGATTCTGTGTAAGAATTTTAAACAAATTGTTCTTTGATGTCATATTATGTAAACATTGTAAATTTTAAATTTAAGGAATCAAAGAAAATTAAATTTAAAGTTCTGAGTACTCTAACATAAACGTATGAGGCTATAGAATAAATTTAGTGGTATCCAAAAAGAATGGTCTGTAGAAATATTAAGCAAAAGCGACAAGAATAGTTACTAAAATACGGACAAAGTACTTAACCATTGTTATATTTCACCTGTAGTCATAAAGGGGCTGTGGGAACCTTTATCTAAAAAAGGGTTCAAGTATATTAAGATGGGAGTTTCCAAGGACCAAAATACCTGGGATATAATAACACTGTACCGTAGAGAGAGCTATTTGTAACAGGTGTGGGAATCACTAGATTTAACTAAATACGTAAGGGCGGGAGAGATTATGCTACGTTAGAAAAGTAAGTGATCGAGAGAAGTCTTGGAGGAATTTCAGAAGAAATTGTAGACGTATTGGGGGGGGGGCAAGTGTAACGTTAAAAAAAGGATAAATTTGTTTTATAGAATTAAGGGAATTTTAAATTTTTTATTATGTGTAAAATTTAAAAGTGAGACGTGAATGATTAAGTACTGAATTAGGAAAATAAGTAGTTATGTGAAATAATGGAGTGAAGCAGCTATCAAAAGTCAAGATTCCAGGAACACAAAAACAATAACTACTTTCTTCTTACATTAAAATTAGAAAACAGAAATTTATAAACTTCGTATATTCCGAACAATTTTAAAGTCATTGTTATAAAATATTATTCTAGTTATTTTTCACCACTTTCTAATTTATAAATGATCCATAATAAAGAGAGAAAGACCAAATAACACTGTGATTATTAACCTTTATTGTATTAAAACCTAAATCCTCAAGAGTCCACCTATTTAGTAATTGTAACATTAGATAATGAATCAATCTTGTGACTGGCTAGTATTAGGGTAATTTGGTATAATGTGTAATAATTAAATGACAGGAATAAATGCACGTGATGTTAAATTGTATATGATTGTTAATTATTTTGTTACCTGAAAGTGTGACCATAGAAGGTAATGTAATTTTAAAAAATAACCTAAAGTTAAAAAAAATATATTTAAAATAAATTAGGTTATAAAACACATATGTAACATTATTTTAATACATCAATATGATGAGGTTAAAGATCAATAATTAGGATTTTATTTGTTGCAATGCAGCAGATAATGGCTGAAAGACCTACCAAATAAAATGAGATATTCGTGGTTTTCAAAATGTGTTTAGCCTCAGTTAACAACAACAGAGACGAGTGGCTAAAGTTCTTAAGAATGCAGAGTGAGTGCAAGAAAATGTATGAGGAGTCTGTTTTATCTTTACACATTATCTCCGAACGAAGGTAGCAACTCCGAAGCATCCACTTATCATTCATGTCGTCGACCAAGTAACGTCTCACAAAACTTCCTACCATAAAGAATAACGCTACAATCCTGAAAGATTCCTGAAGTAAATATTCACACAAAAATAAATAGAACGCCCTCTGAACCAATCGTCCTTTT
This sequence comes from Prosapia bicincta, assembly GCA_036971475.1. NCBI lineage: Eukaryota > Metazoa > Arthropoda > Insecta > Hemiptera > Cercopidae > Prosapia > Prosapia bicincta. Next base: position 399,209,878 of record JBAIZL010000001.1, read on the forward strand.
TATTGTTTTAAATTAATTTGTTAACAAAAATTCAATTTATTTGGACTTTTTTCTCAGATATCAACTCACATTTGATGATGAGGGTGTAATTTGTGCAAAATAAAAAAGGTAATAAAGAAGGCACTTGAAACGGTGAAAGCTTCCATTAATTAAAATTGTAACCAGCCGTGGTTAAAAAAACAACAATTTGTAAAAACAAACATTTGTAAAACTAGATTTACTATATTATGAAGAAAATGCATTAGTATTTAATAATTATTTAGCTGTAAATAGGTTGTAAATTAGAATTTTCTTTGTTCTATGTCAAATGTTTTTATTTACTAAGGACCATTTTAGGGAGGGCTAAATAAAATCTGATATAACTTTTTGAGCCAATTAGGTACTTTGAATGTTTGAGCAAGATAAAAGGTTTACACATAATTACCAACTATTTTTAATAACATTCTTTATCAGTATAAAAACATTATGTAAATTGTTATTAAATTAATAATAATCTCGTAAACTATCCAGATTTAACCAACTAATAATAATTTAATAAAAATAATATAAATTAAAGGAAATATATATACAGTAAACTCCCGATTATCCGTGGAATAGGGTGGCCCAGCAACGCCGGATAACGAATTCCCCGGATAATCCGCTATGAACAAAGAATACGCAAAACGATCGATAATCGATTATTATACCATAGGTTACACAAATAATGACCCCGGTTAATGCAATTCACAAATAATCTTCAGAGGACAAAATAAATACAGAAAAATAATTTAAAATGTCGATGTATTTGTCGGATTATAACATGTAAATTTATATGTCTAACTATTTACAATACGTACATACGTATATGTCAAAAGTAAGTATGTATGTACATATGTAATTCCTTTACACATAATACTTTCACTTTTTAACAAAATAATTTGTCACTTTCGTCTCTTTTTTTGTGAGCATTGATTTAGCTTTAATGTGCGATCTAAGTTCCTTGAGAACCATTCTGTCGCACAGTGAAAAGTCGTCTTGTGTCCGTTGCTTTCATCTCAAAAGTTTTATTTCTTCCATATAGAGGTTTATTTGGGACATTAAAACAGTGTATTCGACATTAAAATGTTGTTTTATTTTTTGGTTTACAACAAAAAAAAGGAAATTTACATAAAATATCAACAAATACAAATGATAAAATACTTCATGACAAAAAATAAAATTCAATAAAAAAAGACAGAGAAATAAAAATAACGCATAAAAAATTCAAACTACCTACTACTAAAATAACCACTCAACGTTCAACTCGGAATGTTTGTTTCTACTTGTGACACAAAGCCATAAAGATCGATAATGTATATGACAGACATTGAAAATGCGTATGTCACGTCATAGACTATTTATAGCCGAGATTAGCTGACATTTGTTTACAATCTTACGATACGCATTAGGTTTTCGGGCGTCCAAGCATTTTGTCATTGTCTCTTATATACAGTAGTCTGTTCAAAACTCGAGTTGGTTCATTCAGTCTAACAGGACAGTTATCCTTTATCCTTGCATTATTTGACATAGCGTAGTATATTTTTATGATCGTTGTTTTTACCGGATATTGTGCGGCGTTGAGTGGTTAAAAAAACATTAATGAATCTGATTGGAAAAAAAATTGGATATTTGTAAAACAAGGGCAGACCCCGGATAATCCACAAACCGGTTAATCCGCCCACGGGTAATCGGGAGTTTACTAAATATATATATATATATATATATATATATATATATATATATATGTGTGTGTGTGTGTGTAAGAGCTATTTTCTAGTTCTCACTTAAAATCATCATATTTATGTAGAAATTATATATATATATATATATATATATATATATATATATATAGTACTGTTTCAACTGAGTCGGTAATTTGTCATTAGATATTAAAAAACTTTCTTATTACAAATAAAACCCAAAATAAACAAATATCGTTTCATATCTCTTCAGCACTTGGTTCCATTATAAAATACGCTATTTTTGAATGGATTTTTAAAATATTAACTATATTACAATTATGTTTTAAAAAGGTTCATATCCATTATATTCTATTACTTGTTAAAATGAGAAAAATAAACTAAATAACGAGAATCATTTGCAAAGATATAAAATAAACTTTTCCGTTTCCTTTGCATTTGCAAAGATATAAAATAAACTTTTCCGTTTCCTTTGCAATTGAAACCTTGTGTTTACTCATCATTTATTTTCTATTTTCCACTTCAGGTAATGTTATGTATGAGCGCTTTCACCTGCTCGTAACACAAGTAGAAATGCTATTTTTTAACATGTTTGGATGTTGAATTATTCAGCACAAATAAAACGTCCCTTGAGTTGGCAAAATGAATTTACAATATTTATTTCTAGACGTACTTCTTTACTTATTTCGTTCGAGTGTGGATTTTCGCGTGTATTTGTGCGTCCCAAGTATAAAGGAGAAAAATGCTTTAAAACCGCCTAACAAATAATTTACATTTCAGAGAAAACCCTCTTGTAATGTCGTGTAGATTGAATTGGGTAAAAGAGACAAACACAAACGCTTCATTTTAATTCCTTGTTTGATAAAAAAGCTCTTTAAAAGTTCCGATGGTTGTTTTCACCTGTGCACATTAAGTGATCCTAATTAACAATTGATTACCACAATATAAATTATTAACTGTGTAGAGGGAATTACTTGAAAATTTGCAAACTGCTTCCCAAAGCTTCATTAAGTGGTTATTTTGGAATGAGGGTTTTAATTACTTTTTTATATTGATAGCCCTTTCTTTAATACAATACACAAATTATTTGTTGTACAATTTACGTATCAATAATTAATAATACGAGTTTTATAATATTTATTGTCATTGACAAACTTTGTTTATTTGTTAGGTCAAATGCTTGTTTCTAGATTTGGCCGCATTTAATATTTATTGATACACTTCAAACATTTGAATGTCAAGCGACAAGTGCCTATCTTCCGAATTACACATAAAACTTTCGACATTATAATCACCACAATCGATATAACGGAAAGTAGATTGTACATATAATTGTTATTTGGGCTTTCGCTTCCCGACTTTTATAGTTACGTCAGTTGGATATTTAATGCGGATGAATTTGGGAAAAAGTAAACATATTTACTAATGATGTTTACATTTTTTGTCGAAAGAATAAAATCACTTAATGTAAAACAAAACCTAGGTTCCCACATAAAATATTACACCATTGAAAATTGATGTAAACAATAATTATTTACCAAACTCCTGTTACCAACTGTTTTGAACCAACTCATATTACTGTACTTGGTTTAGTGGCTATTATTCAAAACCACCTCTATAGCAACGGGTAAACCCAGACATTTTGGGCTGTAAAACCACTTGGGGCAAGTATACATTATCATTTGAGGTAAATATTACATTATTTGGGAAACTAGCTGCTTTAGGCAGCTTTTTTGGGTCTTATGTCCGAGAGTGCAAAGTAAAATGATAAATATATATATATATATATATATATATATATAAACATTCATTAGTAAATAATGTATGTCATGATCAGTAACAGAACCCAAAAATACAAAATTTAATCGTAATTTTACGCGTTTTTACAACAAAATTATGTAATCCTTATCTATTACACAGGAAACTACGAAATGTGTAACATTGTAGCCTCTCTCGGTAATATGTGTTAACGCTAGTCAGGACAATATCGTTGTTAAAACGTATTTTCACATAAAACAATTATTTAGTCTGGAAATTGTCCGTTTATTGGTGACTATGATGAAGTTTGTGACTGATTCACATCCAAAACTCTTTGGGTCTAAAAATATAATTAAAACAAAAAGTGTATTATTAGTTGTGTAGTACCAGCTAACATATTGCTAACTCTGATTATTCCTAATTATTCTGAAAATTATAGCGACATAATAAATATTTTATTTTAGAGTCTTGCATAGTGCTAGAAGATCAAAATTAATGTACATAGAGTGTAGACTATTATTCCTAACCCAAGATTGTAAGGCCTACTTTTATTAGAGAATTACATAGGAACAACAAACGTGGACAGCACCTTTCGCGCTACTTGAGGGTTGTATACATCATGAAAGCGATTGTGCTCAAGTAGTGGCCTAATTTATCATATTTCTTGTAAAATTGAATCATTTTATCATTTCAGTATTTCTGACCAATCCTCTAATTTTCCTTCGTTTCCTTTTTACAATGGACACAGGATAGCACTGCTATGTGACTTAGGTACAAAGTACATAAGCTTTAGAGGTTCAAACACCCTAACCATATCTACGTCCACGTGCAATCCTTATACTTCTTATGCATTAGGCAATTTTGCCTAATCTTTTCGAAACCACACAACAAAAAGAGGCTCGATCGTATATTATTTATGAAAGATTTATAGTTTTTTTTAAGAATTATCTTTCCAGGAACTTGTGACAATATGCATATAATTCCGATACGTTGTTACTTTCTATAGTGAAATCGCGTTTAGATAAAATATTCTTCTACATGGAGATCACAATTTCTATGTCATTGAGAAATTCCCGTCGAAAGAAAGTTTGCATATTCTCACACATTTTCAAACACGTGTTTTGTCACGTGTGTATTAGTACAAGTTCTCAACAATGTTACATTGATGATGATATTCTCACTACAATGTTCTACATACTATCTTCATTACCTTAAAGTAAACAATGCGCTGAAAAATGTATCCTATTCTAAAGCGTAATTTTACTTCAAAGAAACATCATTTTACTCATTTAAAAATACTCTTTTTAAGACATGTTTTGTCACGTATATGATGTCTCAACTATTTCCTCTTGGTATAGATAATCCACACACAATGCTATATCTGTCACCTTATCAGTATCAGAGTAGAAATATCTCTGAACAATTTATCTTCAATTGCTTAGGATGGGTATATTTTATGAAAGTTTAGTTCCGTTTACATCCATCGGACATTTCCTGAGGAATGTTGAATATCCTACAAAGACAAGGGATCATTTAAAAGTCCTGCGGGAATGCGTCTTATTCCGAAATTTCAAGTAAGAGGGCAAGATTATTTTACAATCTATAATTTTCTAAATTATTCCCACTTCACATCATTTCGAGATAGATGATTATCGTTCCTTCGCTTATTCACAACGATCCCCAAATATATTGCCTTAAACAATTTTCTTCCCTATATGGTCAATGTATTAGGATGTCATTGTTTATTTAAACTATCCGAGGTTTATATTTATCACTTGTATATAATAAATCCTGTGACAATAAACTATTATCACACATATTTTCTCAACATTGTGATGACATTTTAATACACCAACGCAGGATCTGACATATTTTAAAAATAGTAAAATAAATAGTTCTTTTGTTTTTAATAGAGAATCTTTTAATGCAGTTTTTGTATGGTCGATTTGATGGGGCTTCCATTTTTTTTACTTTCACATGTGTCCTTCTAAAACGTTTTTCAAAATGTGATTCAGGGTTTCCAAATATGATATAGTTGCTACATACAATTATATATTATATTATAACAAATATAAATTAACAAGTAATAAAGAATATTCATTATTGCTTTATTTTACCAACGACTTTATTAGAAACACATTAGGCAGTGACATATGTAGGACAATATCAGCGCTATTAAAAGCTTACACAGCAAAAATACATCAACCTGAAACATTTCTATCTCTAAAAGAGTAGGTTTAGTGATTTTATAACTTTCCTTTCAAAATTATATTATAGGCAAATAATTAATATTATTACTATTTAATAATATTGGCTATATCACTTTCAAAGTGATATGTTAGGAAAATACTCGTAATTATTAACAGGTATCTATGTCTTATCCTTGAGAGGATGTAAGCTTTACTAATGGATGCATCACACTGACCTTTATTGCATAATCACAGAGTTAACTGATGAAGAGCTTTGCGGGGAGCTTTACCAGTAACCTATATATGAAGACTACTTCAAACATTATACATAGCTAATCTATTATCAGATACAACGAAAAGGAGAAAACTGCTGTTTCATTTGGTTATTTATTCGTACAGAAATATTTGTAATTTTCAAGCTATATAACCACGTTAATATAGCATAGATACTGGTGTTTAAAGATATGGGGATTTTTAGGATTTTTATCAACTGCAAGCGTTGATATTGTAGGTAGTTTAATAGGTTTATCAAGTATTACCTCATTTAATATAATGTTTACGACGTTTACAGGAATATTTAGCCATCCGGGTTTCTATAAACCGTAAGTTTAACGATATATTTAAATATGCAAACATATAAAACCAGGGGTCGTTTTGAAACTATGTAATTAAACGTATCTTGATCCCTGAAACGTACGGATAGTAATTTAAAAAAACAACAACAACTTATAGATCCCAACAAATTACTTTTTTGTAAAAGATTCAGAACTAACCAGAGATTTTACGAAATATTGCTAAATACGATGTCTCATTGTATACGGCCTAAACACGGAAGGTGTTATACTAGAATAAATGATTTGTTTTTAGGGAATCATCACATATATAAATATAAATATATATATATATATATATATATATATAAGAATATCGGGAGTAATAATTATCTTTATACTTGATTAATAATTTTGATTAATGAAGATACTATCAATCTTTGAGAGATAACTCGCATAAATTGCAAGTAAGATTCTTTTTTATTTACATATAGTGAAAGTTATAAGTGAATACAGTGTTACAAGCAGTCTTGCAAAACACACACACACACACACATATATATATATATATATATATATATATATATATATATATAAGATTTTTATTTATTTAAAAATGACCACACAGCAGTTACTCCAGGTTGCTATAACTTATATTGAGCAAACCTAATATGTAAATGTGTTACGACGAAGCTAATTCGTTTATTACAAAAATGTTGGTAAATCAGCACTCTTTTATAAGTTGGGATTTTGCTGGAGATATAAAAACAAATTTTGAATTTAAATACACTATACCTAAAATACCTATATAGATTGTAAGTTTTAAAGATATTTAAGTATAACAAATACCTTGATCTTGCATGACGTAAGCCAAACGTTTAACGAAAAATACTGCTAATTTTACATAATCCATTTTATACAGGATATGGAAATACAGAGAACGTAGTATTTGCCACTACATGGTTTACAATACGCGCCCGGAAGTCACAAACAGATCGTAACATTGTCTATTGGAGGGGAGAAGCCCTTTTAACTTTATATTATGGTAGGAACTTACAAAAAGAAATCGCTGTCTTTGACGCACGCTTTATAAACCCTGGGTTCAGGCAATTTGTCTTCTGCTTGCCTTAATGTGATTTTTACTTGTGTTATTACGGCGATGAAAAAATAAATACATCAACCACTCGTTGAGCGTTTCGATTCTGGAACTATAAAAGACTTGGAAGTACCAAGTTTGATTTACGATTAGTCTGTGTGAGGCCCAAATATCTAAAATATGGTAGAATGTATTAAGCCGAGTAAAGCGTAGACCCACTCACAGTCATGCTTTAGTCTGCAGTGTAAGTATATTTGTATTGCAACTAGACTGAAATGACTTATTTTCTATGGATATAGATTATCAGATAGAGAATTCTTACAGTTAGTATGACTAAAATACCACATCTATAAATACAATATTATATAAAACGTTAGCTTTATAATAAAAATTTAGATAATTCAATTGGTAAATATCTATGGTAGTCATTAATAAGCCTATATTAAAAGCTATTTTTGTTATTATTTAAAACATTATATTGTTTATAGTTGAACTAATTTTTTTAAAATTTTACTAGAATGAAAATGATTCTACCTGTGACCATGTTCAATTTTATTTTGTATGTAGGTGTCTTTAAAAACTAATAAAGGGGCATTGGGTGGCACATAACTTTGTAAATATTGAATACACCTCCAATGTCGACCTGTTTGTTATCACTGGTACGACTTCTCTTTCATAAGCTAACAATAGACCAGCCAGCTGTTTACTCGAACCATTGTTGTCATGAAAGAAAACCTTATGAATTTTGTTCCTTTCTTCCTCTGTGTTTATTAAAAGTCCCCACAATATGTTTTTGCTAACGAAACCTGGCCTACATAACCGGTAGTAATCTCACACCGCGAGAATCAAAGCCTTTATATCGGAAATACTATTTATTGTTTCATCTCTCGGCTCATAAAGTAAGGTTAGTTTTCTTGTAGTAATGACGTAATGAATATGTTCACACATTCAATATTTCACTTGCTGCTATTACACATATTATTTTCAAAAACGTTTTTATTTTTCTTAAAATACATTTTTAACTTTATAAATAGAATTGTAATGGTTTTAATCAAATGCATATTGGACATAGTAGAAGGAAGGTTTTAATGAGATTTAGAAAGAATATTAGAGATATAAAATACGAAATGTTAGATAAATCCAGTATTGCCGCTCATATGTTAGAGGCTAATCATTATTTAGAAGTTAATAATGTCTAATAATTAAGAACGTTAGAAACAATAAACTGTTGAATAGTTATGAGAGTTTATATATTACTAAACACTTTTAAATGTTTATAAACTTACCTATAGTAGCACTTACTTTGTTTGATGAGGAGGCCCGTTGCGGGAGTTGTGTTCCGTAAATATTTTGTTGCAGTAAAAAGACTTTAAATTTCTTTACAATCATTATTAGTCACTGCTTCTTTCAAACTTTATAGAAACCTTCCAGCCCCGAATTAAACACAGAAAATACAATTTATAGTACCCCCAAGGACTTAGCCCCGTCTATGATTTTGGCCAAACGTCACCATATTCAATCGTTCTTGCGTAAGGCAGAACTTTTCCGAACTACAAAGGGGCACGACTGTCTGCAAGTATCCCCTTCACTAAGTCAACCTTAAAAATGCATACTAGGGTCCTCTATGTGATACATCCAGAACTGACGAGACCTCTATTGTTAGCACCTTTACTCGAATGCGACCTGTTTATGTAACCATAACTATAGCTGTACTACTAGTCTGATCGACGTCAGTGGCAAGGATTTTTTTAACTTTTAGGTTATTAGCATAAACCGGTATAACTGACATCTCCTTCAAAGAATGAAAACCCATTGCAAATACACAAGACTAATGAAACTTCTTTGTAAAGGATATTGGGAAGATGTATCATCACGTGCGAGGGTCAAGAGCTACTCTTGTAATAATTCCAACTTGTAGGAGAGCATTAAATGGAATTAGGACTAAGAATAGATTATAGGGACCTAGATAGAAGGATATTCTGGTATCGTTTGGGCGGATATTGGTATTCGCTTACCTGAAGTAGATTTAGTAGCAATTATAATAGAAAGTAATGTTGAGTCCGAGCAAAGCAGTGTTTACTCTATATCCGTGAGTAAAAGGTTGGGATAAAAGATTGTATGTTTGTAAGTTTTAAAAAAATGGGATTCATCATATTTGTTTGTCAACTTATCTGAAGGATATATTACTATATAATATAGAACTACCTTTGTAGTACTTTCCAACTTGAGCCAAAATAGAAGTTAAATTTGTTTCTAAGGAAATATTTAAATTATCAGTTCTTAGCACAACTCTAAAGCTCGCGCGCGCGTGGCGCGCGCACACACAACACACACTGCAACGGTCTGAATTACCGTTCAAATTAAGAAATTAATAATTTCCTATTGTTTAATATTTGAATAATAAGGTATAATAAACATAGTAAAGAGTCAAGAAGTCAGTAAAATTTTGAATAAGTATTATTAAGACAAATTAGAAATTATAATAGCATGACACTGTAATATCTAACTAAATTTGACGAACGAGAGTGAAGTGAAAAATTTCTAAGTGACGAAAAATGCTAACTTGAGAACTAGGGCACGTAGAACTATCATCGACATTTTGAAATGACCAGAAAAATCCATAATAAACAGTAGTGAAAACACAATTTAAAAAACTCAAATAACAAAAAAGTTAGAGCCATTTAAAAATAATAGACATTTTTCAGTTTTCTAAAACAGATAACAAAATTATGGAGGTTAAAACTAATACGTTGTCCAACCAGCCCGTACAAGAAACAAGCACAGAGATAGCGACGAGCGGTAGAGCGGAGGGGAAGGGTGACACAGCCGCAATAAATACAGGAACTTAAGGACATGTAAGGCAGTCTGTAAACATTTTTGAATACGAGGTGCTAACGGCCGCTATGGCGGATCGCGCCTAGAATCATCACCAGGCGAGATGGGACCAAAATCGCCACGTTCCTGCCGTCTACTTCCATCCATGGACGAGGGCTTCAAACTCAGCCTCCAGGACGCGGAAATGGAGAAAGACTTCCACCGACTGACCAGGGATGGCAACCTCCGATGTCCAGGGACCAGGGAATCCAGACGAGAGGACTCCAGGACCGGCAGGGAAATCCTGGCCAAGTCATTTTCTCTATTATATACGAATTAACGTCAAATATAGTCAGTTGAATTTATTAAATTCAAATTACCAATTAAACTTAAACAATGACTTCATTCTATGTTGAATAATTAAATAAATCTTAAAAGTAATAAAATTAATTAGTATAAAATTGTTGAAATAATTAATAATAAATATTAAATTTACAAAGTGGTTTTGGCCATAAGCCAATCCTTTTCAAGAAGAAAAGATTTATTGAATCATACAAACCTTAAAATTATTTATAATAAAATGTGAATTTACCAATTCAATCTTGAAATAAGAAGATAAAGTATTTTATTATGTTGAATTTGGAAATATTTTTTTTTTTATATGTAAATGTAAATATTGAATTGTATATGAAATGTAGGTTTGAAATATGTGAAAATTAACGAACCATTAATTAATAATTTGTGCAGATAAAGAGTGTTAAATGTAGTTTATTTGAAAAGATAATTATTTTAGTTTAAAATCAGTAATTAAATGCATTATAAAAACTTACAGTATTTGAATTTATCCTGTGTTGAACAACCAATAAAAACTTTTATAGTTTTTTTCCAACTGATAAATAATGATTATAAAATCAAAGTACAGTGTTAATTAAATTTCATTAATTAATAAATATATAAAATTCAGAACCTAATGTTTCTTCAAACGAGTTCTCTACTGAGAACAATTTTATTGAGCTATTCTAAAAATTAGTTGGTTTTTGCATTGAAGCCCAGAGACGGTGTCTACTGGCAGATCATGTTTAAGGAACACAGGAGCCTTTTAAAATAGGTATCTTAAAAATGATCATATTTTGCACTTCCCCTTGCTGTATCTGCAGATCTCATGAAATGGTAAGATTCTTTGAAAATTTTGTGTGTTTATATAAATGTTGTTTCTTTCCAGCTGATTATTTTACTGACATGTGTGACTACGCGGAAACACAAGACCAAATTTAGGGATCCTAACACGTTACACAAAACGGTGTGAGCAGCAGATATATAAATATATAATAAATATATTGTTCTGCAACCAGACATCAAAAATGAAACGATGCGGAACAATACACAACACGCAACGCCGCGCTCTACGCGAGCGAAAAAGGGGGGGGACGTTGCAGTGTGTCATCTTGGGGAAGGAGTTTTTTTGAAAGCCATCTAAGCGACGAAATGACCATATCGATTGTAGGAGAGTGTAACAAACTTGTTTAAATTTGTAAAACTAAACTAGTTATCTTTTCAAATAAAAAATATTTTAATCTCTCTTTATCTGCACAAATTATTAATTAAAAGTTCTTTAATTTTCACATATTTAAAACCTACATTTCATATACAATTCAATAATTACATCTGATAACTAACATAAGAATAAGGCACTTTTTAATTGATGTCTTATTTACCTAAATCATTTTAAAAGTTACATAAAAGTTGAACGTATCTCAAAAACCATTTCTTTCATTATAGTAGACTACACTGACACACACCCTAACAAGAACACTACAAATGTTTACAATGAAATGTAGAAGGGAAAATATTATACTAGTTAAAAAGATGTATCGACAAATGTGAACGAATTGATGGTGTCGATTAGTTAACGTAGGCCGTCATTACTTTTGCAATAATCGACTACTCATAAAGAACTGGAGTTACTTAACTCATATTCAAAAGGCAATTTCTTTTTTCTGCTACTACTACCATTGCATCGTCTATGCTGTGAGCTATTTCAAACTTTTAGCACCTTTCTTAGGTTTTATTTTATATCCAATTAACTCGTTCAATAATGTTTGCGTTACTATCTACATTTCAAATGAGAAAAAATAGTATGAAAATTTAATTCTCAGTGTTTACAAAGAAAGGATATCCTATGCTATATGATTATATAGAATTATGATAGGATTTTGGTATTAGTTTAATTTAATTACTTGAGAAAAAAATATACAAACTAATAGATTAAAAAGGTTTATTTTGTCGGAGCTTATATTATAAGAGAAAGGAACGTATAATTAACATCAAGAGCACCCGCTAAATTATTTTAACAAAGAATGAAGGCATCCTATTTCTCACTTCATACGTATGACACAATGCGTAACGATATTTTATCGGTTTTCTATTTATTTATAAAGTATTGCATTCTTTCAAAATGTTTTCCTGAACTGAAAAGTATCTAAATATGAATGCGGTTGTAAATAAATATAGGTTTAAAAGTGAGATACTGATATAGTATATTTGCAGCTTAGTACTGTATAATAAATAATTTCGTTTCCAAGGAAATCTAAAAAAACATCAACACTTTTGATTTATTGGGTTTATATATAGAGATAAAACATAATGTGGTACAGTATTAGGAGTTTACACGTCTTGAAAGCAGGGACTTCTTTTACTGAACCCGTCAGAGTTGGCACAGTGGCTTTTCTCCGTGTGTCTAAAATACCTTTAGAATAATAATAGTAGCGCTCGTTTGGCATTCATCTTTACGTCACCCTTTCTAGGAACAACAACGACTCATTCATTTTACAAGTTGTTATTTAGGTTACAGTGTGATAGATATACCCTTAAACAGGGTCTCGGTATTCCGAATGTGTTTATCATAAGACTGAAGATGTACATTACTATATAATTTATTAAACTAGATAATTTATATATATATATATATATATATATATATATATATATATATATTACTAGAAATATGTCATAAGAAAAATAACATTCTACCAAAATCTTTGATAGCCCAAACTATTGATATACCAAATTTTAGCTCCATAAATAAACAATCACAAATACCAGTGAAAACAATATAAGATATACAAAGGAATTATAACAGTATGTGTTATTTCGTTCTCTACTCTAAGTGAACTTTACATACAACTTTTTAAATTTCTATTTACCTCTCAAGTAATCTTTAATCTCACATGAGTAGTAAATAAAGAAGCAATCTGAGAAAACCATTTTTATAATCGCTTAAATTAACATTCGGATTCTAATAACATTTAAATGTAAACATAAGGTGTCAGCCATATTTATGATTGATGAAGTGTAATGTCACATGCAGTTACGTCACAAGGAGTTAGACTGTAATATATTACAATGAAAATATTGGTAAGAAATCCCAATACCACAAAGTAGTTACTTAAGATTAAACCCTTATTTTGTTCTCTACTCTAAGTGAACTTTACATACAACTTTTTAAATTTCTATTTACCTCTCAAGTAATCTTTAATCTCACACGAGTAGTAAATAAAGAAACCATCTGAGAAAACCATTTTTATAATCGCTTAAATTAACATTCGGATTCTAATAGCATTCAAATGTAAACATAAGGTGTCAGCCATATTTATGATTGATGAAGAGTAATGTCACATGCAGTTACGTCACAAGGAGTTAGACTGTAATATATTACAATGAAAATATTGGTAAGAAATCCCAATACCACAAAGTAGTTACTTAAGATTAAACCCTTATGTACATTTCGATGACCATGTCATTATAACAAGAGGATCTTATTTGGTAATAAAAGTATATTTTTTTATTACTTTTGTGGTATTGGGGTTATTTTCAATATTTTCATTGTAGCATATTGTACACTGTGCTCTTGATATTATATATGCACTTTTTATAAAACTCTCTACTCTCACAGATGTGTAGTAATTGGGTCAACACAACTTTGATCTATATTCAATTCAACTTTCAAAACTAAATATTCTGATCTAGTCGCTCTAACTTTAAAATAATTTGAAATTATCTGAAAATACGTCATGCACTAGGTCTTACAATATGCCATTAACAAAAATGAATAACGACAAGAAATAAAATATAAAGTTTTAGTACTATAAAATATATTTTGTATATGAAATACCTCCATTAATAATTAATTGAAGTAGTCCCGTAAATAAAATATCTGTAAGTCAATCCCATCAAACAATTACTGTGGACCTTCAATAAATAAAGCTAACTTATACTGTAGACTTTAGTTTAGGTTTTATTATCATGAATTAAAACATGCATTATATTATATAAATAAATGTAATTTCATATCTATTTATATAAAACTGAACATTTTTTATGTATAACTTCCACTTACATATAACCTTATAGTTGAAAGAAGAAATTTAAAATAATTTAAAAACAGAATGATATATATTAAAATTACCTTCAAGTGTATTATAAAATACTTACTCAGTAACTACTCAACAATTAATATATTATCTACTAATTTCCATAGAAACGAAATTTATTTTTGTTCAGGCAATAGCAGCATTTAATGAAATTACGACCCAATTGAAATTACATATTCACTTTTTATTTACAATAATTTTACGCAGTTAGATTTTATCGACCACGTAAACACATATCAATTGAACGCGCAAAGCATACAGACATTAGCAAAAGCATAGATCTCAACATTTTTCTACTAGTGTAGAACCTTTAAATCATATTTGAATCATTGATTTATTCACAATTATATCAGAGTAGAAAATGTTTGTAGCTAATAAATGAACATAGATATATGGATACTATGAACATATATGGCAAGGAGATCTACCTAACTTGACTATAAAACAAGAACAATCTTAGTGTGTACCGGAACATGTATCAATATATACAAACTCAGACTGCCTGGACATGCTTAAAGAACAGCTTACAAACAGAACTTTTTCAACATTTGTTAGTCTATCTTGTTTTTATTTGTAATTTTCCTAGAGTATTGGATTATTATTTTGTAATATGAATATATATTATTAATACTTGTAAGTGTTATATCATAATTAATGAATTATCCTTATAATGATATTTTATTATACTTTTGTATCTGTTTTCGTAAATAAAGTTGCTGATTGATATAGTTTTTTTTTAATATTCACAAAATTGAATCTGACTCACTTCTCCTGTTGTGTGTTAAGTGATAAGAGGGTGTTTAGTGGTTCCCAAAATGGGCATGCTACGACAAGGTCTGAGGGTAGGAATATGGGAACAGGGTTTGATTAGCACAGGTCTGGAACTGAGATGGGCCTTATAAATTCATTAAATAAATTTAAATATAATTTTAATATAATTATAATTTTATATGGGAGACAAACCTTTCACACAAGGGGTAAGGTATACGACATAGTTAATTCGGCTCATTTACCTTACAACAAGTAATATAGAAAAATAATTTCTTAAAGCCAATTCCTCCTGTGGTCGACAAAGAAATTTATATTAGTTACTTTTTATTACAATTAGTATAAATATGTATAAATATATATGTGTAAATATATAAAATATATTGTGATATATTACAATATATATAATAGTCACAAAATTAGGTTGCAAAATATAAATCGAATGTATAAGATGCTGATAGTGGTCTATAACTTCTACCTTTCACTATTTCAAAAGAAATATGCTTCACTATTATTTTTGTTATAATTTTATATAATAAATCTTTAAGCAAATTTTAGGTTTAAGAAAGATGGGTCAGTGCTAAAAGTACTGGTTTATATTCGTAGATCCACAGTTCGAATACGACCTGGACTTCAATTTTTTAAAATTTAAATTAATGAATAAATGCTTGAAACTAAAATAATTTTATCCAGTCTTGCCTGCATCTACAAAGAAGTGGGTGTACAGTTTAGACTTGAGCAAGTTTGGTAAAGCAACACTTCGCTAAGAGCGATGGGAATGTGTGGCTACGGCTTTGTGGTGTTGCAAAGAAGAGCTGCACTTCAAAGCACTAAGGGTGGTTTGGTCTTAACGGATCTATTATGGAACAGGTCAACCTAGTTTTACCCTCAAGTGGGACTAACTTTGGTTAAAGGTAGTGACAATATTTGTTACTAAAAATATTTGTCTTGATAGTTATACTACGAAACAGTTTTTATATATGTAAAATTTAGTTTTGCTAATTATATTTGAAATCTATTGTTCTTTTAGTAGCATATATTTTTTAGTAACAAATTATTAGAAGTAATTTGCAAAGAGTGCCTACTTAAAGTGTTTCCAGTCAGGGTATATTTCTCTTGTCTTAGTTATACTTTAATATTGGAAGATATTAGCATGTTAAAAGGTAATATGAAAAAACTAGGAGTGCTATACAACCGTTATACACCTTCTAATTCTATTTTTTATACAAACATATTGTTTCCTTGTACACACATTGGTAAAGGATTATTAAAATCGAAAGCATAAAAGTGTAGAAATAGTAAATGTTTTAATAAGATGCCGCCGTATAAACTTGGTTCATATTTGAGTATTTTATTACTAAACCTTAAAGGATGGACGGGGAATAAGTAGCACGATTTTTATGGTAATGTTGAAACAAAACATAAAGAATAGTAATAAAATAGATTTGAACTATAGACCTACTGAACTACATATAAATATATAGCAAAAACTCAGAATATTATTTCGTGTTACCTTTTATTGTTTTCCTTATATTTTGAATTTATGATTTTATAATAAATCAATATTTTATTCCCTTATTCCCCCTTGCGTCCTGTAGGAGCTATAAAACACTTTATTGCGCCATTAGAGTGGAATTTGCTGACGTCATGGACTCAGGTGTATTGAAGAACTGTCTGTACCTATTCCAAGTACCAGAAATGTGGTCAAGTTTTAGATCCTGTGGCCTTGTCGTGATCCAACCTCACAAATGAGGGAACAGCGGAGACATATCTAACTGTGACTGTAAGAGACAGTTGGTCTAAAGTACGAATGTGTTAGATACAAACATATGTTTCTTAGAAATGTAACTATTCAGTTAAACTACTAAATGTAAAAGGCCAATGTAAAATTGCAGATGTCGTTTCAACTCGTGCTGTAGTCACCATGGCAGCAATTGTATGTGTGATATCAAATCAAATTTCTTTAGTGTAATATAAAAAGGAATACTTGTGAAACACTTGAGAAATACGACTTTATTGGCAATTTCCCGTCCATCCCAGATACACGTTTTATTACAACAACGTGAATCGGTTCGGAAAGAAATTAAATTACTGCTAATACACCTATAGAATAAACTACGTTGTAAGATTGCAGTATTTATGGAGATAAATTCCAACTGTATAATTAATATAGTTGTTCATATGTAGTTTATATCAAATTGTAAATATAAAGAAAGAATATTTTGACAAAGGGACACATCTCCCGAAACGGCCGTCCTCAACAAGCAAACTAAGTGCTACTATAGGCAAGTTAAAACATTTTTTAAAAGTGTAAAAAATATTTTATTGAAATATATTTTTCTATCTTCACATAAGTACATAGAGATATTTAAATATGTATACTTCTTATTATTTTATATGTATATCACTAAAATAATAATATTCATTCGTTACAAGAAATAACTTCATGATATATTACTTTTTAGAAAATAAATATATTTAAAAAATAACAGACCAAATGTAAACCAAATAAAAGCCTCGTAACTGTAACAAGACTTCTTGGACAAGACTTGTTGAGTTAGAGAAGTTTTAAAGTAAATTAGATTTACCGTTCCACTTTGCCATCAGGGTTGTGTGTGCCCGTAGATAAATTAATGTCTTTATCTCATTTTAACTAAGACCAACTTTATAAGTTTAGCAAGAATAGGAAAGTAAAATTCGGGGTTGTTTACCCTTAATAATCTATTGTTGTATTCTAAAAATAATAAGCAACATCTAATGGCGTTTATTATAAAAATATTTTTGAAATAATGGTTATAAATGCTTACGTTTAGGGTTGAAGTTAGGGAAATATACCTCTGATGTTAAGGGTTGAAGGGTGGATGTAGTCATCGATAGTCTCGCTACAAATGGTAGCCAAAACTACGCTACAGCAGATCGTATCTGGTTAGATCACCACACCTAAAAAGATATTGCAAAAGTGGTTAAATAGTGAATGGTGACACACTGTATATGTGCAAGGTTTTGTAAACTAGTATGTACAAAAACTTTAGATCATAATGTGTTTTCGTAATAAATTTTAAAGCTGAAACTGAGCATAAGTTATGAAATTTACTACTTTTCGCCCCTATATAATTATTATACACGCATATATCTTGCAGGTGTATACAGTTTAGAAGATTTGGGAATACAAATCCCGTTTTAAATAACATCATAAAAAGGAATAAACGTTCCCACCGCAAGAATTGATTGTGAAGAAGTTTATATTTCTTTCTGTAATTTATAATACGTTTTCCCGAAGGAATATCTTCTGAATATATTAGGAGAACTTCACGTAGCAACATGACGAGCAGTTGTGTTTAGAAATGAAGGTAGGAAATCTGTCACCCAGGTGGTTTTGTTGAAAAAGATTTTACTTGACTTCCGTTATTTGTATATAGACTATAATAAATGAAATTGTTAAAGAAATTGTATAGAAAGAATTTGTAATTCCCCCTGTCCAACCAATTGAAGAACATTTGTTTACATTCGTCTGAAGTATAAAATAAAGAATCAG
This sequence comes from Prosapia bicincta, assembly GCA_036971475.1. Taxonomy (NCBI): domain Eukaryota; kingdom Metazoa; phylum Arthropoda; class Insecta; order Hemiptera; family Cercopidae; genus Prosapia; species Prosapia bicincta. The sequence continues at coordinate 399,228,737 of JBAIZL010000001.1, forward strand.
AAATATTCTTTATAAATGGGGTTGAATTTTACTATTGAAGTTCGAGAAGAGAAATAAAACTATTATTCTGTACTCCCACACATCTGTGGTTATTCTTTACATGTTTTTCTACATTCCCTCATATGGGAATACTTTGACATTTTTCCAAATTTACCGACTTTTTAAATTTCATTCGTAAAATGCCCTGCATGTTCTTCGTTAACATAAAAACCCTGAAGGACACCTTTAGAATGGTTTTATCCCCAGTATTATTTTATTCATACGCAGTTCTAAATAAACCGCCTACTCTGTGTAGCACTATTGTTGTATCTTCGTGTAGGTATCCTCCTCATAACACTTTGCAAAGACATGTATTTATAGCTCCCTAGATTCCTTAATAGTATTTATAAAATTTAGTTAGGTAATTAAACCAACAGAGGTATCTTTATGCAGTTGCACAATGAGAATACTACGAAATATAGTAAAGGTTAGTTGATTTTTTCACTAGGTTTTCCTAATTGTATTTTATAAAATTACTGTTAGTGATCAGACTTCATTCCTTAAGCAATGAGTGTAGAGAAACCAAAAACGCCAACGCGTTACGTGTATATTGTCTTCAAATCTTGGTTTTCCAGATAAATGAATACTTTTGTTGAAGCCGCAAGGATTGACCGCCACTGAAGATATTATCACTTCAGAGTTCCAGATACAATTAGCCAAAGGACGCTTGTTTCGCTATAGAACATTCGGTCACTCAAAAAAATGAAAAACATTAAAAAAAAATTTATATTACAAATTGAAAATGATATTTAAATAGCAAAAATATGACGTCATCTTTACCATATACTAAATTATGAAGTATAACACTGAATTCTTCCCTTGATTCCATCTATCAAATATTGGTCGCATACTGTGTTATAAAAGTCTAATTATTAAAACAATGTTTGAATTTATAAGGCAATATGACAGCTGCTTGAAAGTTGTATGTAACAACTACAAAAACCGCAAGTAAATTCGCCTTAGAATCTAGCTACTCAAAATACTGCAGTTTTTAACGTGACAGAATGTAATAAAGGTAAGTAGCGAGACGATTGTAGTCGTAAACAAACATTTCAAGGGAGTTTAAAAAAAGTGTTCTTACGTGTAACTAGGGACAGTTTTAAGTTGTAAATTAAAATACAGCCCTCTTCTTCAACATGTATCATGTAATGAGAGTGCATTTACAGATTGGTTTACAATTTTAATTGTAACACTAAATAGGGGAAAATAAAACTGTTTTTAATAAAGTTCTTACTATAAGAACAAATAAATAATATTTAAAATATTTTACAGATTACAGCAGCCACATTCCAAAAATAAAATATTTATGAACAACGAAAACTGATTATTTCATTTAGGGTAAAAGTTAATTGTGTAGAAATAACTATAGATTCTTGCCTGTAGAAAGGAAAACATGATGATCACAATGGGAAGCAAAATTAACTTTGTTTTTGATTAAGATCGATTGAACAGTTTCTTCGAAATGTAGTTTGTAGAAGTCAAAGTAAATAAAACAAAATAAAAATGACTATGTAAGAGCTGAAACAACATTTCCTCAAAACTGAACCTGTAATTAGGCAATACTTTAAGCTTAATTCGCCCAGAAGCTACACAACAATGGTAATGGAATAGAAGCTTTGTAAAATATAGCTTACTTAAGTGAAATGGAATGTGTACGATTACAAATCTAAAAATTTCAACTTATTAGCTTTTTTGTTCTCATAATATATATTGAAGTTTCTCCTTGAGAAACAAATGTGTGTGTGTGTGTGTGTATGTGAGTGCGTATTTGAGTGAATATATATATATATATATATATATATATATATATATATATATATATATATATATATATATATATATATATATATATAATTGTAGTAATTTTTTTCTGACGAAGTAAATGCGTGTTTAACTGTATTATATGTGACTTGTAAGAGGCAAGAGCATATATATGAGACAAGCTCTTGATATGACGTCAACTCGACCTTGTCTAACTGAACATGCATAATTAAAGCCAGTAATATAGCTTTATATGATCCCCAATAATCGCGAGATATGTCGTCAAGCAACATAACCTGGTAATAACAAACTAATAACCTCAATAATGCAAAGTAACAGTTCTTACTTTATATTAAAACATGGATTTGTCCTAAATTCACATCCTCTTTCAAAGTAATTGACTTGAGTACAGTTTAAAATTACTTTTTATAATATTTTTTTCTCTTTATATTGTAACCTTTAGGATGTTCGTGAAAATAGTCTTTAAGGAAATTAATCCTTCGATAGATGCACAACCCTTACTATCCCCCTCTTTTCGACTCCCTTTCCCCCCTAAGATCCTATCTTCATCTTTTAACTGATGGATGTAAAATTTAACAATATTCTTTATTGTAATTAATAAATATATTTCTTTATCTGATATGTTGAAAGCCTAATATGATTATTCCAATAATAAATACAGTTTTTCATGGATCTCTTGCAACTTCAGTTTAGTCACACTTTACATCCAGGGTAACCTCATTATGAACCAAAACACCACAATCTAAGGATGACATAATTCTCCAACCTTCCATTCCATACAGCATTACATCAAATACGCATCATATTGATGTATGGCTCAAGTTACATTTGAGTACCAGGTGTAATGAACACTGCTCCTCTCATTATCACCCTCATTGTAGTTAGGGTTAAAAGGGTTTAGAGCTAATAATAATGCCCCACTAGTACCAGTTGCTGTCCAATAATCTGCAGATTTATGTCTTTGTTTTATTACCAGCTTAACTCTAGCCAACGCTTCCTTATATTATGTTATTTTTTTCACTTTCACTAGAGAGTTGTCTAAAAACATACTATTTTATGTAAAATAACACAATATATTAAATTACTCAAATTATATTATTTTTAATAATTAAAAATAACTCGTTAAAAAATTGTTTTTAATAGATTTACTAATTGAATTTATACACATTTTATGCAATGGTTTGAAATTTTGTGGTAAAGCCTTAATTAACACTCCGGTAATCACGCAGAATACATGGTTGGTCATGCGGTGAACTCCTGTTTTCTGTTGCCATTTTTTACTTCTTTATCAATCATTTTTATTGCAGAAAAGACCCAACGTAGTTATTTTGTTTAAATATATACTATTTACATTTTACTAGACGCGACTAGAATGTGGATGTGTATAGAATTATTAGGAATATTGTTCCTGAAAATTATCTAAAAACTCAAAACTAATGTAACACAATATAAAACATAGGCATATCTCTGCTGGATAAAAATATTTTGTAGTATAAGCTTAAATGTTAAAAGATTGATTTTGTTGTTCAGAAGCAGTCCTCTATATTACTAACAATAAAGCGATACGTCTTCCGGAATCTATCTTCTACATCAAGGGATCAAGATGAACAGCCATCTCCAAACCAGACGTTTTAGGAAACAATTCTAGAAATCATAAAGGTAGCAGTCGACTATAATATTAGTAATGAGAGTTAAAGGACAAGCCAAGGAATGTGAAGGTGGCAGTTCGGAATTCTCAGTGTTGGTATTTCAAGTAGTGTCAAAATAAAATCACATGGACTACAATAGACATTTGTACGGCCATCAGATCTTTGGGAAAATTTCTTGAATTCTATCTCTCACCTTTTGGTTATAAACTAATTTTTTTTAAATATTAACTATCGAACTGAGATATTTGAAAAAAACATCATACGATTTTTTAGGTGCAATTTATTACGTCTATCAGTTATAGGGTTATATGTAAGTAGAAGCTATGCCTATGTTGCTACATGCAACGCTATTCTACATAACTACAAAGTAGTAGGGGGTAATTATTTAGTATAATATATATAGACCTTCAATCGAATGTATCTGACTCAGAAAGGCAGACTTCAGTTATTATAAGACGTCATCAAACTTGTTACGCGCTGACACTGTAAATTCAGGACCACCATTATCACCGAGTAAATAGCCACGGATATTAATGTTAGAACAGAGGCTATTCTGTAGTAAAGTCTGGTTGAGTTTAATGAAGAATTGAATGCACCTTTTTTTAAAATGTCCACTTATAAAAAGCAGTGCCTCAAGTTAGGCACAAATATATATATATATATATATATATATATATATATATATATATATGTATAATACGGTTTTCTTATTTATTTTTTTGTTTTCTTAGAAAATTCAAACATTAAAAAAAATTGAAACATATCTGTTACGTGGAATCTGTACTGTGTAAAACATTTTCACTTGTATCTTACCATTAGGTATTGTATGAATCACTAAAACATTTCTGTTAACAGATTGTCTTATCCAAGTCTTACTCAAAAGATCGTGTGTAATTTGTATCCTAAAATAATAAAATGTTTTCACGGTTTTCCCAAAATCTGTTTCCTGAGTTGGAGCATGCACTTCTCGAAGGTGAAATATAAATATAAAACCACTGTCTACAACTGACTTTTTTATTATTACCTTTTACAGAAAGAAGACCCCGACAAAGCATCGAATAAAATTAAATACTCATTTTAACATAGTATACTCGTATACAAAAATTACAAAATTTGAACTAATATAATTAAAGATGAAACACGTTTTACTTCCAAACCTAATTCATTTTCCAAAACATGTATTTACTGTGTAGAAATTAAAGTAAATACGGTATTAAGCAAAATGTAGTAAACTCATTCTACATTCTCTTTTTGTATATTAGCGTTTGAAGATGAGATAAATATCCCTGAGACTAAATAAATATTAAATACATTATAAAGATGCCTGAGATAACACTTCGATGCTTCAGACGACTTTCAGTCTTTTTAAACATATTCCACAACTCGCAAGCACCTTAAGTAAAACTTGTAACCAAAATCCCTATAACTTGAACGACTTTATGATGTGCTCACAGTAAAACTCGTGGCAGTACTTTACCTATTGTGACAGTATGTATTCCGAAACCTTCTCTGAGATATGGGGAGAGTATGAAATGAAATCAACTTCCGCGAAATAAAATCTGTCATTCTTGCCTCGCCTAAATGTGATTTACGCAGTAAGAATTGATGACTTCCCGCTGCATTTCCCTTCCTCCAATCCCCCCCCCCCTTCAATGAGAAGTTGATTCGATACTTTTACTTTACGGGTACCCAACACGCTCACAAATAACAACCTTATAACTTTAGTCACTAAAATCCTTAATAAATATGACTTATTTATATTTATTTAACACGTTACTAACTGTATATTGGAATTCAAATACTTACCTTTAGTAGAGCTACTCTCAACCAGCGTGAAGGGCCTGTGTATGCTCTGTACCCTGGGGTTTAGTAAGTGTTATATCTTCATTGAGCTTTGGGAAATTAGGTAAAGTTACCTGTCAAAAACATCTGAAATTTTTCATTAAGGACTGAAATTAATAACATTTGATATAGTAATCAGGTAAGCGAAATAAAATAATGTATCCTAATATACATTACTAGTGAAAAGGTTTGGTCTTATGTTCAATACATGAAAAATTTCTATCGGAAGCAAAATTTAGGATAATTGCTTTTGTATACTGTATCTTTGTAAAATATACTTTCACTCCCTCCTTCCCCTACGACGAGGCAGATACCCCCACCACAATGCCTCAGATACAAAGTATAACGAACTTGTATTATTTTTCCAATACAAAATTCTCTCGCATGCAACAGATAAATACAACGCGTTGAAGACCATAATACAACCGATTACCAAGTGGAAACCAATGAAGGTCTAATACAACGTCGGAACTGCGATTTTATGCACTGCAGAATGAACAGATGTACTCCAGATAATAACTACTCATATATATATATATATATATATATATATATATATATATATATATCTCGCAATATGTATTCTTGTGTATTAATAAGGAACTAACTCAAAATACAAATACAAGAATTATAATTGTATATATATATATATATATATATATATATATATATATATATGAGCCATTCAATAGTATTACTAGGAACATTCATATAATTGACAACAGCAGGACAAGATATTTTAAACAGTATGGAAAATATTTTAAACAAAAGAGTTACAAGTAGGTATTTATGCAAAAATGTAAAAATGTGTTTCAAAGCTATTCCTTGACAGAAATTTAAGAACCACATCAAAGTAGGAAGTTAAACAAATTGGAAATATAACTCCACATGTCTTGTGAATGTCTGAATAAGGCTGGATATGTTGTGGATAAGATGTATGCACATTAATGTTTTTAACGTGAAAATTTCAAGTTTCCTTACCGTAGAAACACAATAAAATAGAAAATAGCAGGTTTAAAATTGTATATAATAATATAATATAGTATTAAATTTAATTGTGATTATGAAATTGTAATAGTATTCATGAAAATTTTATATAACTTACATTTATGAAACACAATATTAAGCTTTGAATATAAATTAATAAATATTATTGTATTTGAACAACCTTTGTTGTTATATATATATATATATATATTAAATATGGTGATATATTTTCTTGTAATATAGTTAATAAAATAAAATATTTCAAAAACAAGAATACTATCAATGAATATATTTATTCAAAGCTTTTCGCCGATGAAATAGTACCAGCATCTTCAGGAAAATAATTATCTAATAAAATATTTTTACAAAATTAAATCATATGTGCTACAAACGACTATATGTTTATAAGTATTGCACTTTATGTAATTTTTTCTATGACATCAATGACCTTATAAATAGTTTGATGCCTTGATCTCACTTGAATTTATTTATCAATTAATTTGTCTTTAACTTTATGCTTATAAATTTCCAATGTTTCAAATATATTCATTTTTAATTTTTTATTTAATTCTTTTATTAATTTCATATTTTCTATTTCCGGAAACTCGTGTCCATCATTACTACAATGCGTAGCTAAATTTGATTTGTATTAAAATAGACAAATGAAATATACTTATATAGCTTTGAATATATTTATTCATTAAAAGTAATCTTGTTTTTGAAATATTTTATTAATTATATATATATATATATATATATATATATATATATATATATAAAGAATATTGATAACTCACCTGGATGTGATAATTTCCCCAAAAAAATTAAGAATTGGTTTTATAATATTAGTAGTGGTGTCCATTTGCTTTGAGTCTCTTACTACGTCACTGTATCTGGTTTGTTGAAGCATCCCACTATATCTTACACTGAAGTCCGATAGATTTTATGTAAATATTAGCCCTACATCCTTTGTGTTGATGCTTACATTTCTGTTTTATATCTTTTTCCAAGGTAATAAACATTGATGAAACCATTTATATTATGGTAAGGAGTAATGCAAGATTTATTTCTTGTAAAATTGTATTTCATAAATGTTTTTTACATACAATTTGGCATTATTACCATTACGATTTCATAATCACAATATAATTTAATACTATATTATGTTAATACATACAAATTCCATCCTGCTATTTTGTGTGTTAATGTGTTTCTAAGTTAAGGAAACTTGAAATTTTTAGGTAATGAATTATATTACTAGGGATTTGATAGGAAAAATATTTTTGACCTCGCCTTAAAACCTTGCTCATTCCTTTATAATACGATAATGAAGTAGTAAAAATGTAAGTTCTAAGTGCTAGTATATGTAATAACAGTACTGAGGTTTTATTGACAAACAAAGATATCTTATTTCTTTTGAATCTTACGACTAAATGGAAAAGATGTTGGTTTCTATGGAAAGTAAAACTAAAATAAAAAGTTATTAACAATTCATGCCTTACTCATATATGTTTTCAAACTGATAATTTATATATTATTTTAAAATATTTCTCTTTATATGATGTGTATGAGAAAAAAATAACAATAGATTATTTTACAGCAGAAAATAAATCACTGTAAATGTTGCCGAAAAGAAATTTCAGCACCATTTCCTTTACGACGAAAGTGGCTATTATGTTCCGTGAGTACAAAGAGATATCCGGGACTTTAAATTATTCCGAGGGGAGAGACTGTTCTCTTTATGATTATTGCAATTTAAAATATTGCGAAATTGATCATGCCTTTATATTATTTTACTTTTGCAAAATTTAGGTTATCGTAAGTTTGCAGCTAAATCATCGTAAAACTGTGTAGGCTACCCATTCGCTATCACTTCAAATAAAAACAGTGGCATAACAATAATCCCCATTTTCTCCTTTTTCTAAGATAAGAATATTTACATTTCAATTTCATGGATATGTGGATGCCGATTCAAGTGTGTTAGCAGGTTTTGCATATTTATTATTTTGAAATATAATTTGAGCGCGCACACACACACAGACACACACACACACACACAAACACTTATTTAGAGAAATAAGGATGTTTCTAAAAAAAATCAGTTACTACTAAAAGTTGGATTCCATATATTCTACAGACGTAAAACTAAATTTCTACTTGAAATGTACCTTCTAAGAGCTTCCAGTAAACTTTGGTTGAACCCGCCCAGTTTCCAATTTCCTCGTTACAGTTCAGCGAGCTTCGAATTTTATTGTTGAAAGTTTGAAACTCCGTAAAGAATGTTAAACAAAATCCTTCAAGTTTGTTGTTTTATATGCGAGTAAAGTAGGTTTAATCAGTGGCAAGATTAACCAACAAGGAAATACAACACGCCCCGTCTGTAAAATATGAAACTAAAAACCATTTTACGTGCTTAGGGCTACCATTACTGGGGTATATGATTTTACGCCGTAGAGGTCTGATGCGTCTTTACGGAGAATGTCTACCCACTATGCCCCCTGATGAGTAGATATTAAAGGTAATCTCACGTAAGCTTAGAACGTCATTGCCTACATCATAATAATTAGAGTGTAAACCTTACTATTGGATTCGGCAATTCTATATTCAAGTCTTCCCGATGTAATTGTTTGGTTACATATTTGATAACGTTTTATCAGACAAAACTAATAACCGGGCTACAGAATCAGTTCTTAACTTATAAAGTATATAATGTTATAAAATCATTTTGATTTTCTCCCAGAAATATTATAAAAACCAAGCACTGCCCCAAGAGCTATTAGTTAACAAATTGAGTAATGAAATGATTACGACACCATTTCTTGGCCCCGGGCGTCAAGGGGGAACTTTTAAGCGTCATTAGAAATGACAGCATCAAGTTAGTTATCGAACAAGAGGCCGCTGTTACCCTCTTTTTATAAAACATCCGACATAACAGCCTCTCCTCGTTTAGTGCATTGGAATGTTAAAACATCTAAAGGAAAGTTATTTATAATATTTTTAAGCATCTTGAACAAATTTTGTCGATTTTATTTCAATGTGAAAATTTTAAATTGTCTCGAAGTAATTCTACTTGTTTTAACACACGAACAGGCCGTGGCGAATCATTGCACCTTAGACTAGAGATTGTTGTTATGGACAGTAACGTTACAAGTTATATGAAATAGGTTGGTTGTCAATAGTGGAAAAAAAGGTTGGACCTAAAATAGTAAAACTATAAAGGGTAACCACATCGTAGTCTACAAAATGTTATATCATTAAAATTACAAAAGTTGTCCTAACCGTGAATAACAAAAGCTTATAGTTTTTTAGTAAATGATTCCTTGTGTTATTATTACTTCTATTTATTTTTCTTTGTTTAATAGATTCAGGTTTCTAAACTGTCTTGCTATATCAGTTAGTTTGTTGTTATTCCAAAAAAGTGGTTACTAATAAGAGAATCGATTGGTAAGCGTGTAGACGGGACATTAAAGGTTTATCTAGTAAGTGAAAACATAAATGCCTGTATATTGAGAAGATTTACGGCCGACTTTGAGTGAGATTCCTAGAAATGGATCTTTTTTTATAGAAAACTTTGTTTTTTAAACCTAATATTATTATTATTATGAAAATTATTATTATTATAGAATTAAAAAACAAGTGTGTGTCCTATTTAGTTTTAATTTCTTCCCTAAAATTCCTGATACACCAAAAATTTTCATTTGACAATTTCCCTTCAATCGATATATACTACCCTTACTTCGTTTTAAATAGTTAATGATAAGGTCTTTTTAGGTCGTCAGTCAAAACATGTTTTACGAAATTATTTCTACTATCTTTATGAATCTTTCTGTTTTTCACAATTTTGAGAAGAAGACGCCTTCAAATTTTGCTATTAAACTCAAACTAATTTAAATATCCACCAGAAAGGTAGTTTATGTAAAATTAGGAGCCGACTACGAAAGTTTCCTAATAGAATCCATCGAAATTCATCCTTTGTTCCTTGTCAAACAGAGAATATAAGAGACGCTTTTTCTGTAAGTGATGAGATTAATCATGTGCATTTTCTAATACGGGTAAGTGAGTCTCTAGGAAATACTTTTGTTATTGTTGGGTTAGATGACAAAGTATAATATTTCAATGAAAGAGTCTTGTCATTTATTGAAGAGTAAATTAGGCAAGTTTGTGTCAATACTTGATCGTTCTTACCCACGATTTTATCACTAATAATCATAATCGAATGTCTGGCGTTGCTGATTTAAACAACTAAAGATCTTTTGAATAACATTAAGATAGTTTTCTCTTGTGTTTTGAACATATTGATAATACAAAAGAGTTATGGGAGAAGCAGTGGGCCCTGGATTCATTTCAAGCCCTAGTTTCGTTAGAAAACGCCAATAATGTCCCACAAAAAACCGGTCGATATTAGAGAAAATATACAGGTTTGCATTTGTGAAACTACAACCCAAAGAATTTCATTTCATGTTTGTGACTATCGAACTGGAGACTAGGATCAGGACTAATACCAGAGGCCTGGAACTCTAACCGGTGGTTAACCAGCAGGCATTCTGTAAGAGCCTGAAAACCTTCCTGTATCGTTAGCCTGGAAGTCTAACCGGTGGTTAACCAGCAGACATTCTGTAAGAGCCTGAAAACCTTCCTGTATCGTTAGCCTGGAACTCTAACCGGTGGTTAACCAGCACGCAGTTTGTAAGAGCCTGAAAACCTTTCTGTATCGTTAGCCTGGAACTCTAACCAGTGGTTAACCAGCAGGCATTCTGTAAGAGCCTGAAAACCTTCCTGTATCGTTAACCTGGAACTCTAACCGGTGGTTAACCAGCAGGCATTCTGTAAGAGCCTGAAAAAGTTCCTGTATCGTTAGCCTGCAACTCTAACCGGTGGTTAACCAGCAGGCATTCTGTAAGAGCCTGAAAACCTTCCTGTATCGTTAGCCTGGAACTCTAACCGGTGGTTACCCAGCAGGCATTCTGTAAGAGCCTGAAAACCTTCCTGTATCGTTAGCCTGGAAGTCTAACCGGTGGTTAACCAGCAGACATTCTGTAAGAGCCTGAAAACCTTCCTGTATCGTTAGCCTGGAACTCTAACCGGTGGTTAACCAGCAGGCATTCTGTAAGAGCCTGAAAACCTTCCTGTATCGTTAGCCTGGAACTCTAACCGGTGGTTAACCAGCAGGCATTCTGTAAGAGCCTAAAAACCTTCCTGTATCGTTAGCCTGGAACTCTAACCAGTGGTTAACCAGCAGGCATTCTGTAAGAGCCTAAAAACCTTCCTGTATCGTTAGCCTGGAACTCTAACCGGTGGTTAACCAGCAGGCATTCTGTAAGAGCCTGAAAACCTTCCTGTATCGTTAGCCTGGAACTCTAACCGGTGGTTAACCAGCAGGCATTCTGTAAGAGCCTGAAAACCTTCCTGTATCGTTAGCCTGGAACTCTAACCGGTGGTTAACCAGCAGGCATTCTGTAAGAGTCTGAAAACCTTCCTGTATCGTTAGCCTGGAACTCTAACCGGTGGTTAACCAGCAGGCATTCTGTAAGAGCCTGAAAACCTTCCTGTATCGTTAGCCTGGAACTCTAACCGGTGGTTAACCAGCAGGCATTCTGTAAGAGCCTGAAAAACTTCCTGTATCGTTAGCCTGGAACTCTAACCGGTGGTTAACCAGCAGGCATCCTGTAAGAGCCTGAAAACCTTCCTGTATCGTTAGCCTGGAACTCTAACCGGTGGTTAACCAGCAGGCATTCTGTAAGAGCCTGAAAACCTCCCTGTATCGTTAGCCTGGAACTCTAACCGGTAGTTAACCAGCAGGCATTCTGTAAGAGCCTGAAAACCTTCCTGTATCGTTAGCCTGGAACTCTAACCGGTGGTTAACCAGCAGGCATTCTGTAAGAGCCTGAAAACCTTCCTGTATCGTTAGCCTGGAACTCTAACCGGTGGTTAACCAGCAGGCATTCTGTAAGAGCCTGAAAACCTTCCTGTATCTTTAGCCTGGAACTCTAACCGGTGGTTAACCAGCAGGCATTCTGTAAGAGCCTGAAAACCTTTCTGTATCGTTAGCCTGGAAGTCTAACCGGTGGTTAACCAGCAGGCATTCTGTAAGAGCCTGAAAACCTTCCTGTATCGTTAGCCTGGAAGTCTAACCGGTGGTTAACCAGCAGGCATTCTGTAAGAGCCTGAAAACCTTCCTGTATCGTTAGCCTGGAACTCTAACCGGTGGTTAACCAGCAGGCATTCTGTAAGAGCCTGAAAACCTTCCTGTATCGTTAGCCTGGAACTCTAACCGGTGGTTAACCAGCAGGCATTCTGTAAGAGCCTGAAAACCTTCCTGTATCGTTAGCCTGGAACTCTAACCGGTGGTTAACCAGCAGGCATTCTGTAAGAGCCTGAAAACCTTCCTGTATCGTTAGCCTGGAACTCTAACCGGTGGTTAACCAGCAGGCATTCTGTAAGAGCCTGAAAACCTTCCTGTATCGTTAGCCTGGAACTCTAACCGGTGCTAACCAGCAGGCATTCTGTAAGAGCCTGAAAACCTTCCTGTATCGTTAGCCTGGAACTCTAACCGGTGGTTAACCAGCAGGCATTCTGTAAGAGCCTGAAAACCTTCCTGTATCGTTAGCCTGGAACTCTAACCGGTGGTTAACCAGCAGGCATTCTGTAAGAGCCTGAAAACCTTCCTGTATCGTTAGCCTGGAACTCTAACCGGTGGTTAACCAGCAGGCATTCTGTAAGAGCCTGAAAACCTTCCTGTATGGTTAGCCTGGAACTCTAACCGGTGGTTAACCAGCAGGCATTCTGTAAGAGCCTGAAAACCTTCTTGTATCGTTAGCCTGGAACTCTAACCGGTGGTTAACCAGCAGGCATTCTGTAAGAGCCTGAAAACCTTCCTGTATCGTTAGCCTGGAACTCTAACCGGTGGTTAACCAGCACGCAGTCTGTAAGAGCCTGAAAACCTTCCTGTATCGTTAGCCTGGAACTCTAACCGGTGGTTAACCAGCAGGCATTCTGTAAGAGCCTGAAAACCTTCCTGTATCGTTAGCCTGGAACTCTAACCGGTGGTTAACCAGCAGGCATTCTGTAAGAGCCTGAAAACCTTCCTGTATCGTTAGCCTGGAACTCTAACCGGTGGTTAACCAGCAGGCATTCTGTAAGAGCCTGAAAACCTTCCTGTATCGTTAGCCTGGAACTCTAACCGGTGGTTAACCAGCACGCAGTCTGTAAGAGCCTGAAAACCTTCCTGTATCGTTAGCCTGGAACCATAACCGGTGGTTAACTTGCAGGCATTCTGTAAGAGCCTGAAAACCTTCCTGTATCGTTAGCCTGGAACTCTAACCGGTGGTTAACCAGCACGCAGTCTGTAAGAGCCTGAAAACCTTCCTGTATCGTTAGCCTGGAACTCTAACCGGTGGTTAACCAGCACGCAGTTTGTATGGAAAACCTTTCTGTATCGTTAGCCTGGAACTCTAACCAGTGCTTAACCAGCAGGCATTCTGTAAGAGCCTGAAAACCTTCCGGTATCGTTAGCCTGGAACTCTAACCGGTGGTTAACCAGCAGGCATTCTGTAAGAGCCTGAAAACCTTCCTGTATCGTTAGCCTGGAACTCTAACCGGTGGTTAACCAGCACGCAGTTTGTATGGAAAACCTTTCTGTATCGTTAGCCTGGAACTCTAACCAGTGGTTAACCAGCAGACATTCTGTAAGAGCCTGAAAACCTTCCTGTATCGTTAGCCTGGAACTCTAACCGGTGGTTAACCAGCAGGCATTCTGTATGAGTCAGAAAACCTTTTCTGTATCCTTACTCGGACCAGACACATTTTTTATCGCCTCCCTTCAGGTCACAGGTATCTGTCTTCGTTTTTTCCTTGCCCTATTAAGATCACTATATATCGCTATAGTATTATAGAATACTAACTGTGAATTCATACATATAATTCTTGATATATTTGGTTAAAAACAGAATTTACTTCTTACGTAATTACTCAATGCTTAAATGCTATCCTAAACTGCTACCCTAAAGTTGTATGTTATCTTACTTACTAAGGGTGAATGCTATCCTATCTTGTTACCCTGGGATATTATGTACTCTCAAATAGCTTTTTAGTTAATGTGGAATAAATTTAAATTATAAAAGAAATAGTTAAATCTTTTTTTTGGTCGAAAACAATATGGAAATCTACAATATTTTAAAAAAGACAGACTTTAAATGTATTAATCGAATGCTGCATTTCTATATTATAGTAGTATTGTAAAATTATTTATTGAACAACCTCAACTTATATTTCCTTTTACACAAAGAAATATGACATAACTACCAATGTAACACTATGAAACACTGTCAAGAGCACGTGAAATCGTTAATTATTTTAATGGTATTGGGGTGTTGGAATATCGAGAGGGAATAGAAAGAGCATGAAGGTTCCAGTTACTACGTCTCTTGATTAAGTAATAACCTCGAAGACAAAAATAAGGATAAATGGCGATATCATGCTAAGAATGGAATATCTCTCAGTAATTATATTAAAATAATAATTTATTGGCACAATCCTAGGTTAGCAAGATGAACTTGTCAGAGTTTATGAATTGCTTGTAATTTGTACAATGCTGTGTTTTTATGATACTTGATTATTTTTACAAAACACAAATAGGCCCTAATATTTTAATCGTTTCACCAAATGGAACTGTTTTGTTTTTAGTACGGCTTCCTGAAAGAATCGGAAATAGTAAAAGTGAAATTTAAAAGACTTGTAAACGTCCTTTTACACAGAATGCGTAAAAATTATTAAAAGAATCGGAAAAAATGTATATATTGACTTAATAAATAACACACACAAGCTTCTATAGACAAATAATTTTGTTCTAATCTTAATTACATTTCGGTTACAAAATAACCATCGTCAGAGAAACGACAATACATACTGGCTAACTCAGTCAGTCGGTCACTATAGATGGTTTATTGGCCCCCGTGGCTTACCAGCATCTGTCACCGGCACTGACTGACATTTTGGATCACTGTCACCGGTAGGAATTCGGGATCAGGGCTCATATACGTCATTTTTAAATTATCTATTAGTGCCTAAGGAGATTTGGACATAAATCAGTAAGAAACATTAAAAATAGACACCGAAAAACGGAAAGTTTTCCGAATAAATCATTATTTTATGCCAAAATGCATTTAGACAACAATATGTAATGACTAGCGTGAACACATGTGACCTAGAGAGGCTACAATGTTGCAAATTTCATCTGTTCTGTGTAATAGTTAAAGATGACATATTTTTAACATTATTTACATCATTTTACATTGTATTCTTGGAAATTATACTCGGGCAAGTAGCACAAAAAGTTATTTTCCGGTAGGTTATTGCACCGCTAGTTGTAATGTTTATGTATTAATCTTATTTTTGCTTATGCCGACTGGTATGACATGCCAAAATCTCTGGGTTTACCCATTGCTACACAAGTGATTTTGAAAAGTAAACCACAAAGAAAAGTACTGTAATAGGAGTTGGTTAATTAATTATAGTTTTCATCAACTTTCAAAACTCTAATTTTTTTTTGTGGGAACATAAATTCTATTGTTTTAACAAAAAATGTAAACATAATTAGTAAATACGTTTACTATTTTCCAAACCCATCCTCATAAAATATCCAACACATTCGCTATTTACTAACCAATGTTATAAACGGTACCACAAAAGTTTTGTTCCGGTAGTTTATGCCACAACTAGTTACGGAAATAATGTGATGTTTACGTATTATTATAACGTATATTTGGCGCAAGTTGTTTCACAGCCAAAAATGTCTGGGTTTACCCGTTGCTATACAAGTGGTTTTGTACAGTAAACCACGAACAGAAGTGCAATAATATGAGTGTGTTATATAATTATTATTTTCATAATTTTTGTATGTGCGGACATAGGTTTTATTTTACATAAAGTGATTTTATTGTTTTAACAAAAAATTTAAATATAATGAGTGTATATTTTACTATTTCCCAAATCCATCCGCACAAAATATCGAACTAACGTAACTATAAAATTCAGGAAGCGGAAGCCAAAATGACACACACACACACACACACACACACATATATATATATATATATATATATATATATATATATATATATATAAGTAAACTACAGATTGCGAAATAGCCTTGGATTTAGACAACAATATGTCCTGACTAGCGTGCATCCATAGTGACTAAAGAAGCTAAAATGATATATTGATAGTTCCAGGTGCAATAGAAAAAGATGACGCTGCAAAGTATTGTTGTAGAAACGCGTAAAACTACGAATATATATTGTACTACAATAAAAATATTGAAAAGAACCCCAATACCACAAAAATAATCAAAAATAACAAATAAGATAAGTTACTTAAGATTAAACCCTTATGTACATTTCGATGACCATGTCATCATCATCAGAGGGTCTTGTTACAAAACACAATCTAGCACACAAGAAGTTACAAACTAGAATGATCTTATCATTCTAGTTTGTAACTTCTTGTGTGCTAGATTGTGTTTTGTAACAAGACCCTCTGATGATGATGACATGGTCATCGAAATGTACATAAGGGTTTAATCTTAAGTAACTTATCTTATTTGTTATTTTTGATTATTTTTGTGGTATTGGGGTTCTTTTCAATATTTTTATTGTAATATATTGTACCACTGTGCTCTTGATATTGTGTATATATTGTACTGTCAGACAGTGCGATTCTGTTACTGGTTAACACACACACACACACACACACACAGACACACACACACACACACACACACACATATATATATATATATATATATATATATATATATATATATATATATAGTTTATTCCACAGCTACAGTAGTTATGGAAATAATGTAATGTTTACGTATTATTATAATGTATATTTGGCGCAAGTGGTTTCACAGTCCAAAGTATCTGGGTTTACCCGTTGCTATACGATAGGGTTTTGAGAAATAAACTACGAACAGAAGTGCAATAATATGAGTGTTTTAAATAATTATTGTTTTCTGACATTTTCAATGATATACTTGTTTGTATATGCTAACATGCAAGCACCTCTGTTTCACATAAGGTGCTTTATTATTGCGACAAAAAATGTAAATATAATGAGTGCATATTTTAGTATTTCTCAAATCCATTTGCATAAAATATCCAACTGTAAATAAAAGTCAGGAAGCAGAAGCCCTGACATTTATATGTAGGATCGACTTTCCGTTATATCAATTGTGGTGTTCATAATGTCGAAAGCTTTATCTGTAATTCGGAATTCAGGCACTCCCGAACTTGTCGCTTCACATTCAAGGCTTTAAATTGTATCAATTATATGCGACGAACTCCACTAAAGTGGTTCTGAGGAAACAATCAGTAGGCCTGAGAAATAAACATAACATTTTTCAATTAAAATTAATATAATGCAACTTTCATCAATCACAAATGTTATGTAAACTGTACCACCAAATGAGTTGTGTGTTGTATTAAAGGGCTATCAATATGAAAAAATAATTGAAACCCCCGTTACAAAAAAAAAAACAATTAGTGATGCGTTGGGAATCAATTTGCATAATTTTAAAGGAAATTGCCTACACACAGTAAATAATTCCAGATTAATCTAGATTGTCGTAATCAATTGCTAATTAGGTTGACTCTAATGTAAACAATAACGATAAAATAATTTAAACAGCTTCATATTCAAACAATAAAATAAAATGAAGGGTTTGTGGTTCGGCTCTTTTGCCCATTTTAATTTACAAGATTTCACACGATGTTTTTTTTTATGTGTAAATACTTTCTTAAACGGTTTTTAAAGTCTTCTTCCTATTCTAGTATGTAAAGCGGACAATTGGCACGCGCGGGAATCCACATTAATACGGAATAAGTAAAACAGTACGCCTGAAAATAAATATTGTCTTAACATTTTGCAAACGCCTGACGTTCGATTTGGACTGAATAATTCAACATCAAAACAGGCTTTAAAAACATTTCAACTTGTGTTACCGTAAGTTCTCATTGATTACTTTACCTAAAGTGGAAAATAGCAAGTTAATTATAAATAAACACAACGTTTCAGTTACAAAGGACCCGGAAAGGTTCATTTCATATCATTACTAATGGTATTTGTTACGTAAGGAAAACGTAAACATTAAGTCTAATAATAAAGTTCCAAGTCAATGTAAATGCATTAGAGAGAGAGTATGCTATTATCAAGTAGCTCAACTAATGAATGTAACTCTAACATAAAACAATCACAACATCGTCGGACTACCTCAAACTCTTACTCACTCAAACGGCATTATCTTTTAGGCGTACAAACTCTCGATGGCACAAATATGGCTGCCAGTCATAATTTTCTCATCCTCGATAAAATTTGTCTCGATTCACTTCGCACAAAGATATAAGTTATTTACTAAATAAAGTGCAATCGTATATTTTTTGCCGACCCAACCTTTTATTTGCCAAGTCAAATTGATGTTCTTCTAGGTGGCGCGGTTTTCCCTCAAATGTTAACCCTTACTACGAATTCTCTCCACTCTAAAATGAAGTGCCTGATAGGCACTCACTTTGGATTCATAGTTATGGGGAAGCTTCGTGTCTGCCTAACTGTGAAACAAATCTAGTGATAATATGTTCACTACATATATCACGGTAAATGACATAGAACTCCACAGTTTTCACGTGAACGCAGAAGAACAAAAGTTCAGCACCTCACTTCATGCACCTTTATGCAGTACTAATGTCTAATTATTTGACTTCTGGACACATGATCATTGCCCAAAAGACTCAGCTCACCCAAATACTTTCTAACTCATCATGAAGTGTTAAAGGAATCCAGCGCCAATTCTCACCTTCTAACCGCTTTGATGCCAAAAAACATACGCCTTCTCTCACAATGATACCCTGTGG
The DNA here is from genome assembly GCA_036971475.1 of Prosapia bicincta. Lineage (NCBI taxonomy): Eukaryota > Metazoa > Arthropoda > Insecta > Hemiptera > Cercopidae > Prosapia > Prosapia bicincta. The sequence goes on from JBAIZL010000001.1 coordinate 399,247,944, forward strand.
TCAGAAAAGAAAACGCAAACCAAAACTTGTGATCGGTTATTCAGGTTTCGCTATCACAATATGGTTTTTACTTGCGAAATACGTCATATCAAGGTATATCCTGATGACCAACCTTATCAGCTGATCCTATGGCATGAGAATGTCGATCAACCTATTTCTACTTACAAATTGACAGCAGTAAATTATGGGACTAGTTACGTTACTTGGTGATAAGAACTCTTCTTCAGCTCGCCTTCGATGAAGTTGCTTCATTACCTCAGGTTGCCGAAGTATTCCGGACACAAACTTTATAGACGACGCTATTGCTGGTGGTCTATTAATTGATGAGGCCTCTCGTTTAAATGAGAAACTCAGCTCATTTCTCTTGTGCATCGGGATAGGTTCTAATTGCACAAGTAGACTACCAATCCAGACGAACACCTAGAGACATCCAAGTTTCTTCAGAATACAGCACAACCTTATTACAAAATTATCGAATTTCATAGGTCATATTTTACAAATCAAAAATAGCTTATTTTATAATAGAGCCTAGTAGAGATATAGATATAGATGTATAGATAGACGTCTTACTAACTTACAACCTATTTATTACTAAAGAATTATCAAACTAATATTTTACCATCATAATATAGTGAATCCTTATGCCTTTTCTTGCAATTAAAAGATCTTTTAGCCCACCAGACTCTCTTGTTGTTAACTGAGGATAAACATCTTTTAAAAACCTCAAATTCCTTATTTTACTTGGTAGGTCTTTCAGCAAATATATGCTGCACTGCAACAAATAAAATACTTCCTATTGATCTTTGATTGCAACTACTTCAATAGGATAGATTAAAAAAATATACTTTTAGGTGAGAACTATGGCATAGTTAATGGAGGTATCTAAGCACAGTTGACTCTGTAATGCCTTTTGAAATCAAAAGACATGGCAACAGGTTTGTAATATATGAAAAGACAAAAAATATTTTAACAAAGCAAAAAAATATTTACGAACGTGGTAGTAATTACGTGTCTCGAGAGTTGGTAATCGATCTCGAATTCAAAGGAAAACATTTGCTCTCTAGTTTCCTTTCATAAAACAATAACATGGAAAATTATTTATACATCAAACAGAAATTTGAGTTGATATTTAAACATTTTTAAGGAATAACATTTAATTTGCTTAAAACATAATTTTATTTTCACACATTTGAAAATTTATAACTGAAGTGATAACGAACCCTCCTCCTCTGCGCCCGTGCATTCTTTTATCTTATTTCCTTTACCGGCTTCTCTAGCACGTGCTATAAATTCTATTTGTAGATTCAATCTTAACTTCCTTAGATAATTTTTAGCGAAGAAAGGGAAAACCCAGAACTAAGCGAAGATTTAACTTTCACGACGATTATAGACGGGGACGGTGAAGTTGATCGGATTCTTTTATCACCTACTAAACCCTTCACACCTGTTGCCTTGACTTCCTTCATACCTTCTTTCCATCTGTAAAACGCTCAGTGAAACTTCATACCTCAGGTTCCCAAACAGTTATTACCTGTTTCTCATTGAAGTTTAAGATATCTGAGGAAATTATGGTCACTTCACTTATACTCTAATTTACTTATTTAAAGTATTGTAAAGGGAATTAGTTATACTATGGCAATTGATACTCAGAGATATTAAAAAACATTAGATGTCATGGAACTCTCAACCTGAAAAATTTTTCGGAGGCTTTTCCATTAATTATATTTAAATATTTTCGATAACTCAGAAGCAAATTGCGCATTTTTATTGATGATTTTTTTAACAAGCGGTCTGGTATTAGAAATAATATTACGCTGTTTAAGATGCTACATTTTCCTTTTTCAAACCATGGAATGATGATTAAAGTAAATTAAACTTAGTTTTATAGGTAATTTATTACACCAAAACATCTTTTACAATTAATTCATAAAACAAAATGTTTTCTGTCAAAATACTTTTATTTACAACTTAAGGCTGCAATATATTTACTTACATAAAATAAGGAGCTTCATTACACAATCTCATTATATTTAGTTTCAATACCGAGTAATTATATTTATGTCTTTAACTATATTGGCATTACTCATATTTCTAGAACAATTTTGTATGATTATGCAAGTAGTTAATGTCGACACTTTGGGACAAATTACCCCTATACTCACCGGTGACGTACAGGCCAGTTAGGGGTAGTTTGTCCCAAAGTGTCGACATTAACTACTTATGCACTCATTAATAACAGAATAAAGGGATCATTTCGTGTATATTGTTTTTAGACATTGCGTTGTTGAAGTTGAACGGTTTTTAAACGATAACGAATTGAAATAGCTGAGTCGCAAATCGCAGTTTTATATATTTATACATTGCTGTGTGAATTAAACATAACTATCGCTGATTAACCGCCCAACAACCACATATCCAGTCATTTCATATAGAAACTTGTGCCAGATTGCTGGTTTAGACGTTTCACTTCGTGCCTAATTGTTTACTGTAGATCTGTTAATGACGTTACTAAGCTATTGAGAAATAACACGAGGATTGCTATAGTTATGTTAAAGTGTTTAAAGTTGTTTGTCGTCGAATATTTTATAAACGTAGAAACGGTGGCGAATGGAAAATATAATGAATAAGCTACTTGTTTGAACATTATCAAGAAGAGTTTAAACACAGTTTAATGTAATCAGGGTGTATGCCAAGTGAAGATAACGGTCGTTGGTAAAATAATACATGAGAAAATGAAAATTTATGTTTATTTTATTAAAAGTAATATTATAATATTTTAAATAAAAAACCCACTAACAACAATATAACTTTTATTTAATCACTTGATGTACATTTCGGTTACCAGGTAACCATCTTCAGAAGTACAGTACTGAACAAAATTAAATAATTTACAACGTTACATATATAGCAAAAAAATATTGTGGTCATAAATTTATTGTTATTTTGTCTTGAGCATTGTCACTTTATTTTATTTTAAAATATTATAACATTAGGCCACAGTTGCTCAAGAAATCATTAAAAACGTAAAATTGTTATTGTAATTTTATTTTAAGATTAATAAATCATAGTTATGGCTTTGCTTTCACAGAATAAATCATTCATCTTGTAATAGTATGAACTAAGAGTAGTGTGATGCAGCAGTGGTGGGAGTACGGAGGGTTTTTAAGAATGGGAAGGGTTACCTCCAAAGACAACATCTTCAGGTTTTGAAGTATGTGCCTGTATTTGCATACAAATATATCTTACATATACATACCTTGAGTTTGTATATTACTCTTTCAATCGTAGATTCTAAAATAACAAAGTGAATATATATTTACGACGTTACACTCGATTCTCTTATCCTCTTACCCCAAACGTCGTCGAAACTAAACCAGATCATAGATGTTACATCACTATAGCGGGGTGAAGCTGGATTACCCACAATGCGATTTGATTACTAAAGCTTTATCGCTATTTTAAAGTTTTCCCAAAGAAATCTTTTGAAGAACTTTACTTCAGCAACTTAAAAGAGGCTCCAAGATTTAAAAATCGTTATTAACTAAAAAAATAGGCCTACATTAAAACACAATAAGATGTAAGGGAGTTTGCTAAAATGGGCTTTTAGTAATACCTAATTAGACTAAGTGATGCACGCAACTTGCGTATACTGTAAAGTACTATTACATCAAAGGTTTTGTGTATCGTCATAAACGTTGTATGATGATGTCGCTTATTTGGTTAGTGTCATGTAGTCTAAATTAGATTAATATCGAAGTGAGTTTGATTTAAATTCTTCAATATAATTGCTATCTATATTAAAAAGATTTTATTTTTGCAAATAATATGGACTGAACACCGAAACCATCCTACTTTATGTTCAAAATTATTTCTAATTATAAATAAATGTCTATTTTATCTAATATCTAAATAAAAAGTATAAATTACAATACATAAACTCAAACTGTATAAAATATATATTATTATTACACTTGAACGTTTCTGTCAATTTGTGACTTTGACTTTATTTCTTGCTGTTTGGACACATTTAATGACAATGATAAGGCATTCTTTTCTTTTACCTTTTCGAAACGCTATCCAGAATCGATTTTGTAGAATGTTTAGCATATGTCGCATCACGGAGGGGTAATATAATTATGTAAACAATAAATTTTGTGGTCAGAAGCGATGTTGAAGTAAGAGAAAATTACAAAAATATTTCTAGAATTTCCCAGCGATCGTTTTCTTTTCTCTTGACTCCTTTTTCCAGTCTGAGTTGAAATATCGTATTTCCCTGGAATAATATTCGAGTGTAACGTACTGTGAGACTTAAGACCTGGAACATGGTTCCGTTAACTTTTCACATGTAACATTTTGTTTAGTTTATTCCTCGAGTTATTGCGATATCTTTTATTAGTTCACCCTCTCCTTATATATAATTTGTTCAAAATTTTAATTGTTATTAATATTCTATTTATCTATCCACTCAAGTTCAAACACATTTTTTTAAACTTGTGGATGAATCGTGATGTTTATACCGTTTTTTCAAATAACTAAATAATAACATTTAATGAAATAATTTAAAATTTTTATGGGAGATTCGTTATCAGAAACGTTTTAATGTGTAATATAGTTATTTCGTTCCATATGGCTTGTAACATAATATTTCATAAAACAGATGATTTTATCTTACATGTTATATGGTTGAACAGCTGTTTTAACGCATAGATTACGTTTATATAATAATTTATTTATAATACCCGTAATTATTTAATAAAAAGTAACTATAGTAAAAGTGTTGTTTAGTAATCTAAGTTGGAATTGACTGTAATATACGTTTGTGTATATTACTCGTTAAACTTTGTAACTAAACATTTATGTGAGAAATGTTTTTTTTTAGTAAAATCGGTTTTTCGAGGATAAGATGCATTACATAAAAAAAGCAATCACTATAAGAGCAAATTTCTTGGAGACAGTGGGACTTGTAATGATGTCCTTTAAACATTCCATGTGAATACATTTCCTAATGCGAAACTCTTGCATTGGCTTAACCGACTTATATATACGTAAACGTGACACAGAAATTGTAAAACAGCTTTCCTCCAAAATATATACTAGCTATAATAATAATAATACGTATAGTATTTTGAATAGCATGAATGATGGTTACCTCACCTCCTCAATATACTGTCAGCTTTTTGACACCACGTTAGAAAGTCGTGACATTTTAACACAAAAACAATACAGACATATACAAAATTCTTAGTTACGAGATAAGACGCTTCAATGTGTCCCAGTATTTTCCCCTCCAAGCCATTGAATTACAATTTAATAACTTTTAAAAATGGTAATTCAGGTAAATTAAATGTCTATAATAATTAATTTGTGTATCTTTTTGTCGATAATAAAGTTCCTAACTTGTCCGCTATTATTCTCTAAAGACCTGCTATTAATAATCATAAAATTATGCCATATACGTGAAAATTATGCAAAACATATTACATATATCTGAAATATCATATATTGAAACAAGATATAATCATTAATTTCTTTCTGACGATACTTAATTTATTGGTGTATGTATTGCTTTTTAATTATAGTAATTTCATTGTGCTGTGGTTATTTTGAACTGAGTTATTATTGTTGTTATTTCTAGTTGTATACTTATGCATTGTAGGCCTGAAGACGGTGACGTACTCTGTAAATAGATAGTTGTGCCTGACTCGCAAGTTAACAGCTTTTCTAAAGAAAAGATATCTTAACAGATTTCTGTGAAGATATGTACAATATTATCTTAAGATCACTATGAAATTGATTACCTCTAATGCGGAATACTTGGTATAGCGATCCCAAGGTCCTGAGTACTGTATACTGGGACCTAGACCGGTAAGACCCTGCCACTAGCAGACCAACTGTAATTTGTTTTAGAAAGCCTACAATGCTTTCTTCCAAGAGAACCTGTAAAAGGTAATGCCTCTATTTTGTTCATCAGAACACCCTGATACAGCGAGTGGATTAAGATGGTAACATTTGGTGGTAGAAATAAAGCACGGATATAATCAAACCACATTTGATCCTCATCGGGATGCGATGATGCATTGTCTAACAGTAAGTAATTTGAATTATTTCCTTTCAAACAGATAAAATAATCTGAAATATAAATCAACTAAATAAAC
>JBAIZL010000001.1:399319098-399329098 GCA_036971475.1 Prosapia bicincta
GGTGCACGGGTGTCGGAGCCCGTGCACAGTATTACGAGTCCTCGACTGATGCCCATCCAGTCGAGCTAAGGAGAAAAGCTATAGGCCTCAGAGTTCTGAGGGTTGGAAATGATCTTAATGTGATCCAAGGGTGTACCCGTTCCTATAGTCTCGCCCGTAACGCTTGACACGATGGCTGGCAAAAAATATTTATGGATTCCAAAACCACGTCAAATATGACTAGTTTAAAAAGAACACGCCAGGATTCTCCTGACGATATAATTACTAAAGATTTGAGTAAAAAGTTGATGGTGGCAACGTCACAGACATTGCCATCAGCAAAGTACTTAGTTGTATCTAGTGCCGAAGAAGGGAAAGATCTTTCCAAAGTTTCTCCTTTTCTGATCAACAAGGCTATTACTGCCTCTGCTGGAGGTCCAGTAGCCTCTATTAAGAAACTCAGAAACGGAACACTGTTAGTTGCGACTTCCACCGAGAGACAAACATGTGCTCTATCTAAAATGACCTCTTTCTTTGATCAGGTCAAGGTATCTGTGGCTCCCCATAGATCCTTGAATTATTCAAAGGGGGTTATCACATGTAGGGATTTAATGTACCTTCCGGTTGATGAAATTAAATCCGAACTCTCGTCTCAGTCAGTTACGGACGTTGTCAATATAATGAAAATGGACAAAGGAGAAAAAGTAGCAACAGCTTCTTTTATCGTCACTTTTGGAAAGCCGGAAATACCCGAATACTTACATGCAGGTTACCAAAGGCTCTCAGTGAGACCATACGTGGCTAACCCTAGGCGCTGCTTCAAGTGCCAGCGATTTGGGCATATCAGCTCTACCTGTTCGAAGCAGAACGTATGCGGTATATGTAGCGTTGAAGGCCATGATGATAAGGAATGTGTCAATTCTCCGAAATGCGCCAACTGTGGTGGTGACCACCCAGCGCGATCCTACAACTGCCCTACTTTTAAGGAAGAGAAAGCTATCCTAGGCATCATGGCGAAAGACAAGCTGTCGTTTCCAGAGGCCAAAAAACTCTATAGATCTACTCAGCCGAAGGCAGACAGTAAGACTTATGCCGCTACCCTGACCGCTTCAAAATCGTCTTGTTCCAACTGTGCTGAGCTGTCCAAGAAGATTGAAGCTCTAACTGAACAAGTTTCTCGCCTTTTGTCCATAGTCACGAATGGTCCGTCCTTGAATTTGGTACAACCTGCAGCAACGGATAATGTTTTGCCTCGTGTACCTGTCCCTTCCACTGGGGGGATTGGAACACGAAATAAATCACTAAGCGAGCCTTGTGTTTCTGTGCAGAAGATATTATCAACGGGTAATAAACCTTCTGTGCAGAAGACGGAAAAATCCAAACCACGTAGACCAGTGTTACGACAGACCACATCGCCACCGTCATTACCGGGCATTAAGAAAAATGCTAACAAAGGAGGGAATGTGAAAACTACCCCTCCTAAACCCAAAACTTCCTCAGATTCCATCCCTGAACGGGTGGATATGGAATCTGAGACATGTAAGCCTGAGACGTCTAAAAACGTCCCAGGCAAGAAAGGAGAGAGCACCAATGGATGTCAAATAAACCCTTTGCTAAGCTAATAAATGTCTTTGCTTAGGAAGTCAGTGATACAATGGAACGTCAACGGTGTTAGGAGTCACATAGAAGAACTTAAACTACTCGTGCGAGATGTGTACCCAATGTTTGTATGTCTACAGGAGACACATCTCCACGCATCGCATAATTTCCATTTAAGGGAGTATTCAGTTTTTAGATCGGACTTCGTTACAGAAGATCGAGCTAGAGGTGGCGTAGCCATCCTAGCCCGCGACTGTATCGATGCTGTTTCTCTAAACTTAATAACTCCTTTACAAGCAGTAGCCGTTCAAACAGCTGTCCCGTATAAAATCACTGTGTGTTGTGTCTACTTGCCACCACAAGAAAACCTGCATCACAGTGATTTAGTGAATTTAATAAGCCAGTTACCAACTCCGTTCTTATTGGTAGGGGATTTTAATGCCCACCATTCGTCTTGGGGATCTCCGACTAGGAACTCTCGAGGTGACCTTGTTGAGAGTGTGAGAACGGAACTGGACTTATGTCTGCTAAATGACGGTTCGCCTACCCATTTAGCAGCATCTACTGGTGGATGGACAGCTGTTGACCTATCGCTTTGCAGCCCTCAATTAGCTACTAGATGCACATGGTCGGTACTCAACGATTTGTATGGAAGCGACCATGTGCCTATTAAGATCAGTTTATGTGACTCCCAACCCTGTTATACCCGAAATCCCAGTTGGATTTTGCGAAAAGCCAACTGGGACTCCTACTCGAATTACCTTGTATCACTTGACATGGATTATTTGACACCCATTGATGAAAATATAAAAAATTTTACGAAAGCAATTTTAAATGCCGCTGAAAAGACCATTCCGAAAACCTCTACGTATCCACGCCGACCGCCTGTGCCGTGGTGGAACGAAGAATGCACAGAAATCCTCCGTTTACGACGAAGAGCTCTTAGGAAGTTTAAACGACACCCAACGAATGGAAACCTTCAGGAATATAAAATGCTCCGTGCGAAAGCACGGAGGATTTTTAGGCTGAGTAGAAAGAACTCTTGGGAACAGTACATTAGCACAATTAGACGAACAACTCCGTCTTCCACAGTGTGGAGGAAACTAAGATCAGTTTGTGGTACTTTCTCTCCGTTGCCAGCCATTGCGCTGAAACAACCGGATGGAAGAATAATCTCAAACCGCGATGATATTGCTAATGTACTTGGTAAATCATTTTCTAACTTTTCTGCTACTACAGCCTACAATAGATTATTCCAGATTTATAAACTGAAGGAAGAAGCAATACCGTTTACTGTTGGGTCGTCTGGGGACTCTCCTTTAAACACTCCTTTCTCTATAGGGGAATTGGAGTCAGCTCTTGCGTCAACGAAGGATTCTGCACCAGGTCCAGATTCCATTGTGTACTCCATGCTAAAACATCTACCATCATCGGCGAAACTTGTCCTCCTTCGAGTATACAATCGTTTATTCGAGGAGCGCTCTTTCCCCGATGCATGGTTAGAATCGACTGTAATTCCTCTTTTGAAGCCAGGTAAAGACAAAACCAATCCCAGTAGTTATAGACCTATATCCCTTACAAGCGTCTTATGCAAACTACTGGAGAAGATGGTCAACCGCCGTCTTGTCTGGTACCTAGAAACCAATGACCTTATTTGCAACGAACAGTGTGGTTTCAGGCAAGGACGATCATCCGTTGACCAATTGGTTTTGTTAGAATCCGCTATTCAAGATGCCTTTCTCTTGCGTCAAACACTCGTTGCTGTCCCCGCAGGGGGGTGCGGACTAGTCGCACCTACGAGGGATTTGGCGTCCCTCGCGGTACCCTAGCCTAACACTACACCACTCACAAAAACATACACACACACATACACACACCAACACAATCTATACACATTTCAACACTTACATCTTCGCTTAGGGAATTTTGACTGGTCAGAACCGTTGCGCGTTGGGAGTGCTGAAAAGTCCAGAGCGTGACAAACTCTGGTCTGGGACGCTGATGTGAGCTTGCTCTGCCGAAGACGTAAGCGCGGTTTCTGGTCTACCAGCCGCTTCGGTCCTTGGTCAGGGAGTGTCCGCGGTGCATGGGTGTCGGAGCCTGTGCACAGTATTACGAGTCCTCGACTGATGCCCATCCAGTCGAGCTAAGGAGAAAAGCTATAGGCCTCAGAGTTCTGAGGGTTGGAAATGATCTTAATGTGATCCAAGGGTGTACCCGTTCCTATAGTCTCGCCCGTAACGCTTGACACGATGGCTGGCAAAAAATATTTATGGATTCAAAAACCCCGTCAAATACGACTAGTTTAAAGAGAACACGCCAGGATTCTCCTGACGATCATATTGAAAAGGATTTGAGTAAAAAGTTGATGGTGGCAACGTCGCAGACATTGCCATCAGCAAAATATTTAGTTGTTTCTAGTGCCGAAGAAGGGAAAGATCTTTCAAAAGTTTCTCCTTTCCTAATTAACAAGGCTATTACTGCGTGTGCTGGAGGCCCAGTAGCCTCTATTAAGAAACTTCGAAACGGAACATTGTTAGTTGCGACTTCCACCGACAGACAAACCCGCTCTCTATCAAAAATGACCTCCTTCTTTGACCAGGTCATGGTATCTGTGGCTCCCCACAGATCCTTGAATTACTCAAAGGGGGTCATCACATGTAGGGATTTAATGCACCTTCCAATCAATGAAATAAAGTCCGAACTGTCTTCTCAGTTAGTTACGGACGTTATTCCTATAATGAAAATGGACAAAGGAGAAAAGGTAGCAACAGCGTCTTTTATCGTGACATTTGGAAAGCCGGAAATACCCGAATACTTGCATGCAGGTTATCAAAGGCTCTCAGTGAGACCATACGTGGCTAACCCTAGGCGCTGCTTCAAGTGCCAGCGATTTGGGCATATCAGCTCTACGTGTTCGAAGCAGAACGTATGCGGTATTTGTAGCGTCGAAGGCCATGATGATAAGGATTGTGTTAATTCTCCGAAATGCGCCAACTGTGGTGGTGACCACCCAGCGCGATCCTACAACTGTCCCACGTTCAAGGAAGAGAAAGCTATCCTAGGCATCATGGCGAAAGACAAGCTGTCGTTTCCAGAGGCCAAAAAACTCTATCGTTCCACTCAGCCAAAGACAGACAGTAAGACTTATGCCGCTACTCTGACCGCTTCCAAATCGTCCTGTAACAACTGTGCCGAGCTGTCGAAAAAAATTGAAGTTCTAACTGAACAAGTTTCTCGCCTTTTGTCCATAGTCACGAATGGTCCTCCTACTTTGAACTTAGTACAACCTGCAGCGGCGGATAGTGATTTACCTCTTGTACCGATCCCTTCCACTGGGGGGATTGGAGCACGAAATAAATCACTAAGTGAGCCTTGTGTTTCGGTGCAGAAGAAATTATCAACGGGTAGTAAACCATCTGTGCAGAAGACGTTGGAAAAATCCAAACCACGTAGACCGGAGTTACGACAGACCACATCGTCACAGTCGTTACCGGGTATTAAGAAAAATGCAAACAAAGGAGGGAATGTGAAAACTACCCCTCCTAAACCCAAAACTTCCTCAGATTCCATCCCTGAACGGGTGGATATGGAATCTGAGAAATGTAAGCCTGAGACGTCTAAAAACGTCCCAGGCAAGAAAGGAGAGAGCACCAATGGGTGTCAGATCAATCCATTGCTGAGTTAATAAATGTCTGCAATTAACAAGTCAGTGATACAATGGAACGTCAACGGTGTTAGGAGTCACATAGAAGAACTTAAAGTACTCGTGCGAGATGTGTACCCAATGTTTGTATGTCTACAGGAGACACATCTCCACGAATCGCATAATTTCCATTTAAGGGAGTATTCAGTTTTTAGATCGGACTTCGTTACAGAAGATCGAGCTAGAGGTGGCGTAGCCATCCTAGCCCGTGACTGTATCGATGCTGTTTCTCTAAACTTAATAACTCCTTTACAAGCAGTAGCCGTTCAAACAGCTGTCCCGTATAAAATCACTGTGTGTTGTGTCTACTTGCCACCACAAGAAAACCTGCATCACAGTGATTTAGTAAATTTGATAAGCCAGTTACCAACTCCGTTCTTATTGGTAGGGGATTTTAATGCCCACCATTCGTCTTGGGGATCTCCGACTAGGAACTCTCGAGGTGATATTGTTGAAAGTGTAAGAACGGAACTAGACTTATGTCTGCTAAATGACGGTTCTCCTACTCATTTAGCAGCATCTACTGGTGGATGGACAGCTGTTGATCTATCGATTTGCAGCCCTCAATTAGCTACTAGATGCACATGGTCGGTACTCAATGATTTGTATGGAAGCGACCATGTGCCTATTAAGATCAGTTTATGTGACTCCCAAACCTGTTATGTTCGACATTCCAGTTGGATTTTGCGAAAAGCCAACTGGGACTCCTACTCGAATTACCTTGTATCACTTGACATGGATTATCTGACACCCATTGATGAAAATATAGAAAATTTTACAAAAGCAATTTTAAATGCCGCTGAAAAGACCATTCCGAAAACCTCTGCGCATCCACGCCGACCGCCTGTGCCGTGGTGGAACGATGAATGCACAGAAATCCTCCGTTTACGACGAAGAGCTCTTAGGAGATTTAAACGACACCCAACGAATGGAAACCTTCAGGAATATAAAATACTCCGTGCGAAAGCACGGAGGATATTTAGGCTGAGTAGAAAGAACTCTTGGGAACAGTACATTAGCACAATTAGACGAACAACTCCGTCCTCCACAGTGTGGAGGAAACTAAGATCAGTTTGTGGTACTTCCATTCCGTTGCCAGCCATTGCGCTGAAGCAACCAGATGGGAGATTAATCACAAACAGTGATGACATTGCTAATGTACTTGGAACATCTTTTTCTAACTTTTCTGCTACTACAGCCTATAATAGATTATTCCAGATTTATAAACTGAAGGAAGAAGCAATACCGTTTACTGTTGGGTCGTCTGAGGACTCTCCTTTAAACACTCCTTTCTCTATAGGGGAATTGGAGTCAGCTCTTGCGTCAACGAAGGATTCTGCACCAGGTCCTGATTCCATTGTGTACTCCATGCTAAAACATCTACCATCATCGGCGAAACTTGTCCTCCTTCGAGTATACAATCGTTTATTCGAGGAGCGCTCTTTCCCCGATGCATGGTTAGAATCCACTGTAATTCCTCTTTTGAAGCCAGGTAAGGACAAAACCAACCCCAGTAGTTACAGGCCTATATCACTTACAAGCGTCTTGTGCAAACTACTGGAGAAGATGGTCAACCGCCGTCTTGTCTGGTACCTAGAAACCAACAACCTTCTTAGCAACGAACAATGTGGTTTCAGACTAGGACGCTCATCAGTTGACCAATTGGTTTTGTTAGAATCCGCTATTCAAGATGCCTTTCTCTTGCGTCAAACGCTCGTTGCGGTTTTCTTTGACCTTGAAAAGGCATATGATATGGCATGGAAAAGAGGAATTCTGAACACTCTGAAATCATGGAGTATACAAGGGAATATCCTAGCATTCATCGCTAACTTTCTTTCTAACAGATCTTTCCGCGTTCGACTTGGAGGCACGTATTCAAACAGCTATACACAAGAGAATGGTGTACCGCAGGGCAGCGTGCTGAGCGTCACGCTGTTTGCCGTTGCAATAAATAGTATCACCAGTAATATACGATCTCCGGTACACTGTTCCCTTTTTGTGGATGACTTTTGTATATATGTGCCTGCTCGTAGTATGGCAACTGCGGAAAGATCTTTGCAGTTAGCAATATACAGATTGGAGGAATGGTCAAAATCTACAGGTTTCAAATTCTCTGCTTCGAAGACCCAATGTGTAGCATTTAGTCGTCGTAGGCAACACCAGGAGCCGATCCTTTTTCTTGACGGGGTTCAGCTTCAAACCACGGATAGTGTTCGATTTCTAGGTCTTTTATTTGATAAAAGACTCTCATGGATCCCACATGTTCGTGATTTGAAGGTGAGATGCAATAAGAAATTGGATATGTTAAGAGTCCTTAGTGGTACGAATTGGGGAGCAGACAGAACTAGTATGCTTCGATTTTATCGCGCGGTCGTTAGATCGCGCATTGATTATGGCTGTCAAGCCTATTCATCCGCACGACTTACAGTTCTGAAAACTCTCGATGCTGTCCACCACTCTGGACTTAGACTGGCTACTGGTGCATTTAGAACTAGCCCAATCCCTAGTCTTCTTGTCGAGGCTGGGGAACCCGCTCTTTCAAGACGACGTCAGATGCTACAAATATCTTACGTTTCTGTTCTTCGAAGCAAACCCAACCACCCGGCATTTGAAAGAGTCTTTTACAATAAGCTAAATCAAGTGTATAATACACGTCAACGTTCGACCGCTCCATTTGGCATACGAACGTTAAGAATATTGGATGAACTTGAGTTGCAACTTCCAACTATGTTTGAACGACAAATATGCTATCTACCTCCATGGATAATAAAAACGCCGCACTTCGATTTCTCATTGTCCAGTTATATAAAACACGATACTCCTGTTGTGGTCTACCACCAGGAATTTTTATCCATTTATAAATCTCACCAACACAGTGAAATTATTTTCACTGATGGATCTAAACTGGACAATGGCGTTGGGTGTGCGTTTTATGTATCTGGATGTACCTACACGTACGGATTGCCCTCAGCTTGCAGTGTTTTTACGGCAGAACTATTTGCTATTTTTAAAGCTTTGGACGTCATTCAATCTCGATCCTCGCATTATCTTTTGTGTTCGGATTCCAAAAGTGCTCTTCGGGCTCTTCAGGATGTTTTCTCTAGCAACCCTTTAGTTGGGGACATTTTGTGTGCTGTACACAGGCTTCAATTGAGGGGTGTGGGGGTAACTTTCTGTTGGGTTCCTGGACATTGCGGAATACTTGGAAACACAAAAGCGGATGAAGCGGCGAAGAAAGCTACAAGTTTGGTGCCTATTACTCAACTGGTTATGGCATCTGATTATGTGTGTTTCGCGAAACATTTATTGCTCGCTGCTTGGAATGACGAGTGGCATACCGTGATTCAGAATAAGCTGAGGGAAATTAAAGATACCGTCCGTCCATGGAGGTCTTCAATTCGTTCAAAACGTAGGGAGGAAGTGGTGGTTACACGCCTTCGCGTTGGCCACTCTTTTGCAACTCATGGATATTTGATGCGTCGTGAAGATCCACCAATATGCCAATACTGCGGGGCTATCTTCACAATAAAACATATTTTGGTAGATTGTGTTAGTGTAGGTAATGTTCGTGCCCTTTTTAATTTAAAAGGGAGTTTAAAGGTGGTGCTAAGGGACGATGCCTCGACCATTGACCGAGTCATCGCTTTCTTGCACCACTTGAAAATATTTTTTCAAATTTAATACATAAATATATATATATTTTTTTTTAAATTTATTTATACATATAATTCTCTGTGTTTCCTTTTATTTATTTTAATTAAATTTATTTTTGTTCTTGTTATTGTTATTGAGATTTATTTATTGGTAAATTGTTACCTATTATTGTTTTACATATTATTTATTTACTGTTATTTTGTTCTTTGTTGTTATTTTGTTATTTAGTTTTTAAGGATTTTTTAATTGTTATATTGTTGTTTTTTGTTTTTTATTGTTGGTGTTTTATTTTGTTTTGTAATTTTTGTTGTATTTATTTATTTGTTTATTTATTAATTTATTTGATTTTATTTAAAATATTGAGTGCTGTGTTAGATTTTGTTTGGCGATGATAACCACAATTGGTTTTTCGCCAGGAAAAAAAAAAAAAAAAAAAAAAAAAAAAAAAAAAAAAAACACTCGTTGCTGTTTTCTTCGACCTTGAGAAGGCATACGATATGGCATGGAAAAGAGGAATTCTGAACACTTTAAAATCATGGGGTATACAAGGGAATATCCTAGCATTCATCGCTAACTTTCTTTCTAATAGATCTTTCCGCGTTCGACTTGGAGGCACGTATTCAAACAGCTATACACAGGAGAATGGTGTACCGCAGGGCAGCGTGCTGAGCGTCACGCTATTTGCCGTTGCAATAAATAGTATCATCAGCAATATACGATCTCCGGTACACTGTTCCCTTTTTGTGGATGACTTTTGTATATATGTGCCTGCTCGTAGTATGGCAACTGCGGAAAGATCTTTGCAGTTAGCAATAAGTAGATTAGAGGAATGGTCAAGAACTACAGGTTTTAAATTCTCTGCTTCGAAGACCCAGTGTGTAGCATTTAGTCGTCGTAGGCAACACCAGGAGCCGATCCTTTATCTTGACGGGGTTCAGCTTCAAACCACGGATAGTGTTCGATTTTTGGGTCTTTTATTTGATAAAAGACTCTCATGGAGTCCACATGCTCGTGATTTGAAGGTGAGATGCAGCAAGAAATTGGATATGTTAAGAGTCCTTA
>JBAIZL010000001.1:400064098-400066598 GCA_036971475.1 Prosapia bicincta
TTAAACGACACCCAACGAATGGAAACCTTCAGGAATATAAAATACTCCGTGCGAAAGCACGGAGGATATTTAGGCTGAGTAGAAAGAACTCTTGGGAACAGTACATTAGCACAATTAGACGAACAACTCCGTCTTCCACAGTGTGGAGGAAGCTAAGATCAGTTTGTGGTACTTCCACTCCGTTGCCAGCCATTGCGCTGAAGCAACCAGATGGGAGATTAATCACAAACGGTGATGACATTGCTAATGTACTTGGAACATCTTTTTCTAACTTTTCTGCTACTACAGCCTATGATAGATTATTCCAGATTTATAAACTGAAGGAAGAAGCAATACCGTTTACTGTTGGGTCGTCTGGGGACTCTCCTTTAAACACTCCTTTCTCTATAGGGGAATTGGAGTCAGCTCTTGCGTCAACGAAGGATTCTGCACCAGGTCCTGATTCCATTGTGTACTCCATGCTGAAACATCTACCGTCATCTGCGAAACTTGTCCTCCTTCGAATATACAATCGTTTATTCGAGGAGCGCTCTTTCCCCGATGCATGGTTAGAATCGACGGTAATTCCTCTTTTGAAGCCAGGTAAAGACAAAACCAATCCCAGTAGTTATAGACCTATATCCCTTACAAGCGTCTTATGCAAACTACTGGAGAAGATGGTCAACCGCCGTCTTGTCTGGTACCTAGAAACCAATGACCTTATTTGCAACGAACAGTGTGGTTTCAGGCAAGGACGATCATCCGTTGACCAATTGGTTTTGTTAGAATCCGCTATTCAAGATGCCTTTCTCTTGCGTCAAACACTCGTTGCTGTTTTCTTCGACCTTGAGAAGGCATACGATATGGCATGGAAAAGAGGAATTCTGAACACTCTCAAATCATGGGGTATACAAGGGAATATCCTAGCATTCATCGCTAACTTTCTTTCGAATAGATCTTTCCGCATTCGTCTTGGAGGCACGTATTCAAACAGTTATAAACAGGAGAATGGTGTACCGCAGGGCAGCGTGCTGAGCGTCACGCTATTTGCCGTTGCAATAAACAGTATCACGAGTTATATACGATCTCCGGTTCACTGTTCACTCTTTGTAGATGACTTTAGTATATATGTGCCTGCTCGTAGTATGGCAACTGCGGAAAGATCTTTGCAGTTAGCAATAAGTAGATTAGAGGAATGGTCAAGAACTACAGGTTTTAAATTCTCTGCTTCGAAGACCCAGTGTGTAGCATTTAGTCGTCGTAGGCAACACCAGGAGCCGACCCTTTATCTTCATGGGATTCAACTTCAAACCACGGATAGTTTTCGATTTCTAGGTCTTTTATTTGATAAAAGACTCTCATGGATCCCACATGTTCGTGATTTGAAGGCGAGATGCAATAAGAAATTGGATATGTTAAGAGTCCTTAGTGGTACGAATTGGGGAGCAGACAGAACTAGTATGCTTCGCTTTTATCGCGCGGTCGTTAGATCGCGCATTGATTATGGCTGTCAAGCCTATTCATCCGCACGACTTACAGTTCTGAAAACTCTCGATGCTGTCCACCACTCTGGACTTAGACTTGCTACTGGTGCATTTAGAACTAGCCCAATCCCTAGTCTTCTTGTCGAGGCTGGGGAACCCGCTC
Organism: Prosapia bicincta; assembly: GCA_036971475.1. Classification (NCBI taxonomy): domain Eukaryota; kingdom Metazoa; phylum Arthropoda; class Insecta; order Hemiptera; family Cercopidae; genus Prosapia; species Prosapia bicincta. Next base: position 400,065,725 of record JBAIZL010000001.1, read on the forward strand.
TTTCAAGACGACGTCAGATGCTACAAATATCTTATATATCTGGTCTTCGAAGCAAACCTAAACATCCGGCATTTAATGTAGTGTTTAATAACCGCTACGAACCTACTTATATTGCACGCGAACGTTCAACCGCCCCTTTCGGTACACGGACGTCGCGCATAATTGATAATCTAGAGTCGGAACTTCCTACTACGTTTGAACGATCGATGTGCTGCCTACCTCCATGGATAATAAAAACGCCCCGCTTCGATTTTTCACTGTCCAGTTTTATAAAAACCAATACTCCTAATGTGGTGTACCACCAAGAGTTTTTGGCAATATACAGATCCCACCAGTATAGTGAGATTATTTTCACGGATGGATCTAAACTGGACCATGGCGTTGGGTGTGCATTTTATGCGTCTGGACGTACCTACACTTACGGATTGCCCTCAGCTTGCAGTATTTTCACGGCAGAACTATTTGCTATTTTTAAAGCTTTGACCGTCATTCAATCTGGATCTTCGCATTATCTTTTGTGTTCCGATTCCAAAAGTGCTCTTCAGGCTCTTCAGGATGTTTTCTCTAGCAACCCTTTAGTTGGGGACATTTTGTGTGCTGTACACAGGCTTCAATTGGGGGGTGTGGGGGTAACTTTCTGTTGGGTTCCTGGACATTGCGGAATACTTGGAAACACAAAAGCGGATGAAGCGGCGAAGAAAGCTACAAGTTTGGTGCCTATTACTCAACTAGTTATGGCATCTGATTATGTGTGTTTCGCGAAACATTTATTGCTCGCTGCTTGGAATGACGAGTGGCATACCGTGATTCAGAATAAGCTGAGGGATATTAAAGATACCGTCCGTCCATGGAGGTCTTCAATTCGTTCAAAACG
>JBAIZL010000001.1:400499098-400509098 GCA_036971475.1 Prosapia bicincta
TATATAATTTAATTTTAAGAAAATCTTTGAAGAAAAACTATTACTCGATTTAAATTAACCTCGATATTTTATTGGTTTGCGTAAAACTCACAATATGACAAGGTCCAGTTTTATCCGAGAAGGATAGAAAGATATAAACAATATTTTTCTCTTTTCCGTTTACTGTGAAATTTTTCTACACTAGCCTTCGGTTATATAATAACATGATTTCATTTGTTCTCTGGAAGCCATTTGTATAATTCTATTTAAAGAATAAGTAAGAGTTTAGCAGATCATTTCAAGACATTGACCAAATCTACACGTGTCATTTTCAAGTCTTACGATTTGATAGCTATTATACCACTATTTAGTCGCCATAATTCATCCTTTCATATTTGAAAAATACTGTAGGCATGTGTGGCTCTAGACGTTGCGGGACCATAGGCAATTCATTATTACTTTCTAGTGTTAGGGATTTAATGGGATAAAATGATACAGTTACTTAATGCTGATTCAGGATTTTACGTATATTCTTGAAATTAATTTAATATGCCCAAACCATTACTGTTTACTAAACCATTCATGTTATAATGGGGTATTTAAAAGTTGATGTTTCTTAAAGCGGAGTTCTAAAACAAACACTCTTGTTTAAAACGAAGTAAAACAATATGGAAAATAAACAACCTTCTATAAATATAGCTTTTACTATGGAATTACATTCAATATATTACATAGATAGTTCAACTCGTGTAACATAATGTTACGGCGGCTCGGAGATACTGATAGCGAATTGTTAGTTAGTTCAGTCTTTTCATACACTTAAAATATTAGGCCGTAATTTGATGGCCTAAATTAAAATCTATTTGTAAATCATGTTTTTGTTTTACATTTCTATTGATTGTAGTTCAACCTTGTTCCGTTAAACCATAATCCATAATTGGTTGATTAGCGACATTGTATTGAACAGAAGTAAGGAGCTATGGCGCCCACAAAATGCGGTGATCAGGTTCAGGCCTTTATATTGGAGAATATAAAACAATCTCTCCAAATTATAGCTTGATATTGTATCATACACAATAGTGTTCCTTAACATAAATAAATAAAGCCTCTATACCACAAATGACATTTTTCATTTATTTAAAACCTTATGTACATCTCGATTGCATAGTAATCATCCTTAAAGGTATTTACAATATATTTTTTTAAATTACCTCTGAAGATGAGTGCTATACAATCGAAATGAACATAATAAAAGAAAAAAATCATTTATGGTATAGAGGTTTTATTTATTTATAGTAAACATTTGGCTACAGGTGTTTTATACAGTAATAGAGTCCCTTATGTTCAATGTAAAATTATTCTGATACTAACTATAAAAGATTGTTAATTGATGAAAGATAAAACAATCTCTCCAAATTATAATAACCTCTGTTTAGTTAGTTAGACGCCCATAAGATACATACATATATACATCGGTTTTTGAACCATTCTAAGCCACTTGGATAGAGCCCTGTTAATAGATCTATTCCAAACCTCAAACGAGCCATCCTGGGATTGTGTCAAACAATTTCATAAATTTCTGTTCAACGGTTTAGGCGTGTATAACATACATACACACATAAATACATACAAACATTCATTTATATATAAATAAATATATATATATATATATATATATATATATATATATAATATATATATATATATATATATATATATATATATATATATATATATATATATATATACTATCTATACAAACATTAATTCTAACTGTATCAAAACTCCAGGGTCTACAGAATATTCCAAAATACCTCCCAGAAATTTCATTCATACCTCCCAAAATGTATAGATTGAATGTATTTGTAAGTAAAATAAAACACAAACTCTTTTCTAAAAACACTGTAAAATAGCAACGGTTACTCCAAAACAAGCTAAGCAAGTGTGGCAGAATAGCCTGGCCTACCCTTTTTTTTAAAAAATAATAACTTTATAGCTACATACTACTTTTGATAGGTATACAAATAAATAATGAGTTACAATACCAGTTGCCTACAACTAAAGGAAATACCAGGGCGATTTCTTCAAAATGTTCCGTTTTATGTTTAAAACGCAAACAACTAAAGTTAATCTATATGATTTAAATCATTATATGATTTGTGTTTAAAATCTTTATACGGTTTAATATGATTTTCAAAATGTATACAATTGTAACACGATGTTTAAAAATGTATGAAATTACCGATTGCATGTATTTAAAAGCTTGGAGCCTCTTTTCTCGAACAGTTTCACTTTCGATTAAAGCTACTAAAACATCATTATAACCCAGGACTTCAAGTAGTTTGTTTAAAAACGTGGATGATCATTTTAGGGTAATTGTGGAAATAGTTGTGATAAAAATAACTTCGTTACATTTTTTCATAAGCTGGGGATGACTCTGGACATACCGTAGTATTAGTAAACTCACAGCAACTGAAAACATGACGTAAATCCCTTGGTAAAATAAACTCAGAATCTTACTGTTATGTGTTACGCAATCATTATTAATTTGTTGAGCCTAATTTTGACATTTTGACCTAATCCTAAGAGTGACAACGATGGTAAGCCAAGAGGATTTCGCTAACTTAGACACAGATTCACTAATATCTATTTGTATTGTTTTATTATTTAAATGTCTTCACCGATTAATATAAAATAATATGTTAATTTTATTTTAGGAAAACCTTTGAAAAAAAAACTATTAGCTTTTTAAATTACCCTCCATGATTTCTTTGTTATTGTACAACTCACAATATGAAAAGGTTCAGTTTTATCTGAGAAGGACGTATAGATATAAACAGTATTTTTCTCTTTTCCGTTACTGGGAAATATTTATACAGTAGCCTTGGTTATTATGTAAGGAGGGGGTCAGTAAAGTGTTATTATACTACTACTTAGTTGCCACAATTCAACCTTTTATATGTGAAAAATACTGAAGGCATTTGTGACTCTAGGTGTTGCGGGTCAATGGGCGATTCATTATTGCTGTTTTGTGCTGAGGATTTAATTGGAAAAGAATGATAGAGTTACTCAATGCTGCTAAGGGCTTTTAAATATATATTCTTGATATTATTCTATTAACCCTAAACTGTTACACGTTCATGTTATAATGGGGTATTTATAAGTTTATGTATCTTAGAGAAAAGTTTTGAAATAAACACTTATTAAAAACGAAATGAAACAATATGGAAAATAAACAACCGACTATAAATACACCTCTTAGTATGGAACTACATTCTATTTATTACATAGATAGTTCAGCTCATGTAACATTGTGTCACGGTTCCCGGCGGCGCGGAGATACTGTTGGAGAATTGTTAGAGTTAGTTTGGTGTTTTAATATATAAACTTAAAATATTTATCTATATTTTGATGGCCTAAACTAAAATCTATTTTATAAAGCATTACTTTATTTTAATTTGTATTGACTATGACCTAACCTTGCGATGTTAAACCACAATCTATAATTTTTGCGTTCGCGATATTATATTGAAGAGAAGTATGAGCATGACTACTTACAAATATGTGATTGATATGATAACATAAACTGTCAACGCTTCTATATCCAGCCCAACGAATTGGTTTATCGATATCAACTATACCTAATCTTCAAATGACGAGAAACATTGTCTATGTACTTCGGTCATATATTTAAAGAATAAATAAGACAGAGTACCACAACGAATAACTCAGAAGTGAATCTTCGGTTGCATTTTGATAGTGCAATAATACGTCTTGTTTTTCAAGAATATGATGGGAGTATGGAAAGGTTTCCACAATCCTAACTTGCAATACTAATGTTCTATGTGGTTAATATGTTGGAACATGCAATAGAAACCAATAGTATATTGTCACAATATCGCATTGTGTATTTAATGCATTGCATATAAGTTCCCATTTAATATGGCCAAAGTATGTGTACTACGTGTTAATTTCTATGTTTGCCCTAAAGAGATAAGTAAACAAACATAGGTAATCAGAGGCTGAAGTCGATTATAGAAACAAATGATGTTTTCATCTATATATAAATATGTCAGCATTGGTAGAATATGGTCATAGTCAAAAGTTATAGCAAGAAAATTTGACTATTTTCCTTCACTTGAGAGAAAAGCACATTATATTGGACAAAACTGTTGGTGTTATTTTAATATAAATACAACCTTTACAAATCTTTTGGAGGGCTATTCAATACCCACTGCTGCCCTTAGTGGTTCACGTTTAACCTACGAATCGAAAGAAAGAGATGAAAATGGATGAATGCAGGTAGCTAGATCTGCGTCAAACGCAATGAGAATACTTCTAATATGGTGATCATCGCCCGTAGATTATATTGTTGACACATTTATACCAAGATTGACCTATTGGGGCACAAAATGCGGTGATCAGGTTGAGGCCTTCATCTTGGAGAGGCTTGGACTTAAGTTTACTGTATTTATAACAATTCGCTTGACATGGTATCATAAACAATATTGAGCCTTACGTTCAATGTAAAATTACTTCATACTAACTATAAAATATTGTGTTAGTTGATGAAAAATCAGTGAATAAAACAAATACACAAATAAAAAAAATTGAAAACAATCAAAACCTTTTGTATCTTTTTTGCACTAACAATAAGATCGACGTCGCTAGTTTTTATCAGTAATCTGTATACACAGTATAACAAGGAGCTTTTTTATGGCGAGTTTATTTAACTGCTTCTTCAGTCACTTCCTCATTTATATGTGTAGCTATTTCAACAAAATGGAAAATAATTAATAAAAAATGAAAACCAGGAGAAAGATTTAATACAATAGTAAGAGAAGATGTTTGAAATCGACTTAAATCCGTTTTGAGAAATTCCCAGGTTCTTCACCCGGCCTTGTAGAAAGTAACATCCTTTTATTAACACGATGAAAGTTAAGGTTTTTTACTTGTAATCGTTGTGAAAAAGATATGTTGTAGGAATTAAATAAATTTTTACAACGACTACAATGAAAATATAATGAATGTACCTAATTTAGAGGATATGGAAAAATGGCAAAAATTGTGTCCGTAAAGGCAGATGGGGCTTAATATAATAGGTAAATATATAAATATACTACATCGATTACAGAATCCCTTTAAAACCATGCTGTTCAGCTCCACGGCACTATACCTACATCAGGAGGCACTGTATGATTGATTTTTACCCGTAAGGTATGGAAGCAAAGCCGTTTTAAACACTGCGTTTACCTTAGCATATTTGTCCTTTCAACTCCTGTCTAATTTATTTCACAGATTAACGTCTAAGATACATAATTGTCTAAAAATTATAACAGTTCACTCTAAAACTCACTACACACTAGTTTAATAAAATATGCATACTAATTTCGACGACGATGTCGCCTCCTCAGTAAATGGCCTTCATCAAACTACATCAGTATAAATTAACGATAGGCTTTGTATCGTGCAAATATAAAACAAGATGAAATATTTAAAACTCAAACAATAAAGACATCCTAACCTACAGAACACTAAACTCCTTACTCAGGAGTGGTATCTATTTTACATTAATATTTCTCGTATTACCAATATATTTACTATTAATAAGGCTAAAAGAGTTTTAAAACATATTTTAACAAATTAGCGCTATAAAGTATTCGTTTATAAAATAAGTTTATTACAAAATTATAAATAAAAACAGAAAATCAAGTTAGGGATTATTATATAATTACTGTATTAAAATTTGTACATTACATAAAACATTTAAACTGGAGGTAGGAAGCTTTTTAATACTTATTAAGTCTTAAAGAGAAAGCACAGTAATTAGCGTAAATTAATCAGCAAAATAACGACAAAAAACGCTAGAATATATCAAGAAAACACAAAACTGATAAACCTCAAATGTTTTGCGAAACAACAAAGTATTCAGGAAAAAAGAGAAGAATCCTGAACTGGGCAGACTCATTGATGACTGAGACATCTCGAAATTAGTTTATTATCCAAGTTTACCAAGCATCATGAGTGTTGTACCTAATTACATGTTTACCCTAGGATGGTCAGACGTAAAGAAATGCTGATTGTCCAGGCGATGCTTGGTCATCGCTGAGTATTCAGTTTTGTAGTTTTTAGAGTGCTGCTCACTGCTTCTTGCCTTAATACTCATACATACGGGTTTGGCCAATATATACTCCATCGCACATCTCATGCTGTAAATTCCCGATTTCTCACAGGCGGATTTCTTGTCCTTTTTCTTTATGAGCAAGTTTAAGAGTAATGCTAAAGAGACAAAGAAATTTCTTCCTCTGGTTTGGACTCTGTATGTCGGCGATATATTTGGAGCTTAATGGATTCTTTCCCTTGATAAATTTACCATAGAGGTACACGTGCGGAATAGTATTGCCTGTATATTGATGATACAAAAAATACTAATGTAAAATAGCTAACTCTCGTTAGTGAGGAGTTTGGTGTTCTGTAGGTTAGAATATCTTTATTGTTTGAGATTTAAATGTATTAATTTGTTTGTTTTATAGTTGTACCATACGAAGCCTATACACAATTTATAATGACGTAGCTTGATGAAATTTGTTAGTAGTAGCCTATCACTGATGAAAACGGCATCGTCGTCGAAACTAGTTGGTATGATTTATTCAACTAGTGTATAATGAGATTTAGAGTGAAATAAGTTCTCACTAGCTAAGCTTTAATTAACCTAATTTTAAGACATATATCATTAAAAACAAATTTAATGTTAATTATTCAACATTTATGTTGTATGTACACATATGTTGTCAAAATATGTGTATTGATAAATCGTAGCTACTGGGCACCTTGTGAGAATGTGAATATCATCAAAAACGGAAACAAAATTTTTAGTTATAATCGGCTATTGTAGTTATAGAAATACTATTAATATTTTTTTATTAGGAAAGATTGTTTGGCATTGTTTCTAAATATATAAAATAAGCGTAGAATAAGCCTACGTGAACAAGAAAAGAGGATTAGGCTAGGCTCGATCATGTTATATGTTTAAGCGGACCAAGTAAAAGCCTTTTCATATTTAGAGTGCGTAACTTAGGGATAGTTTTTGTATTATTGTTCCCCCGATTAGCTACCTGAAACGTTTTTATACTTATCTAAACAAAGAATATGGGAAACAGTTTAAAAATTCTATTTATTGAAAATGCCAATAGCTTTTGTTTTTTATTTTAAAGACTTTGGAATTGCTAATCTAATCTTCAAAAATTATTTTTAAATGATCTTAAGTAGATTAGGCTGTGGTATAAATAAGATTAACCCGACTCACTAAACAGTGCCTCTGTACCGTCGTCGGTTGTGATCATTATCTTATTGGATCTTATTTTCTAATCTATACATTTTTCTCGTTTTGACCTTTCTTTCTCAGAAGAAAGTAGCTAAATTTTATAGGAATGGGTGGAGTTGCTGAAAATTGTAATATTCTGTACACATTAACATATAGTGATTTATAAAGAATTTTTATAGTGGAAAATATTTTTCTATAAATGAGGAAGGGTGTTTCGGGAGATGTGTTTCTTTGTCATCTCAACCGTAACAAACGTCTTGAGTTTATTAAAGCATAAGATGGAAGTAGGGATTAGTTTACATATTTATTATTAAAGTAAAATAGATGGTTAGTATGTTACAATATACGATATTGAGTTATCGTATATTTTTACAATATTTTAACATTGCATATAAGTTTACACATATACAGAAATATGTACGCATGTACACACATATGGTCACTAAAATCCAATATATACACGATTAATCTAAAACATTTACTGTATTAAATTAATACTTAATTTTATTTATTTGTATACACTGAACATATAAATAAATAAATATAGTAGCGGCTCAACACGAATATAGAAGGAAATAGACTTTGAATTTTTATATCACTATTTTGACAATGGGAAAGAATGGCCATGGTCAAAAGTCACAGGAGAAATAAATAACTATTTCTCTTTATTTATTGTAAGAAGAAAAGTACATTATGTTACTTCGGACAAAGCTGCTAATACGATATTATTTAAAGCTCAGTATTTTCAAGATTTTGAAGGTTTTGAAGGGCAAACCGTACTGCCCTGAGTTATTTGCTTTTAAGTCACAAATGTAAGCGATTTAAAGAGATAAGAAACGGCTGGATGAAGTAAAACAGTGAAAACTTGTACTCAAGATCGGATCGGTAGTTCACAACAATTTCTAGCCGCTATGACTTTACAAAAACACTTCTGAGAGGTGATCACCGTTCGTAGATAGTTTTGCAAATGTACATGTGTATGTAGTCGATAAGACATGATATGCAGAACTGCTGTGTCAAGTTCGCCCTTTATCTTGGAACCACTAACCTTACACAAGTCTATTTGATATGACAACATAAACTGTCGACACTCGGACATTCCTTCTTAGGTCAGGAGTACAAGCTATGTGTAGAGAAGAATTAGATTTAAACGTGAATTTTGAAGTTATTTGCCCGACAGTTTTCCAGCTACTGTTAGATTTAGACTTAGCAGTCGAAAAGTAGCCTACATTTTGTACAATTTATATGTTTACGATTATGTTGAAATCGTTATAAGATATTTACCATCCATAAATTGTAATAAAAGTTTCTATCATTCACAAATGCTTACTTTTAACTAAAATTAAACAATTATGTCTTGGACTTTTCTACATTTTTTCTGAATTTATTATATCACTACAGTTATTTAATTCCTGTTACTCTCAAATGCTATTTCCAACTTGGAATTAGAAAATCTTCATTACTTATAATTATATCTAAAATTTCCAGTTTTATCAACTTTACAAACTGTAAATTTCTTCTTACAATTGTCTGTAGAATATTTATTTACGCATTATTATTTCTATCGAAATTCTATTCTTCCTATCAATTACGACTTGTTAAAAAACCAAAACTCTTTTTTAAATATCAAAAGGAACGGAATTGTGTAGCCCGTGTACAATGAATAATTATCTTGCAATCTTAAAGTTTAGTTTACTTTAAACATTAGCCAATAAAAATAAATAAAAGACATACACTACACTTACAACTTATTCATTTATTTACTGAATGACAAAGTCATCATCATCAGTGGGTGTTGCTAGTACAAACTCTAACTTACAGCTTGTGATACCTTACTCTTATTAGAAATCAAAACAGATTCATCAATTTATTTCCGTGTTTGGGTAAGCGCTGTTAACGTTTATTTATAACGTTTTAGGTCAGAATAATGACCACTCCTTCAATAAATACACGAAGCCAGGCCACATTTATTTGTCACTTTAATTTTGTTTAGTGCACAAAATGTGTGTCACGTTTCGGAATTTGTAACCGTTAACATTCAGACCTAATAGATAAAGGATTATGTACATGAATATTGTTAATCAAGTTTTATATAAAAAAACACATTTGCGATTACATTGTGAATAAAACCACAAATATTATTTGTAAATAGATGAATGTTTCATACAGTAAAATATTTCTTCAAGTTTATGAAGTTTTGTTTCTAAACAGATGTTTTTTATTTCCAAATTTGGAAAGAGAAGAACCAAGTTACAACAATTTTCATAACATTTCAGTTAGCCTTAATGCAAAAAATATATACCCAAAGTAATGTAAAAACAAAATTTTATCTGAAAAATATAAGCATAACCTGCAAGCAATGATTACAAATCAACATTAAAACTATAAACTATAATTACGAAAAACATATTTTAATAATGACACACTACCTGGTAAAAATGTTTGTAACTGTCTAAGACAATTATCTATAACCTCATAAATGTAACTAAATAGAAGATATTAAGCTCAAATAATTAAATATATTCAGAAAGGTTTCAGAGATATTTAATAAATATATATTAAAATAATTAGTAAGGGTTTTGTGATTTTAAAAAGAACAAATTGAATAGTCTCTTTGGCACTACAAATATGTTTTAAACCACCAATTAGTGTAAAGATATTGGTGTCGGGCATGTGTCTGAAGTCGTCACAAGACAC